>QJPP01003276.1:0-200616 GCA_003996215.1 Jaltomata sinuosa | reverse complement strand
CTTGGCAAAGAGTTTGCTTATAATAACAGCTTCCATTCGAGTATCGGCATGGCACCTTTCGAGGCTTTGTATGGCAGGCGTTGCAGATCACCTGTAGGTTGGTTTGATAGTTTTAGTGCTGGGCCACAGAGCACAGATTTGCTTCGAGATTCCTTAGACCGAGTCCGAGTGATTCAGGATAGACTTCGGGCAGCTCAGAGCAGGCAGAAGAGCTATGCTTATCGTAGGCTTCGTGCCTGGGAGTTTAGTGTCGGTGACTTGGTGTTTCTACGGGCATCGCCCATGAAAGGCGTGATGATATTTGGTAGGCGGGGCAAGCTTAGCCCCAGGTACATTGGGCCATTTGAGATTCTGCAGAGGGTCGGTAGCGTTGCCTATCAGTTAGCCTTACCTCCGATGTTTTCGGCTATACATCCTGTGTTTCATATTTCGATGTTGCGTCGGTATATCCCAGATGAATCTCATGTATTGCAGTGGGATTCAGTTCAGTTGGATGAGGGTTTAGCCTTTGTTGAGGAGCCGTCAGCTATTTTGGCCAGAGATGTCAGGAGATTGAGGTCTCGAGAGATCCCGGTTGTTAAGGTTCAGTGGAGGCACCGTCCAGTCGAGGAGGCTACCTGGGAAACCGAGAGAGATATGCGGGATCAGTATCCGCAGCTATTTTAGCCTTCAGGTACCCCCTTGACCTTGACTTTCGAGGACGAAAGCCCTTTTTAGTAGTGGATGATGTAATGACCCTTCCGGTCATTTCCACGTTAAGTTTTGAAGTCAAGCAAATCGACAAAAGACATCGTAAGTTCGTTAACAAATTTGCTGAACTTTGGGTCAAATGTGTCGGGGTTTTTCTCCCAGTATATAAAGAGTTAGAAGTCCCCCGAGATACCAAATCGAAGGTCTACGAGTCTAGTTTCCAACGCACAAAACCGCACGTCCAACGGATCTCGGAGTAAAGAGTTATGACTGTTTTACCGCGGACTGTCTGGCAGAAAACGGGTTGCGAACCGGGTCGCGAATCGGGTCGGGTTTAACCCGATTTAAGCTTCAATTTTACGTTTTAAAATGCCATTTCAGTTCCAAAATAGTGATAAAATATAAGGGAGGATCCCGAGAGAATTCTTGAATATCGAAATCGTGCGTAGGCGAATTACGAGCCTAAACTTAAGAACTTTATTAGCATCGTGCGTGTATTTGAAATATTTATTTAAAAGTTGAATTTGGTAAAAAATTATATTATTATTACCTTTTCAAAATATTTTAAAGGTTTATGGAAAATGTTTTTGTTACGATATAATGGTATAAGTATTTATTTTATAAGGTTTTTATACTCCGTAATATTTTAACGGAGATAGTAAATTTAGTTATGTTAAAATTTATTATTATAAAATAGTAGGTTTTGTTTGAAATGATTTTCTATCAATTATGGTATATTTAAAGTATTATATTTATTTTACCACGAATTTATGCAATACCCGAATATTTATTTAACGGGATGGAAATTATTTTGGGGACACCACCACTTCCACGTGGAAGTGGTGGGAGTGGACAGCAAGTGGGTTAGGCACTTAGTGCTGCCACTAAGCACAACACCAAGTACCTTTAATTGAGTATTTATGTTGCAAAAGAGTTGGCAGCATATTCAACAATTGCTCTTAATTCATTTCCATTTTGCTTATCAATTGGGAACCAACTTGTCTACTCATTCTTCTACTAACTTTTGTACAAGATATGCTTCTGTACATTTTCATTAACGAAACAAAGGATTTTCATTGCAATATTTGATAATCAATTATCTACGTCAAGTTATTCCGTCCCAAATCCGATTCCGATTCCGATTTAGTTTTGGATTTTCTCGGAGCGGTTCGAGCTTGGACATCGTTGTTTCAGCAGCTTGTCGTCGGACGACAGGTAGGTTACGGTTTAATTTCCCTAGACTCCGCATATATAGAATAAAATTGTATTAATGGGCATCCTTGGGTTGGTTTATTAGGTTGGTACCACAGACCTTGACCGCTTTATTCATGTCCACCTATTTTTATTCCTCCGTTGTTTGTAGTATTTGCGATATATTTTATTTACCCTTGTGGTCCTGCGAGGCCTTGTTGACTCTGGAACATAGAAGGTGGGATTTTGGGAATGTCCGCGAGTCCCGGGCATAGAATTATCCTTCTAGGCTGGTTATGCTTGCTGAGTAGCTGTGGGCCTGTGCAGGGTCGATAGGTTGATTGTAAGCTGTTGGGCAGCTGTTGTGTGTGATCATATCATTTCCATGCATATAAAGAGGTTTTATCCATGTTTTACAGTGGTTTTGGCTTCGGGCCTACTGGCACTGTTTTCTAAACCTTGCATGGTCCGGGGGGCCCGTTTTTGATGGAAATGATTTGGAAATGGTTGATTTCACTTGTGGTTTAAAATCATCAGTTTTACGATTATCACTAGACTCGGCAGGGCCGGAGTGCTAGTTGAGTTTTCTTACTACTTGAGATGATTTTTAGCCTCGGTTGGACCGAGCACCTGAGATGATTTTTTTTACTGTTTAGACCCGGCGACGCCCGGGCACCCTTGGAGGGGTTTTTGAGATATTTTCCTACTATTTTTAGTCTGGACAGGGTCTGGGCATGCATATTCGAGACTGGGTCTCTATCTTGATATCGAGACTGGGTCTCTATCTTGATACATGTTCTGATACTGAGTTTTGGTATGGGGTCTGGGACCTCCATGGACCTTGCTATCCGGGCCAGGGGCTACGGGCTGCGTGTGCCGGAAGAGGGGTATACGGGGGAGTAGAGGTATACGGGCAGAGTCCTTCCATGGAACCTACCTGCTGGGCCGGATCGGCGCCGGAGGAGGTACATACAGAGATACTATGGCACTTGAGATCTTCATGCATCATATCATTCATGGTTCGAGGTTCCACCCTTGTTTGCTGTTTGCTGATTGTACGCTCCGGTAGTATGGGATGCCGGAGGGTTTGTTTTCACTTGTTTGTGTTCCTCGGTTGTATGGGCGGCCGAGGGACTGTAGGTAGACTTTTGCTATTTATTTACAGAATGGTTCTCTATTATGGATAAGTATGAGATTGGTACTGCTAGGGTGTTAGGTTCTGGATTTGAGGTTGATATGATTAGTTGAGTATTGATTCATGTCTTGAGCATGCCTATTATTATTCTTTCTCCCTTCTTCTTACACTTGAGGTTACCGGTATACCGTCCCTTTCGTAAACTTATTTTATATACACTGTTATTGCAAGGACCCCAGGTGCGTTATTTCTTACTTTCACCTGTGCCTTTGGTGTGTATATTCTGCTTGCTAGCCTCGCATGTGGTTCTGTTGATTTCCCTCTGGGCTAGTTCCTGTGTACCTTTCGTTGATTCTGTGACTACTTGCTTCTATTCTGTCTATTACTGCGCTTTTATTTTATATGTGCCCAGTCGGCCTATGATACCTACTTGGTACCTTATGCTTCGCATTTGGTGCTCACCCCTACCCCTGCATCTTTGGGTGCAGATCCTAGCGTGGGCCATCGCCGCTAGATCGTTGTGATTCGTGCTTGGAGATCTGTTGGAGACTACTTCAGGCTGAAGGTGGGCTCTTGGCGATCGGAGCTTAGCTTTAGTTTATCTTTTGCTTCATGTACTCTATTACCATTCAGGGACATCTGTATATATTCTTTTGGATAGTTTTCACTCCATGTATGTAGTTTGGCTCTGTACTATGATACCAGGTCTTGGGGTTTGGTTTAGTTTTCCGCATTTGTATATATTTACATTCATATTATCTATTTTATTCATCTTGTTCTCTTATTTGTTAGATAGTAGCCCATTACTAGCTGTTCTGGGCTACAGGGATTGGTTCACCTACCGGGGGTTGTAGGTGCCATCATGACCGAGAAATCGGGTCGTGACAAATTTATTGGTGAGTCATCATCCCATTATCCATGGATACGACCCCAACATCTGTTGGGTTATTTATTATTTTGCACGACGATCATTACCACCTCCTTTGGGAGAGTATTTTTGAACATCATCAGTTATCCCCATCATCACCAAACCTAAGAGGTCTTTACATTCATTACAAGTTTAAATATTCATTCTAAACTATTTTTAGATTCAGTTATAGGAGGACATGCACTAGGGAAGACATATGATGAGCTGGTGCTACTTTTAAATAGGTTAGTAGCCAGTAATCCTGGTTGGACTAGTGAGTTCAATAGAGGTGCAGTGAAAAAAGAAAAAGGGATGCTATAGGTTGTTGGGATGACTAGTATTCAGGCACAGATTGCAACAACGAACAAAAACCTTAGCCAGCTAAACAAATATTTAATGGGTCAAGTTCAACTAGTTCAACAAGCTCAGTTATTCTGCAAAGTCTGTGGAGGTGATCATACAACATATATATGTAGAGCTAACCCAAAGTTCATACATTTTATGGGAAAATAAGGTAGAGACACTGAAATTAGAATTTTGGGAATAGATATAACCCGAATTGGAGGAACTACCCAAATTTCTCATAAGGTGGAAACCAAAACCCAAAAAAATGCAGGCCACAGGGCCAATAACAGGGCTATTAGCAAAACTAGGGCAATTAAGTTTAAGGTATCTAGACGAGATTAAAGAGATATTAAAGAAGGTAGTGGATGAGAAGCAGAAGCAGTTATCTAGTGAAAAAAACCATGATTTGGAAATATGAAGTCTCGAAAGATAAATGGGCCAGGTTGCTGAAGTCCAGAATACAAGGCCTCTAGGAAGTCTACCTAGCGACGTGGATCCTAATCCAAAAAAGGTTAATGTTATAGTGACAAAAGGTGGTAAGGATCTGGGTGATTGATGAAATGGTTGAGAAGAAGAATACTGAGGTGCCATAAAAGATAATTGTGAAGAAACCTACACCAAAAGCTACCATATCTCCTCCTCCATTCCCACATAGGCTGAATAAGCAGAAAGAGGAGGCAGCAATTTCAAAGCTCTTTGATCTACTAAAGTAGGTAAATATTCATATACCTCTTATTGATATTTTACAAGGCATTCCCCAATATGAGACGTATATAAAGCATATAGTGGCCAACAAGAGAAGATTTTTGAAATATGCTACAGTATCAATGATCGAGCAATGCTCATCTCAGATTCAGAATAGGTTGTCAATAAAGCTGTAGGGTCCAGGAAGTTTCACTATTGAAATTTCCATTGGGAAACATGTGATAGCCAAAGCACTTTAAATATTTCATAATAATTCTACACAATATTTCTTAAAGAAAAATAATTCCCATTAATTGAATTTTTTAACTCTATTAATCAGAGCATTGCTGCAAAATTTCAGGATATGCAAACACAATAATCAAGGCAAAAATTCAATTCATGTTGTTAGTTGAAAAAAGATACAAAAAATATGGCTAAGAGCGTGTCACAACCCCAATCACAGTAGGATTGTGTGGGCACCTACTCTAGTCTATTCAGGTAGGAGAACCCTAAACCACCCAACCATGAGCATGCAAGAGTCCTCTTAAAATGATTCAAAGAATATTAACAATAAAAATAACTGAATTAATCTCAATAAATCACTTGTCAAGTTATTTCACACTAATCGTTATCTATATAAAATAATACTATTTCTCAAAGATCTAGTCTAAGCTTGTACAAGAGCTGCTAATGATAACATGACGACAAATGTAAAAGACACAACTCCCATTTAAAGAGTAGAGAATGGAAGTTGGTGATGGAGACTCTACAATCCAAGCACGAACTGCAGCCAACCTGTCACACATCTACACCAAGAAAGATGTAGCAAGAGTAGCATCAGTACAACCACACGTACTGGTAGGTATAATCGGCCGACTAAGATTAGTTCACATAAATCATGCACAAAAATTAACACTATGAAAGATAACTTTCACATCAACATATAACAAGATAATCCATACAATTATTCACACCCAACTTCCTCTGACTTATCCCCAACATTCAATCCAGACAAGGGGCATTTTTTATTTCACACAATCTTTCTCTTTGTTCACACCTAATATTGCTTACACATCTAGACTTAGTGGTAAGGCATTACTCACTCTCCAAGTTCTCCTAGAAACCACCATACTTAATCGCAACCCACCTCTTATTCGGACTTAACTCACAAGGTGGTTGTGGACACAACATTCATTTTTATACGGATTCACACAGCAAAACTATCAATAACCATTTTTTTAGCCCCAATAGACATAATAATTGTCACTATGTATCAACCCACCTAGTTTATTTGCTTCATGATAAAATGGTGTTATTAATTACATGTGATACATTCAAAGTTACTACATTCATGTAAAGGAATTCCCCATATATGGAACTAAGCCTACCTACCATTTGTCAATGCACCCAGCATCTTCAACCTTAGTTATAACCATAATATCATCTCACAATAACTGACCATGAACCAATACAATGATGCATGCAATGATAAATACAATAACATATGCAGTGATATATGCAAGAGTGTACACACATGCTAAGGATCCTATTTCTACCCACTAGCCATGACCTGCAGGGGACTCTAGATGTCCATGTACCATATTGGCGTGGTATCTGATCTATAATAATTGTATCAACATCAATATCTATATAACCAAGATCTCAAACCTATTTCTCATAAATATGCATAGTGCCCAAGGCACAATTACATTTAGTCATTTCAGTTCACTTATCACTTTATGTTCATCTAGCCTATTTATTCAAGCATAACATGAAAACATATACAGTTCAATCATGTTCGAAGACTAATCACAAGTTAATTAATTCTACCATATATCATGTAATAAATTAGTCTCAACTCCAATTAGATGTGTTATGCATATAAGGCTTCACCAAAACATTTTCATCAATAGTATGTCCCAAAACTACCATTCAAATCTAGCAATCCATCCCCTTACCGATGTCAACAAAGAGCTCATTCTCAGGGTATAGAATTATAATTCTTCTGAACCCTTAATACCCACCAATCTCTCATAACTATCGGGTATTTCTGTTAGGTAAATTTTGTTAGACATTATTTTACCCTATAATATAGGGCATAACTATTAGACCGATTCATTGAGAAATCCCAAGTTACCATGATAGAACTACAGCAAGTTCGCATGAGCATCCGAATATCATTAAAATAAATTCAGGATTCATTCTAGGTATTGATCACTTTACAGTCTAGATTTATCTACAGTTCAGGTATCACCATTTTATTATGCACAAGGTCTAAGCCTCAAATCATACATCCTAAGCATCATTTTACACGAACAATTCACAAACACAACATAACTATTCACAAGTCTCAGGTTTATCAACTAAATTTAGTCATTACCATCCAGACTCCGTGCCCGAAGGCCTAAGCATGTTGTCTCCATCAATTTCTATACCAAATTTATGCTTACTAATCAAGTCTTCCTATTATTTAACCATAACCTACCTCGAATTTCGAGCTGCTACTAAGATGCACACAACTTGCATATTGCTCTCATCTCAGAGAGTTTGGAGGAAGAATCACTGCAAGAGAGGGAGGATTGGGCCCTCTTTTTGAGTATTTTTACTCTCTTTTCTTGCTTTTATAGGGTTGAAGAGTGTTGGGACTTTTCTAAGAGAATGCCTCCTTTATGGAAAAGATTTTAGAGGCTGAATCTTTTAATCTAGGGTTCTGCCCCCACGTCCTTCATCGCAAAGAGGACCTCATCATTGCAATGGACCATCGCAATGAGTACTTCCTTATTGTGATGAGTCATCACAATGAGATTCGACTTTCCACAACAAGAAGCACTGGTAGCTCATTTTTAATACATTTTATGCTCGTGCTTTATTTAAACAACACAAAATCAATCCCATATTTTGACATTACCAAAACTCTTAATTTAATCATTTTGTCATGGATTTTTAATAATAATGGGATAGGACATTACACTAGATACCAATTACAGTTCATCTCTGAAAATACTCGGGAGGCGTAGGGCACGATTTTGCTAGTAGCTGACTTAAGTCAAGTCATTAATCATACTAGAAAAACTTTTTTATCCACCGTCTCCTTGTCAGGGTTCTTAAGATATAACTAGGGCAGATCGAACATTAGGCATGAACTAAGTTCCCTTTTTACTTTTATTTCCTAATACCAGGGGAATGATCCATTAAGGGAGTTTAATATTTAAGACTCCCAAGGACAAAGATACATAAAAGACCTAACAAAATTTTAACCCAAAATAGACCGCCGACCTACGCTGACTCATCACAGTGAGACCAGTCTTGCTACGGTGAGTTATCTTATAGCAATGGATAGGATCTCATCGCGATGGAACATCTGATGAAATGCAGCTCATTACAACGAGCGTCGAATCAGTTTTAAGAAAGGGGGAGGTTCATTTCCCCCATTTTCAAGAATCATCCCCTCACTTCTACACAAAATTCTCTTAACTTCATCACACTCTACGTCAGTTTTTCAAGGTAAGGACTCTTCCCATGATTTACATCATGATTAAAACATTTAGATTACACGAATTACTATCTATAGTGCTTGATTTTGTGTAGGAAAATGGGTTCTGGGGTATGGGATAATTTCTTGCCCTTATAGAGTAGATTCATGAAGCATGCTTACTAGATTTATATGGTTAACGTATTTACACTACCCCTCACGTAGTTTTCACAAAGTCATGGAGTCTTAGACTCAAAATAAGATGGTAATGGTAGAAATTTTTCTTGAATTTGTTTCAATTGTTGGGGCTTGCCTTTTAAAGCTTAAATCACCATAAAATCAACATATAGAAGTAGTATGCAAGTGGGTTATGCCCGATCTATGGGGAAATTTGGTAATACGAAACAGATCCTTCAAAAACATTTTTGGAAAATGGCTGATTGGGGATAATGATTTTATCATGATGGAAGTTGTTTCATTGCGATGGACTATCACGGTGGACTGGTCTCATCACAATGAATCATCACAATGAGGATCCAAAAATAGTAGTGGTTTAGGCTAGAGAAAATTTCCAACATACTTCTTTTAGATCTCTTAGATCCTTTAATGATTACCCTCTATGTAAATGTTAGCATATTGAGAAACACCATTAATTTTTCTCTTGTAGAGACGGATATGGTTGAACGAGAAGAAGTGGAATACAAACAATTTACCAATAAGGTAAGCTACCAGCTATACATAGATTAGAGGGCCAGGGGATTCATTCGGGAGAGGATCCTCCTAGGTTTTGGTCCAGGGAGGGAGCCTAGCAGGTTGAAGATCAAGGAGAGAGAACTAGAGTTCTACCACTGGCTAGTGGAAGTCAGTGGCTACATCTTGTACAAATACCTAAGGAAGTTAATGAGAACTGGGTTCGGGAGTTCTGTGCTTATATCCCCATGGTTAATTGGGAGGTATCAAATCCTATAGTTCACATTCGGGTCAGGTGAGCATATTGAGATTTTTGCTGTAGAAATTAAGGAGGATCTGGCGGTGCCATATCATGATGAGACTAAATTATGAAGTGCTTCCATAGATAGACAGTAGATGGTGAGGGCACTGGTGGAGGGGGAGCACAGGGATTCGGTGCTTTTTGTTAGGCATCAAATATGGATCACTAGTCTTCACTTTACTCTAGACGCACGGAGGTGGTTACAACTGGTGGCTAGGAGGGTTTGTCCTTCTAGAAACACCTCAGACTTGACCTTTGCTCGAGCTCTGATGGGCGCTTACTTGGTGGAGGGCATTCTGGCGAATGTAGGGGCACAGATCATGGAGGAGTGGAGATATTTCATGTTATTGTGTACCATGGACCTTCTTTTCCTTCACTAATATCTACTCTGTGCAGGTGGGCAAATGTGCCCATAGAGCTCACTGACTGTATCACCCATATTGAAAAGCCCTTTGACCTTTTAAAGGTGAAAGGTACTTTCAGCAGCAGCTACAAGAAAAGGAAAATGGAGTCAGAGAGAAGGAGAAGTAGCGGCTAGGGAGGTGATGGAGTGAGGGTGTAACACCCCAGAACTTCTAAGCCTAGAAACAGCTCAGAAAAATAAGAAAATAAAATTTTTCAAGTACCAGCCGGAACCAGAGATGGTTTTCACGAACTGTGAAAGGGTTCACGGATCGTTTAAGCCTCCGTGGAACTCAGACAGAGACTAGTCACTTAGGGGTCAAACTCACGAGTTGGAACCATGGACCATGGAACAGTCCACAAACCATGGATCCCACTCATGGAACTCAGACCTGAGGGTCATCAAATCCTTTAGGAACCACAAACAAGTTCCATGAGCTGTGGATGGTTCCATGAACCGTGAACCTGGTTCATGGTTATCAGATCTGTAATCAGGGAAAAAGTCTATGAACTACAATAGGGTTCCATGGACCATGGAAGCATTCACAGACCGTGGTTCCTGTTCGTGGAACCTGAGTCATAAAAATTTTAGCAGCTTTTAATTTAACTTCTCACGGGTATTTTTGACCTTTCCTTCTTATTTTAGCTCTGACTATAAATAGTTTTAGGCTTATTTTATTAAGTTTAAACCTCCAAACACATCAGTTTTCCTCGTTCTCTCTCTCAAGTTAGTTTCAAAAAAGAAAAGAGCGTTCTTCTCTAAACTTCAGACCTAGGGATTTCTCCTCCAAGCTTCAACTTCAGATTATTTTTAGGGATTATCATCCACCAGGTATGTGGGTATTCAGTAAAGGTTTAGTTCTCCCTTATGCCCAAACCCTCAGGCTTTTCAGTAAATCTTCATGATTTTAGAAACTGGGGTTCTTATCCTTTTACGCAGATTGTTATGAAAAATCATTCTTATGTTTATTACATGGTTCTCATCATTCGATGACATATATTTACATGCTTTTTGAGTTAGTCAGTTGTCCTTATTTTTAGTATTTGGAGTTAGCTGGGGGCTTGTCCCAGCAGCTCATCAGTATTAGAGGCTTTCATACATAGAGTCAGACCCAGTTTATTCAGTTTGTCTTATTTTCTTAGACACTTGTTTATTACAAATATCCTTGGTTGGATTCTTTAGATTATATGATTTATTCTGTTAGGCTTTCGCTTAATTAGTATTATTTCAGAATGCTTACTGTATGCCAGCTTCAGGGTTATCTTGGGGTTACTTGTGATCCTAGGTCTCGTGCTACGTCTAGGGGATAGCCTCGAAGCATGACAAACTTGGTATTAGAGTAGCATTTTCAAGAGTCCTAAGGTGTCTAAAAGCTACATTAAGTAGAGTCTTTTTCATGGGTGTGAAGCGCGCCATACTTATGAGGGAGAGGCTACAAGGTGTTTTAAGAAAAACTTCACTTCTTTCATTATCTTTGTTGTACGATAGAGTTTAATTCAGTATCTCCTCTCTAATCTATTCATTATGCATTTTATATCATGCCTCCTCAAAGAGCTAATGCCCGCAATGCTAACGCTAATTCTCCAACCTTGAACCATGAGGTTATGAATGCAGAGTTCCATAAAGCGATCCAGTTGTTGCCTCAAACCATAGCCAATCAGGCTAATCAGCAGGCCCCAGTTCCTACAAACTCAAATGGTGGATCAGCTACAGCTCAGGTTTGAGATTTTATTTACATGAATCCACCAGAGTTTCTAGGGTCGAAGGTTGGTGAAGACCCGCAGAATTTCATTAATGAGATCAAGAAGATTCTTGAGTTGATGCAAGTTCCTGGTGCTGATAGTGTTGAGTTAGAATCCTATCAACTCAAGGATGTTGCTCATATTTGGTTCAATCAGTGGAAGGACAGTAGGGGTGTGAATGCAGCTCTTGTGACATGGGATTATTTTACTAAAGCTTTTCTGAACAGGTTCTTCCCGAGGGAGTTTAGGGAGGCTAATGACCAAGAGTTTATGAATTTGAGGCAAGGATGAATGTCAGTCTAGGAGTATGGGTTGAAGTTCACTCAGCTTTCTAAGTATGCCCCATCTATGGTGGTCGATCTGAGGTCACAAATAGGCAAGTTCTTGTATGGGGTATCTAATTTGGTGAAAACAAAGTGCAAAAATGCTATATTATTAGGGGATATGGATATCTCTAGACTGATGACCCATGCTTAGCAGGTTGAGAAAGATAAGCTTAAGGAAATGGCTGGGGAGAACAAAAATGCTAGGACAGGCAATTATGAATATTCTCAGTAGAGGTCGGGCGGTGAGAATTGCTCACAGTTTCAGCGAAGGTATTTGGCCCCAGCACCATCATCAGCTAGTGCTCTATCTCCTAGACATCGACAAGACCAAAAATAGAGAGTAGCAGGATCTAAGTCACAAGGCAATGTTTCAGGTAACTGCACTTTCCCAGCCTGCCCCAAGTGTGGTAGAAATCACCCAGGTGAGTGTTTTGCTGGTAGAGAGGGGCGTTTTGGGTGTGTTCAGCTTGGCCATAGGTTGAAGGATGCCCCTCCACCAGGCAGGGATAGGGAGGTAACAGAGCTCAGTCTACCACTTCAGTAGCTCCAGCAGGTCGCACAGCTCAGCAGGGTACTACCTATGGCACAAGTGATGATCAGCGTTAGAATCATCTCTATGCCATGTCTTCACGTTAGGATTAAGAGAGTTCACCAGATGTAGCCATGGGTATGTTATCAGTCTTCTCTCTTGATATTTATGCTTTGTTAGATCCAAGGGCTTCACTATCTTTTGTAACCCCATATGTTGCATGTAAATTCGGAGTCAATCCTGAAAAAATCTTAGAACCCATCCCAGTCTCCACTCCCATCAGTGAGTCAGTCCTAGCTAAGAGGGTATATAGAGATTGCCCAGTTTTTGTCCTTTATAAAATCACCTTAGCAGATTTAGTAGAGTTAGATATAACCGACTTTGATGTCATTCTTGGTATGGATTGGCTACATGCATGTTATGCCTCAGTAGACTGCAGAACTAGAGTCGTAAAATTCGAGTTTCCTAATGAGCCTGTCTTAGAATGGCAGGGTTCTTCTCCAACATCAAAAGGTCATTTCATATCTTACCTCAAAGCTAGGAAGATGATCTCAAAGGGTTACATCTACCATATAGTCCGGGTTAAGGATTCTGAGTCCAAAACTCAACATTTCCATTCAGTTTTGATAGTTTGTGAGTTTCCAGAGGTGTTTACTGAAGATCTACCCAGAGTCCCTCCTGGGCAAAAGATCAACTTTGGGATAGACCTTCTCCCAGATACACAACCCATATATATTCCTCCTTATAGAATGGCTCCAGCTAAGCTTAAGGAGTTAAAAGAACAGCTCAAGGACCTCCTAGATAAAGGTTTCATCAGACTTAGCATCTCTCCATGGGGTGCTCCAATTTTCTTCGTGTGTAAGAAAGATGATTCTTTCAGGATGTGCATAGACTACCATCCTTTAAATAAAATCACAATCATGAATAAGTATCCCATCCCCAGGATTGATGACCTATTCAACCAGCTTCAGGGTGCCAGCTACTTCTCTAATATTGACCTCAGATTCGGTTATCATCATCTCAGAGTTAGAGAGTGTGACATTCTAAAAGCCTTCAGAACTAGGTATGGTCACTACGAATTTGTAGTTATGTCTTTTGGACTAATGAATGCTCCTACAGCTTTTATGGACTTGATGAACAGGGTGTTCAAGTAGTATTTGGACATGTTCGTTATTGTCTTCATAAATGATATTCTAGTCTACTCACGGAGTGAGGAGAAGCATGCTAATCATTTGAGAGTGGCACTGCAAACTCTCAAGGATTGTCAGTTATTTGCCAAATTCAGTAAGTGTGAGTTTTGGTTACAGTCAGTTTCTTTCCTGGGTCATGTAGTGTCGAAGGAGGTCATTCGAGTGGATTCTCAAAAGATAGGGGCAGTAAAGAATTGGCCTAGACCCACTTCTCTGATGGGCATAAGGAGATTTTTGGGTTTGGTTGGTTACTATAGGAGATTTGTTGAGGGGTTTTCATCCATTGCTTCTCCATTGACTAGGTTGACTCAGAAGAAGGCCAAGTTCCAGTGGTCAGATGAGTGTGAGAGGAACTTCCAGGAGTTGAAAACTAGATTGACCACAACCCCAATTTTGACTCTACCAGAGGGTTCAGATGGTTTGGTAGTATATTGTGATGCGTCCAGAGTTGGCTTAGGTTGTGTTCTAATGCAACATGGTAAGGTCATTGCTTATGCCTCCAGACACCTTAATATTCATGAGAAGAACTACCCAACTAATGATCTTGAGTTAGTAACAGTGGTCTTTGCCTTGAAGATTTGGAGACACTACTTGTATGTTGTCCATATAGATGTGTTTATTGACCATAAGAGCCTTCAGTATGTGTTCACGCAGAAAGAATTAAACCTTCATCATAGAAGGTGGCTAGAGCTCCTCAAGGACTATGACATGAGTGTTCTTTACCATCTGAGTAAGGCCAATATAGTAGTTGATGCACTTAGTACACTGTCCATGGATATTGTGTCACAGGTTTAGGAAGGAAAGAAGGAATTAGCCAAGGATATTCACAGGCTTGCTCGGTTAGGGGTTTGCCTTATAGATTCATCCGAGGGTGGTGTCATTGTGAATAATGGGTCATAATCTTCATTGGTGATGGAGGTGAAGGAGAGTAGGACAGTGATCCCATCTTACTTCAGCTGAAAGGTGTTGTCCAGTAGCAGAGAGTAGAGGTTTTCTCCTAAGGGGTAGATGGTGTACTCCATTATCAGGGTCGACTATGCGTTCCTAGGGTAGGTGATTTGAGGCAGCAGATTTTGACAGAGGCTCATAGCTCTAGGTATTCCATCCACCCTAGTGCCACAAAGAGGTACCTTGACCTATGGGAAGTCTATTGGTGGAATGGTATGAAGAGGGACATTGCTGATTTTGTAGCTAAGTGTCCCAACTGTCAGCAAGTGAAGGTAGAACATCAGTGACTAGGTCGTATAGCTCAGGAGATGGACATTCCTAATTGGAGAGGGAGTTCATCAATATGGACTTCATTACAGGCTTACCTCGTACTCGCAGGCAGCATGATTCTATTTGGGCGATTGTAGACAGGGTGACTAAGTCATCCCACTTCTTAGCTATCAAGACTACCAATTCAGTAGAGGACTATGACAGACTCTACATCCGTGAGATAGCCAGGTTGCATGGAGTTCCCTTATCCATCATATCAGATAGGGATACTCAGTTCACATCCCAGTTTTGGAGGTTATTTCAGAAGGGTCTTGGTACTCAGATTAATCTTAGCACAGCTTGCCACCCACAGACAGATGGCCAGGCAGAGCGTACCGTTCAAACATTAAATTATATGTTGAGAGCTTGTGTAATCGACTTTAAAGGTAATTGGGATGATCACTTACCTCTTATAGAGTTTGCCTATAATAACAGTTTTCACTCTAACATTCAGATGGATCCGTATAAGGCACTTTACGAGCGGAGGTGTAGATCACCAATAGGTTGGTTTGAGGTAGGTAAAGCAGCTTTGATAGGTCCAGATTCAGTCCATGAGACTATAGAGAAAGTTCATCTTATTATAGAAAGGTTGGAGGCGACTCAAATTCGTCAGAAGTCCTATGCAGATGTGAGGAGAAAGGAGCTAGAATTTGAGGTTGATGATTGGGTGTTTCTGAATATGTCACCCATGAAGGGGTGATGAGGTTCGGTAAGAAGGAGAAGCTTAGTCCCAGATATGTAGGTCCTTACAGATTTCTAGGAGAGTTGGAAAAGTGACTTATGAGTTGGAGTTGCCCGCAGACTTAGTATCGGTGCACCCAGTCTTCTATATATCCTTGTTGAAGAAATGCATTGGTGATCCAGCTTTAGTTGTGCCTTTAGAAAGTGTGGACGTGAAAGACAGTCTCTCTTATGAAGAGGTTCCAATTAAGATTCTTGACCGTAGATTCGTAGGTTTAGAAATAAGGAAGTTGCTTCAATGAGAGTTCTATGGAGAAACCAGTCAGTTGAGGGAGCTACTTGGGAAGCAGAAGCACCTATGATGGCCAAGTACCCTCACCTCTTCCCTTCTGACCCAGTTACAGCTTGAGGTAATTATTCTTTACTAGTTCCTCAGCTTACTCTCATGCATCTCAGTCTTTGTATCATGTTTCCTTAGATATTCTGGCATCTTCAGCATGTTTTCATGTCCTTAGAACTAAATTCAGGCAGATAACAGCTTCTAGTACTCAGTTGGTAAGGATTGCAGCTCTTTCCCTCTAAAATCAGCTGGTTTAGCCTTCATTCGAGAATGAATGATCCCAAGGGAGAGATATTGTAACACCCCAGAACTTCCAAGCCTAGAACCAGCTCAGAAAAATAAGAAAATAAAATTTTCCAAGTCCCAGATGGAACCACAGATGGTTTCCACGGACCATGGAAGGGTCCACAGGTCGTGGAAACCTTCGTGGAACTCAGACAGAGACCAGTCATTTGGGGGTCAAGTTCACGAATTGGAACCACGGACCGTGGAACAGTCCACGAGCTGTGGATCCTACTAGTGGAACTCAGACCTGAGGGTCATCAAATCCCTCAGGAACTATGAACAGGTTCCACGAGCCGTGAACATGGTTCGTGGTTATCAGACCTGCAGTCAGGAAAAGGTCCAGGAACCATGATAGGGTTCCACGGACCGTGGTTCCCGTCCGTGGAACATGAATCGCGAATTTTTAACAACTTTTAATTTAACTTCTCAAGGGTATTTTAGACCTTTTTTTCTTATTTTAGCTCCGACTATAAATAGTTTTAGGCTTATTTTATTAAGTCTAAACCTCCAACCACATTAGTTTTCCTCATTGTCTCTCTCAAGTCAGTTTCAAAGAAGAAAAGGGTGTTCTTCTCCAAACTTTAGACCTAGGACTTTCTCTTCCAAGCTTCAACTTCAGATTCTTTTCAAAGATTATCATCCACCAGGTATGTGGGTATTCAGTAAGGGTTTAGTTCACCCTTATGCCCAAAACCTCAGGCTTTTTCAGTAAATCTTCATGATTTTAGAAACTAGGATTATTACCCTTTTACGTAGATTATTATGAAAAATCATTCTTATGTTCATTACATGGTTCTTATCCTATTTTAATGAATAAAATCTCAGTTATATTAATTTACATGGACTTTTGCAGTGTTTTGAGGAGTCAAGAACTTAACCTTAATTTACATTATTTTCCCATGTATTTGATTTTTACAAGATTTAGCCTAGACTACTAGTTTGAGTTAAAAACAAGAATTCAACCAGATTTCAGGTTACTACAACATTTCAGAAAAATAATATTTTCAGACCAGTTTAGTTTTGTCTTAGAAATTCAAAACCTCAGTTTTAAAGGAGCTATTAGTATTCAGTTTGGGAGTAGTATATAGCACCGAGTTGGACTAGGGTTCAGCGTACCCTCAAGTCCCAAAACTACATGCCACCATAGGTTATTTAGCCCCTCAGTTGGGCCTCAGAACTAGTGATCACATCATTCATGCCCTTATACTGTAGCAAGGTATATTGGATCCTCTCAATAGGGAATATACATCGGACTCCATGTTTAGCTCACGTGGTTAATGTCGGTTAATAGACTCTACCACAATATCAGTTTCATACAGTACCTCAGGCCCTCAGTTTATATTTATTCTCAGTTTTTAGTATATTTTTAGATTATTCTTGCATTTCAGTTCTTTTATGCATGACTATATTTTGGGCCTATATACTATAGTTCAGTTCAGTTTAGATAGATATTAGTATTTTAGCATGTATACATCGTCAGTCATCTTTGCATATCCCTCATGCTCAGTACATCTGAAGTACTGATGCATACTCTATGTGATGCATCCTATCATGTTGCAGCTTCAGGTTCTCAGATTCAGCCTCGTGATTAGCTCATACCGGTGTCATATCAGCGATATTCAATGGTGAGTCCTTATCATTCGAAGACATATCTTTACATGCTTTTTGAGTTAGTCAGTTGTCCTTATTTTTAGTATTTGGAGTTAGCTGGGGTCTTGTCCCAGCAGCTCATCAGTATTAGAAGCTTTCGAATATAGAGTCAGACTCACTTTATTCAGTTTATCTTATTTTCTCAGATAGTCATTTATCACAAATATCCTTGGTTGGATTCTTTGGATTATATGTTTTATTCAGTTATGCTTTCGCTTAATTAGTACTATTTCAGAATGCTTACTATACGCCAGCTTCAGGGTTAGCTTGGGGTCACTTGTGATCCTAGGTCCTATGCTACATCTAGGGGATAGCCTCGAAGCGTGTTAGGGGGCTAGTTTGGCACAGGGTAAGGTGACCTTAGAGTAATTCTGGGCAGATGTTGCAGCGATGAAGGCCATGCTAGAGGGCTTATCATCAGTCGCATTAGATCCAGTGCCTCCTTCATTTTTTGGACCGTCAGATGTAGCAAGTACCTTCATTCCCCTTTTCCCCTTTGAGTCCTGGCATAGGCCCAATTAGAGCTTCAGGAGGATCTAGATACGGATAGGAAGAAGGTACGCTCTTGGGATAAGCTGATGGTGCGAATGTGGAAGGGGATCAAAGCCCTTGTTGAAAGTTTCCTCTCAGGAAAGAAGATTTCCAAAGTGGCCCAGGAGGATATCCAAGAGTTCTCCTTCCTCAGCAGGTCTATCGAGGAAAAGTACAGTAGCTTGAGTGCCGAGAGTTGATGGAGCATCTAGAGCACTTCCCACCCTTTATCCCCTTTTATTATTGCTTTTATTGCCTATAGAGGGCCCTTATCAGACAATCTTTTATCTTTTTGTACCTTTAGATGATTTTTATTTCTATTGCTTTGGATTTATAGTGTCGTTGGTGGAACTCGTTGAACAATGGCCTTTTTATAGGACAAAACTTCTATAACATATCTTTTGTATGCCTTAAATTTCTTGAAAATTTCTTAATATGAGTGAAGTCCCAAAATAGGGGACTGAAATTGAGATTCTATTTTGTGCCACTTCATTGTGATGAGCTATAGCTCGTCGCTATGAAGATCTTTGTCACAGTAACCCCTTTCCTCATTGCGATGGACTGCTACCATGAAAAACATATCATCGCGATGAGAGCTCGGGCAGAACGCTGCTACAATTGGAAAATTTCAAAAAATTTACACAAGTCCATTCCTTGCTTACTTTAAACGCATGAATTTTAAATGGTAAGATTAACTCACGAGTTTTCATAACTTTCATCTCATAACGACTTCGTCATTACCTTACAATTTAACAATTCCGCTTTTACTTAAGCACAAAACAACCAAATTGTGATCCCATTTGTCAAAAACTGAACACATCATCAACAATACATATTCACATAGTCAACATATCATCAAAACTCCTTAAGGTGAGATACCAATTGGAATCGACTAGACACCAATTGGTTTCATCCCACCACAGACTAATCACATCAAGATACCAATAGAAATCAGCTAGATACCAATTGGACTCAATCAAGGAGACAACTTACCGGGACTGCATGATAGAAAAGAAGAAAGTGAAGCCATACCTAGATGCCACCATAGCTTCCCAAAGATTTGATCTGGATGTCAACACACCAGTCCGCATGAATCTATTTTGACATTGCTCTTGTACATGGGAGATTGATAACTTGGGCCCTGATATAAACTTTCATGACCCCAATCCTTGTAGGATTGTGTGGGCACCTACTCTAGTCTATTCAGGTAGGAGAAGCCTAAACCACCCAACCATGAGCATGCAAGAGTCCTCTTAAAATGATTCCAAGAATAATAATAAAAATAACTGAATTAATCTCAATAAATGACTTGTCAATTTATTACACACTAACTGTTCTCTATACAAAATACTATTATTTTCCAAAGATCTAGTCTAAGCCTGTACAAGAGCTGCTAATAAAAAAATGATGACAAAGTTAAAGACACAACTCTTGTCTGAAGAGTAGATAACGAAAGTTGCTGACGGAGACTCTTCAATCCAAGCACGAACTTCAGCCAACCTGTCACACATCTACACCAAGAAAGGTGTAGCAAGAGTAGCATCAGTACGATCACACGTACTGGTAGGTATTATTAAATGACTGAGATTAGTTTCACATGAATCATGTACAAAAATTAACATTATGATAGATAACTTTCACTTCAACATATAACAAGATAATCCATATAATTATTCACATTCAAGTGCCTCTGACTTATCCCCAACATCTCAACATTCAATCCATACAAGGGGTATTTTCTATTTCACACAATCTTCCTCTTTGTTCACATCTAATATTGCTTACATATGTAGACTTAGTGGTAAGGAATTACCCACTCCCCAATTTCTCCCAGCAACCACCACACTTAACTGCAACCCACTATCGTTCGGACTTAAATCACAAGGCGTTTGTAGACACAACATTTATTTTCATACGGATTCACACAGTAGAATCCTCAATAACCATCTATTTAACCCCAATAGACATAACAGACATCATTGTATATCAACACGTCCAGTTTATTCTCTTCAGGTTAACAATGGTGTTATTAATTACACGTGATACATTGAGAGTTACTAAAGGCATGTAAAGGAATTCCAAACACATGGAACTAAGCCTACCTACCATTTGTCAATGCAACCAGCACCTTTAGCCTTAGTTGTAACCACAATATCATTTCACAATAACTGACCATGAACCAATACAATGACGCATGCAATGATTAATGCAATAATATATGCAGTTATATATGCAAGAGTGTACACATATGCTAAGGGTCTTATTTTTGCCCACTAGCCATGACCTGCAGGGAACCCTAGGTGTCCATGTACCATACTGGTGTGGTATTCAATCCACAATAACTGTATCAATATCAGTATCTATATAACTAGGCTCTCAGACCTATTTCTCATGAATATGCACAGTGCCCAAGGCACAATTACACTTTGACATTTCAACTCACGTATCACTTTCTGTTCATCTAGCCTATTCATTCAAGCATAACATGAAAACATATGCAGTTCAACCATGTCTGAAGGCTAATCATAAGTTACATAATTCTACCATATATCATGTAATAAATGAGTCTCAACTCCAATTAGATGTGTTATGCATATAAGGCTTCACCAAAATAAGTTCATCAACAGTATATCCCAAAACTACCATTTAAGTCTGGGAATCCATCCCCTTATCGATGTCAACGTAGAGCTCATTCTCAGGATATAAAATTATAATTCGTCTTAACCCTTAATACCCACCAATATCACATAACTATTGGGTATTTCCGTTAGGTAAATCTTGTTAGACATCATTTTACCCTATAATCTAGGGCATAGCTATTAGACCGATTCATTAAGAAATCTCAAGTTAACACAACAGGACTACAGCAAGTTCACATAAGCATCAAAATATCCTCACAAATAAATTCAGGATTCATTCTAGGAATTGATCACTTTATAGTCTAGCTTTATCTATGGTTCAGGTATCACTATTTTATTACGCACAAGGTCTAAGCCTTAAATCATACATTCTAAGAATCACTTTACATAAATAATTTAACAACAGAATATAACTATTTACAAGTCTCAAGTTTATCAACTAAATTCAGTCATTACCATCCAGACTCCATGCCCGAAGGCCTAATTATGCTATCTCCATCAATTTCTATATCAAATTTATGCTTACTAATCAAGTCTTCCTACTATCTAATCATAACCTACCTTGGTGCCAAGCTGCTGCTAATATGCACACAACTTGCATGTTGCTCTCATCCCAAAAAGTCCAGAGGAAGAATCG
The DNA here is from genome assembly GCA_003996215.1 of Jaltomata sinuosa. Classification (NCBI taxonomy): domain Eukaryota; kingdom Viridiplantae; phylum Streptophyta; class Magnoliopsida; order Solanales; family Solanaceae; genus Jaltomata; species Jaltomata sinuosa. The sequence goes on along the minus strand of QJPP01003276.1, from coordinate 178,991 downwards.
CTGCGAGAGAGGGAGGATTCGACCTTATTTTTGAGAGCTTTTCCTCTCTTTTCTTATTTTTTAGGGTTATAAAAGTGGTGGGACGTCTCTAGGAGAAGGCATTCTTTTTGAAAAAAAATTTAGAGGATGAATCTTTTAATCCAGAATTTCACCCCATGTCCTTCATCGTGATGAAGACCTCTTCATCGTGACAGACTATTGTGACGAGGCCTTCCTCACTGTGATGAGTCATCGCGATGAGCTTCTGCTTGCCACGATGAGGAGCGTTGGCAGCTCATCTTTAATACATTTTATGTCCGTACTTTATTTAAACAACACAAAATTAATCCCATAATTTTTTATTATTATAATTATTAATTTGATTATTTTATCACAACTTTTTAATAACGATGGGATGGGTCATTATAATGTGCTAATATAGTGGTCTTTCGAGTAAGCGCAGATGAACATATTATTGTCAAATACAACGTTAATGCAATAGTTAACTTGGAGAACATGACATGTTCTTGTAGAGTTTTCAACATTGAAAAATCCCATGTGCACACGTGATTGCATCGATGAAGCTGAAGGTTGAAGATAATGTTGGAAACAACATATGTCAGTACTCTTCTTCATATTATTGCATCTTCATTTACAAAATACATGAAGAAAATATTTTTCAAATTCCTCCGAAAGGACAGTTGGTGCTTTCTCCAGATTTGAATGGCATAAGATTCCTCTACCAAAATACATACCCATAAAGTGTCGAAAGCAGACTAATCGGCACAAGTCAGCCAAGGGGGATCTACATTAAATAAGAAGAGAAATAAATGTTCAACCTACAAACAATATGGCACAAGAGAATCATATATAGTCTCTATTTAGCCTAAAATTTATTAATTAAAAAAATTAGTTAAATTTATTTGAAAAAGATCTATAAAAATACAATTAATCCAAATTTGATTAATCCTTTCACAAAGTGGTTATTGCAGTAAATAGCAGTTAAAATAATGAGTAAAATAATTCAGAATAATTAAAGAACTGGATAGGAAAAAAAATAGAAATTTTATTCAAGCTCTTGAAATAGTAATAAAAAATTGTGTGAGGAATGCTTGAACAAACATATATTTGCAGAGAGTAATGTTGTCTTCAGGCAAAAAATTAGATGGACTATAATTAGGAGATAATAGAATAAATATAGGATAGACCTTCATAACTAACTTTTCAAATCCTATAACCCCCCCCCTAGCCATAACATGCAGATAATAGACTTTTAATGGGATCAGATGTGATCCTAAATCTCATGATGCTACCATTATGCATGCTTATTTTTTCTCCAGACATTTCTGAATGATTCACCTTGCCACATAATATGCCCTAGTCAGACCTACTCGGTACAAGTTTCATAACATTTTGAAAACACTATTGACAGGTGTGTAAATATCACAACGTGCCCTATCTCTTTGTCACATGTCTAATATTTTTTCCCAGCATATTATTATAATACAGTCTCAATTTATCACAATATTCTTAGTGATTTATTTTTGTTGATGTAATAAAGTTTATGAACATTATTATTTTTTGTTTTTAATCGAATACCAGATTTTTTTTGGATTGAGACGATAATAGATTTTTAAATGATATATAATAATTTACATTGATATATTTACAAAACTCTAATGAAGTTTATACCCATTATTGTCTTTACTTTTGACGAATGTTTTTTTGTCTATAAGAAATTATCTTAATATCAATTTCAAACTTCTTATTTTTGGATTAGGTCTATTATAGATTTTAAAATGGTCTGATACTAATACACATTGACACACTTGCAAAATTTTAAAATATAAAAATTACAAAGCTTTGTGGTTTATACTTAACCAACGAAATTTTATTGTAAACTATAACATAGTAACAAGAAATCACAAACGATCCAATTTATAATTTAGAAAAAAGACACTAAGAACAATGACATCATCTTCATATTATTCCTTCCTACTTTAGCTACTTTTAATTCTTTTGTGTTTTCTCCCTTTTGATACCAGTTCCTATCAATTGATCTTTAAACCAATCTCTTGCTACGTTAGCTTGATTGTACAGTCGGTTGATTTTTTTCATTGACTATTTAAATTTTTGAATCCAGCAGAGTAAAAAAAATTCTTGCATAATTTATCGTATTGTTTCCTTGCTGTAACATCTGACCTCAATACTCTAGCAACTTCGCACCATTTAAAACAATTGTATCCACCTTCTTCTTTTAACACAAATCAACAAAAATTAGAAGTGTAATCAATTAAAAATACACATGCTCAATCAAATTAGATACTAATCTTTTTTATTGCACAATAATAAAATTTGAGACATGGGCTTTATGATATCTTGGAAGTCCTCATTATTTGCCAATAGATCTTATTTTGATATTGACCAAAAATTAACCTTTTACAGTTGTCATGTGATCGATCCAAACCTTTCTACATTTACAAACTTAAATTTTTAGAAACAGATAGACGATCATTATTTTTCTCTTCAATCTCCAACAACAACATTGCCTATTTCTTCTTCAATATCTTGATGAAAATCATCAATCTGCTCAATTGTATCAGAACTACGATTCTTTCGTACTTTTCTATTAATCAACTTATTTGGTTGATTGATTGGGTTTTCAACATTTTGTGGTTCATCAACCATTACTCGTAACCTTTTTTCAATGACACCAGAAGAATCCTTCGCTGATTTACATTTAAAATAAATTTGAACATCTTGTAGTCTTGATCCTGCACCTCCTCTTATCATCCCCGTGATTGGAAACACACAATACATCTTTAAACTCAAAAAAATAAAAATAACACATTGACTTAAAATAAATTAGGATTTTAAATCTGCGATTGTTCTTCAAATGTACACTTTCAAATTGTGTCTCTTGAACTACAAAAAATTATTTTAACGCTCTTCCAGCTTCAACACTCATGACTTAAATCATGAGCTTGAATTTTAAAGATGTAGAAGTGAAGTCTGATTTAATTTGAAGAAGATGAGCTTAAAGTTGCAATTTTATTTTATTTGCTTGTTAGAATTTAGCTCCACAAGTTTATAGAAACTAAAATAGGCCTCCACTCTTACTTAAACACATTCTTAGCATTTTCATGGGCTGAAAACAAAGAGAAAGAAAAAAGAACTTTTTACGTATTTGTACAGGTGATAAAAAATATTTTCAACAAAAATGGTCGTATCTATATATAATGTATCGATATTATATAAATAGTATATAATTATGTATATATTATATATAACTATTTATCAGAAATGTATATACATCTGTATACACTATTTATATAAGATTTTTTTTGAAACTCAAATAACATGGTGGAGCAGTTACGTTCTTCATATTTTTTGGTGCCTTTGCTTCAATTCAATTATATAGACAACTCTAAAACAGTAGCATTCAATGATTTCAAGACTTTAAAATTTCAGAAGTCCATAATTCTTCAATCAAATTACAACGAAGAACGAAGAGAAAAAAGAAAAATAGCAAGAAGAAGGAAGAGAAGTTACTACTCCTCATAGTATATTTTTTGTTCATTTATTTTTTTCGTGCAAGTTTCCTTCAAAGTTCCCCACCTGAATCACATATCAGGAAAAAAAAATCCAATTTTTCAAATAGAATAATTCCATCATCAAAATCTTCTCCTACTATTTTATCTTGTGAATCTTCTCTCAACCAAAACTATTTCCTGCAAGAAATCCAATCTTCTAAAAATCCAAGTACCCAATTCAAAAAAAATGACAAGAACAGATGAAGAAGGAGGAGGAAGAAGAAGAGGAAGAAGAAGAAGGCGAAGGAAGAGAAGAAGAAAAGTAGTGCAGTGAAAATACTTTTTTTTAATTAAATTATGGCCTATTGGGCCATTTTTATTTATTCAAAAAATCCAAAAAAAACATAATTGTCAAGACCCGGCCCAACTGGCCCGAGTCCAAAAAGGAAACCACAATGCTGAAATAAATCTACTCCTAAAATTGAAAAATAAAAACATGAAGCTAAAAAGGGAAACCCTATCTACACATTTCTCTATTGTATTCTCTCCTTCTCTTCGATCTCCAGCTATGGCGGTGGACGGATCTATTCCTGTTATCGGTACTAGGTGAGTTTCTTTGCCCTCATTCTTTTATTCTTTCCTTGTCTCTGTTCTTAGTTGATTCTGTTGATTAGAAGTGTATGCAAGCTCAATGGATTGGAGCTGTTAGAGCTTCTGATTCAAGTTGTTGGCCTGGTTCTCTTTAAATTTTTATGTTTTGCCTCTTTGTTCTGTTATTCTGTGCATCGTGCACTCTATTTTTCTTCTTGTATTTCCTCTTATGAATGGACTGTTGTTGAATTACTTCTGGGCTTGTACTTGGTGTTAAATAGACTGAATCCTGATATATGGGCACTGCATTATATCATTGTTGATCAATCTTTTTCTTGTTATATCCATCTCCCAGAATCCCTAATATGTTAAAGCCCATTTGTCCAAAGTTATGGTAGCTAGGTAGTCTGCTAATTTGTTCCCCTCCCTCAAGATTGTTACTTGATGTTCTCTCATAGCTAGGATGTGCTTGATTTCCTTAACCCAATTTTCTATAGTCCATGGAGGTTTCCAATCATCTGTTAGAACCTTTGTGAGTAGCAAGGAATCTGTTTGTATGATCACTTTATTGTATTGTCTTTGTTGAATGTATTTGCATGCTTCCAATATGGCCTTTGCCTCTGATTCAGTGTTTATATCTTGGTCTATTTCCTGTGCTTCAGCATATATTATATCACCTCTTGAGTCCCTTACACAGTAGGCATAAGAGTATCTTCCACGATTTCCTCTTGAAGTGTCATCAGCGTTGCATTTTACCCATTTCTCAGGTGGCAATTTCTATAACACCTTGATAATTCTTACCTGAGGAGTATACTCTTCTAGTGTCCTCAGTATGTCAGGTCACCTTGTTGGGAATAGAGTAGATGGTCTTCTAACTCTAAGAAGTTTGTGAATATTCCACCTGATGTATCACCCTGTGAGTTGATGTCAGTTTTCCTTCATGCTTGTTGGAATTCCTTCTCCTCCATAACTCCCACACTATCATACTAGGAATGACCCTAAAGTAGGGTTTCATTCCTTTCTTTGTTGGAGCATTCCACCAGGCTAGGATTATTTCCCTTAGGTGCATTTCCTGGATGTTGATACCTGCAAAAGAAGAGAAATAGTTCCAAGTGGAGTTAGTAGTGGGTGAGTGGTTGAATAGATGTGAGATTTTCTCCTACCCTGGTGTAGTGCAGCACCAGCATTTGAATGGAAGGGAATAGCCCCACCTTCTTATCCTATCATCCACATGTACTTTAAACTTCCACAGTCTCCACATAAAGAATGTTATTTTGAATGACAATCCCTATACCCAGATCCTCTTAAGTACTTTGTTAGGCTCCTTCATGTGTCTCACATAGTCCCATGCTGATTTAACAGTGAATTCCCCATTAACTTCAAGCATCCACCATGGTTTATCAACCTCTCCCCTGTTAGTTGGTTGCTGAATGTGAGTAACTATATGTTCCACTAGTTCTTATGGTAGCAACTGGTGGAGTTTTTGTACATTCCATCGCCGCCTTTCAGTTACTTCTCCAATACTTTGTACTGATTCATCACAGTAGTAATCCTCTAGTGTCAAATTGTATAAAGCCCCAATTCCTATCCAATTGCCATGCCATAGTTGTGAGGTACCCCCAAGTGGTTGCCACCAGATCTGGTGCTCTATCAAATCCCTAGCTTGTAGTATCTGTTTCCACACATATGAGCCACTACTTCTTATTCTCCAGACTACTAGATTTTGGTTCATCTTATGATAATATTTATTGCTCATATATGCACTCCAAACTGTTGTTTTAGTCCTGATCTTCCACCACAATTTGCAAAAGAGTGCCATAGAGACATCTGTGAGTGATCTAAAACCAAGGCCCCCCTCTGCCTCTGGTAAGCATAAATTATTCCAGCCTGACCATTGTCTACTCTTCCTCCCTATACAACTGCAGCAGAATAATTGGGCTAGGATCTTGTGAATTTGTGTTATCATATTCTTGGGTGGGTTCATAACAGAGAGACAGTGGATATGGGTGCTTTGCAAAACATGTTTTATTAGAATTGCTCTACCCCCACATGATAGAAACTTTCCTTTCCAAGACTGTAGTTTAGAGCTAATCCTATGTATCAAGTGCTTGTAGTATGCCTTCTGCTTTCTCATGTAGAAAATAGGACAACCAAGATAGGTAAAGGGAAAATTCTGCCTTAGTATTCCTATTTCCACCTCTGCTGTGATAACCACTCCCATTGACACATTTGCATGAAGGTAGATAGCACTCTTATCCTTGTTAACCTTCTGTCCTGGCACTCTTTCATAGCTGGTGAGTTTCTCCATTACAAGTTGCATTATTTTGACTTCTGCCTTGCAGAAAATAATCATATCATCTGCAAAGGCAAGATGATTTATCTTTGGGCTTCTTCTAGGCATTCCAAACTTCTTAAATTTCCTATTTAGATGTAGGGAGTTTAATGATCTTCACAATATTTCTGCTGCCAGTATAAATAGGGTGGATGATAGTGGATCGCCTGTTTTAGTCCTCTAGAAGATCCAAAGAATCCTTTAGGTTAACCACTGATCATTACTGAATACCAATTGTTGGATAGTAGTCTGAAAACCATATCTATTATTCTTTCATCAAACCCATCTGCCTCAGTACCTTGGTCAGAAAAAGCCAGGATACCCTATCATATGCTTTCATCATGTCCAACTTTATAACCATGTTTGGTGGTTTACCTCTCTTTCTTATCTCTGTGACAATCTCCTGAACCAATAGTATATTTTCAGTAATGCTCCTACCCTGTACAAATCCTTCATGCTCAAGTGAAATAAGGCTGGGTAGTATTCCTTTCAGTCTTTCATGGATGATCCTGCTGAAAATCTTATTTAGGAAATTGCTTAGTGATATAGGTCTCAGATCTGAGAAATTTTGAACCTCCACCTTCTTTGGTAGAAGTACTAAGTTTGTATGGGTTACAAACTTAGGCAATTATGCCCCACAAAAGAAGGTTTTTACCATATTCACTAAGTCATCATTTATAATAGGCCATGTATGTTGATAGAATACTCCAGTTAAGCCATCAGGGGCCCCTGCACTTCCTTTGTTTAGACACATCACAACCTGTTTAACCTCCTCTTCAGTAGGCATTCTGCAGATATCATCATTTTGTTCCTGAGCTATTACAGTATGCAGATTATCCAGTATTTCAAAACTGTTGAATTCTTCTTCCTTTGTAAATTGACTCTGGAAAAATTGTATTGCCTCTTCTGCTATGTCTTCCTTTTCTTCCAGCCATTCACCATATGATTTCCGAATTCTGTTGATTCTCAGGCTGGTTCTTCTCCCCTTAACATGTGAGTGAAAGAATTTAGTGTTTCTCTCACCATATTTGAACCAGTCCATGCCAGCTTTTTGTTTCCAGAACTCCTCCTCCAGTTGTAGTTTTCTGTTAAGGTTAGCCTGGAATTTGTTCAATTTTTCTTTGTTTGCTACATCTGTAAGAATTTCAAATTGCATTTCCTGAACTGTAATGACTTCTTCAAGGGTTGCAATATCCTGGAATATGTCTCCAAAAGTTTGTTTACTCCATTAGATCAGTGCCTTCTTTGTCTTCTTTATCTTGTGGTGATACAGGATAAATGGTGATGCTGCAAAGTATGCCTTCCAGTTCTCTTTTACCACATCTAAGAATGATTCTTATGAGAGCCAAAAAAATTAGCATTTTAAATGGTTTCCTTAGTTTTTCTGCTGTAGTACTGAAATATAGTAACAATGGAGTGTGGTCAGACCCTCTCCTGATCAAGTGTTCCACTTCCATAATGGGGAAGAGATCTTGCATTTCAGTATTAGTCAGTACTCTGTCCAGCCTTTTGAAGATGCATTCCTCATCTGTTCTGCCATTCCACCAAGTGTATTTACTCTCCTTAAAGCCTATATCACTTAGATTGCATGTGTTGATGGTGTGTATAAAGTCTTCTGTCTCTGCCATTGTTACATGAAGTCCTCCCAATTTTTCATTATCAGCAACAATAACATTGAGGTCTCCTCCCACAAGCAATGGAACTTGTATTTTATTTGACAGACTGTACAATGATTCCCATAGATCCATCCTTCCTTCTCTAGTACACTTAGCATACACTAGAGTTATTACCATTTCTTTACCCAAATCCTGATTGTAGAGCTTTATAGAGAGTTGTTGGTCTTCATCCACCAGGACTGTATACTCTATAAATGCCACCAGAAAAGCCATATTTTCCCTGATACATTAAAGATAGCTTCCTGCATCCCTAATCTCTTTTTGTAGTTTTCTATATTTTGTCCCCCCGGAAAGGCTCCATTAAGCCTATAAAGCTCTTTTGTAGTGTAATCGATCTTGTGAATGCTTTCTGAGTGTCCCTAGTTACATCATTTTGTTCATTGATCTTCACCCTTTGTGGTAATTTAGCTACAAGGTCTACTTCCATTTTAACCTTTTCACAACTAGGTCTAGTTTGGTTTCTGGTGGACATGTCAACTGTTAGAGGTCTCCCCACTGTTGCTGCTATTGAGAATACTGCGTTTAGAGCAAAGAAATTGGGTGGTAGGTCTGGTAAAGAGATCCAGGTCACTGCGGTAGTTGTTTCAACCTTTGGATCAAACCATGGATCCCACTTCAAAGTTCTCATCTGCCACATCCAATCTCTTACCTTTAAGTAGAAAGCTGGTGTTGATAGCATATGTACGTAATCCTCTAATTTGGTCAATCTGATTAACACATGTCTACCATCAAGGCAGCCTATGTTGCATTCACCTTTGATTCCACATTGTCCATGGATTATTTTTCTTAGTTCTTTGATATCAGGTTTACCATATGAGAATTTTCCAATAACTGCGTACTGCAAATTCTCCTGCAAGATGAGGCTTTTCACTTCTGATTTTTTCCATGTGACGTTGGGTTCGCCATGCAGTATCACCACTGATTTTGGAGGGACTTGGGGGGGGGGGGCTGGTTGTGTATTATTTTGTTTGAACAGGTTTGCATATTTGGGGGTGACTATAAAGGGCTCTGTGTATACTTGTTGTGTTTGTTGTGTTTGTTGTTTATGGATTGGTGGTGGGATCTCTGGTGGTGCGTCACCGGAGGTGGTGGCCATAATGGCCGGCGTAGTCAAATATTAGGTTTTTCGCGTTGAGAGCCCGGGACATAAGCACGACGACCTCAATAATAGTGCAGTGAAAATGCACTTCGCTTGAAATAAGTTTGGCCGAATGGCCACTTTTTATAATAAATGAATAATTAGGTTATTTTGGGTAACATTATGTCTAATTTTTCCAAAGAAAAATAGGAGTGTACTTCCTTAATGGGACTTGCGGGGGGGTTGTTTTAACTAATTACCCTTAGAATGAAGCACCTCTCAGCACAAAAAAGAACATAATGATGTGCAACCCCTATTACTCTTTCTTCTGATATCATCAGGTTTAATGTCTTTGGGTGTTAGCAAAATCTTAAAGGTTTGTCATATTTTAGAAAACACAAACAATTGCTTTCAGCCGATGGAAACAAATTGAGCTGCTGCTTTTGAATAATAGCTAAGGTAAAAGGATTTTGCAAATATCTTGAAGAAAGGATCAATCTTTTGACCTTGAATTGGAAGGATGGGTTACTGAAGTTTGGTTGGTCCATCTGCGTCTCTTTAACCAAAATGGAAGTACCTGCCTTTTCCGACATGTATTCCCTCAACTTTTCAACAAGTCTCTTGAACTCCTCTTCAGCTTTATACAGGTTCTTCCATTATTAACCAAGAATTAATTTTATTGACCATGGAAAGTTGTTTAACTTCAGAATAACAGGAATAGATTATAGAGATCAGCAACTAATTAACTTGTCAAAAATGACAGGAATTTTGTTGCAGCACACTGGTATGCTGTACCTTCTGTAGTGAAGTTTAAAGATTTGATAAACCTCTAAAAAAAAAAAATGATAGGAGCAACTGCAAAAAAATAAAATAAACAAGTCCATGGAACTCAGGAACTCCTTGACATGACTGTAGCCAAAAGTTTAAGCTCCAACTTTCTCAATGTTTTCTGAGACAGTTTTCATCCTTGGTCGAATATCTGGATCTGCCTCGGTGCATGCAAGAGCTACATGAAATACAGCAAGTACTTCCTTCTTAGCATGAACTTCTTGAAGCAACATTGGTTCTACCATATCCGATAGAGGATTTTGTTCCTCAAATCCCTTTCTTACCCATCTTACAAGATCTGGAACCTCTGCTGAAGTGGAAGTTGTGGGAATTGAGAGGTCAGGAGACTTTCCAGTCAGCAGTTCAAGCAAGACCACCCCGAATGAGTAAATATCCCATTTTTGGGTAGGTCTGTTACCAGGGATTCGAGCTTCTGGTGCTCGATAGTTGTTGGGTCGTTCTGGTTGAGCAGGCTTCAAGTAAGGAAGAGCTCCACCCATAAAGCCACCAGAAGAGGAGGGGTTGTTTCCCGTGATATTGATCAATCGATTGAGGCCAAAATCAGATATATATGGCTGCAGCTCAGTATCAAGGAGAATGTTGGAAGGTTTGATGTCTCCATGGACAAATTTCCTTGGGCTACACTCATGGAGATAGGCTAAACCTCGCGCTGTTCCCTTGGCAATTTTCAGTCTCGTTGACCATGTTAAGCTCGGTGATGGTTGCCCATTTCTCCCTGTATAAAGGCAAACCAGATTGTCATCATAACATTAACCAGAGTATGACAAAGAAGATACAAGAGTAATAACTTTTCAGCTCAATATTAACATTACACTTGAGGCAAATCGCTTTTCATATTAATTTGGTTAATCCCAATCAGTTAGAGCATGAAACAACTGTCACTACGTCAACACATTCAGATCCAGCACATGGCAAAACAATTCGGAAGAAGAGACCAGAAAGAAACACTCCCCAACTTCTTCAGAATGCAAAAGGTAAGTTACTGTACTGTCAAATTCCAGCTACATAATTCAAAAAAACAGTAAATTAAGAAACTGGGAACATCAGGTACCACCATATAACCAAAGATCATCAAGTATATCTGTCTTTACCAAGGTTGAACCAAATATATTGTCAGAAAGCAAGCACTTCCTCTTGGGTAGAGATTGTGCTATAGATTCATAGTGACATGTATATGGAGCAGTGAAGTAGATATTCACAAATGTAACAACGATTTGTGTCTGGGGCAAAAATCTAACTCTTCTTTAAAATATAACATTAATGCAGATATACCAACAGCAGCAGTGCAAAATTCACATGCAGAACACTAATTTTAGAAAATTCAAAGTCTAGAATCCATCTCAACGAAGAAGAAGTCCCATTTCATGCTAGATGGTAGTTACCAAACCAGATACTGCAAATTCCAGTTTGCTTCGAAAAAGAAAACACCTGTTCAGTCAAAACTGCAACAGGCGGAGCGATTCTCAAATTCTTGAATGTTAGTGTATGCAAATCAGGTAATAGATCTCTAAAAGACATAATAAACAATGTAATTATCCAGATTCTGTTAGATAGACAGAATACGTAACTCCACAACTCAAGCAATTGACCTAGTACATGACATTATTCAATTCTTGGCCGCTTGTACTTATTGGTTGCTTCTAATTGATGATAAGTCGTTTTCCGCAAGGTTTATAGGGACAATCACCATATGTCATGTGCACAAAAACAGATTAAATCCTTCAAAACATGAGGAATCCCCAAATGCCCTCTACCCGGTTCCATATGATGTCAATATCTGATTATTGCATCTGCAGTAAATCGTTCAAGTCCGCACATTGACTTTAGCTGGATCACTATATGTTAATATACTACAATGTGCTTTAACTATCCATTTTAATGGATGGCAAATGTTAGCTTCTTGATTTACCCTTTGTGCAGATAACTTTTCATCTATGATACATTATAAAAGACTTTATTATCAACTGATACACTTCGGCTTAAATCCTAAGCATAGTATCAAGTCACAAACAATACTCATCCTTCACTCAAGGATTGCAAGCACATGGGACACTTTCAAGATAAAATTACCATTGGATGGCATGTGAATAATTGCTATTCAAAATCATCAAGGAACACAAAATAGCTAATAATCATTATTTCATCATCAGGCATTTAAACAGTTATACTAGTGAATAAATACTAGAACATCCCAAACTCCTAACTAACCTACTACCAAAAGTCTTGTACTTTATTTCCACTCCTCAAAAGAGTGATCAATACGTATAACACCAATCCAGCAATTTAAAATGAGAAAAGATTCCAGTCACAGAGTCCTTTAATCTGTGATTGGTGGGGCAAAAGAATTACACTTTGCACCCATCAATCTTGGAAAGTACGAAATACCCATCAGTTTATCATGCTACTAATGGCAAGAATATAGTATACCCCAATGTCTAAACTAGGAATGCGTTAATGATTTTTTCAAGAGGTAATATATACTAGACAAACATAACTGAAGGTGTTTTACTATGATGAAAAGCTCACCGTGAAGAGCAGACGCCAAGTTGCCATTAGAAATGAAATCACTAATGAGAAGTTTCTCATCAGGAGCCCAATAATAAGCTCTTAGTTTCACAACATTAGGATGTTTAACCCTTCCGATTGCCTGAATCTCAGCTACAAACTCCTTATATCTCTGTTCCCCACCTTCCCCTAACCTCCTCACTGCCACTGGGATACCATTCCCAAGCACAACCTTGTATACTATCCCCAACCCACTCTTTCCCAAGACATAAGCAGAAGCCCTCAACAGCTCATCAAGCTCAAAGCTAAAACCTTTATCAATAGCCACAAGATCGCCCTCCCCACCACTAGCACCACCACCACTAGCCCCACCACCACCTCCCTTCTCAGACTCAACTTCGGAATCATTATTCGGAAATCCATTAATACATGGGAAATCACAAAACGTTCGCTTCTCATTCCCACCAAATTTCCCTTTTCCAGTACAGCTGCAACCACCAGAGTCTTTCTTTTTCCAATACAAGTAAATAATCACTAGTCCTATGAATGCTACTCCAAATGCATCAGCCAAACAGATCAATATAATGAATCCAGGTTTTAACCCCTTACGTGAATTGGTTCCCTCATTACCAGATGAACCCTGAACTTGATCTGTTGAATTGTTTGAACTGTTTTTACAGTTTTTTTGTAAAGGAAATCCACATAACATGGGATTATTCAAAAATGCTGTTGGACCTTGATTTGCAAAAGAACCAGTCTGAGGAATTTCACCAGATAAATTGTTGTTCCTAAGATCAAAACTAACAGTTAAAGGCAAATCACCTACAGATTTTGGGATTCTTCCACTGAAATGATTGAAAGAAAGATTCAAAGTTCCAGAGAGTGACTTCAATTCACCAATATCTTGAGGAATTGTCCCATTGAATGAATTTGAGGAAAGATCAAGTTGCTCCAAATTCGCCAGCTCCGGGAACAGTCCGACCGGAATCTCACCGGAGAATTTATTCCGAGAAAGAATGAGCCTCTGTAACTGCCTGCAGTTACGGAGATCCTTGGAGAAAGTTCCAGAAAGTGAATTATCGGAAATGTCCAAATTTTGAAGACGAGGGAGATTACAAACAGAGGGGGGAAGTTGACCAGAGATATTATTATCATACAGATAAATACTATGAAGCGAAGTCGCATTGAAGAGAGGTTCAGGGATAGAACCGTAAATATTATTTCCATGAAGATTAAGTCGGCGGAGATAGAGTAACGTGCCGAGCTCGGAAGGTAGGTAACCCCGGAGATTCTTACCAGAGACAGTAACCCCAACGACACGTGGCTCTGAAGAAGTAGAAATGTTAGCACATGAAATGCCAGTCCAACGACAAGGAGTGTCGTCGTTTTCGTTCCAGTCTGAAAAAACGGTGCCACCACCGTCATCCATGGCGGACTTTAGCGACAAAAGGGAAAGCCCATCGGAAGTTAGAGAAACTACTACTCCTCTGTCGAGAGAAAGCTGAAAATTGAGCAAAACAAGAAGAAAAACGGATATTCTCAACATGACTTGTTGGGATCAGTGCTCACACAGGAGTCAGGACCCAACCAAAAGACACCTACTTGAAACTAAGCTGATTACTCTTTCTTTTTTTTTGTCAAATGAAAAAAGAAATAGTGAACTTTTTGTACTATACGCACACGATTTCTTGATAGAGTTCGTAGAAAGTAGAAAAAGAATATTGTTTTGGAGAAAGAAGGAGAAGGAGGGGGGAAGTTGGAGGTATTAAGTAGGAGAAAGAGACATTGCGAGAGGAGTTTGATTGCATGAGGGGTCCACTTCGCGCCCTTCCTAACTGTAGTAGTAGAATTAAAGCAATCTCACTGCTTTTCAGATTTTTAGCAACCTCAAATTCACCTACATCTAATATGCATCAAGGTAAAATAATGTTTACTCTCTCTTCATTTTAATTCGTTTCTGAAATTTGATTTTGTCACCAAGTTTAAAAAAGTAAGCAAAGTTTTCAAATTAAAAATATGTATAACATATCATAATATTCTTTAGTTGACATTAACAAATAACGTAACTTCTAAACTTTAAGAAAAAGACGAGATTAATATGCAAAGAGGTAATTTGCATTTACGTGCAGTTATGTATATTATTATTACTACTATATAGAATTGTGAGTGAAACACACACCTCTTCGTCGACGTGTGTGTTTTTCGTCATTTTTCTATATAGTAAGGGTATTTCTGTCATTTTTGCGTACTTTCTCCATTTTAATTAATTTATTTTATTTTTATTTTTAATCGGTTATATATTTAAAAATTACGTAAAAAGTACTATAAATTACAATAATTAACAACTTAAAATATTAAAAAAAAGTATAAAAATTTGGTTGACTCTCAAAATTATATCAGTGCCACATAAATTGGGACAGATGAAGTAACATATATTATTTGAAAATGACGTAAAAAATATTATAAATTATAATATTTAACAATTTTAAATATTTAAAAGACATAAAAAATTTGATTGTCTCTCGAAATTCTATCAGTGCCACATAAATTGAGATAACGAGTATATTATTTAGAAATGACGTAAAAATTATTATAAATCACAGTAATTAACAACTTAGTATATTTAAAAGATATATAAAAAATTTGGTTGACTCTCCACATTTTTATTGGTGCCATATAAATTGGGATAGGGAGAATAACATATATTATCTAAAAACTATGTGAAAAGCACTATAAATCACAATAATTAATGACTTACGTATTTAAAAATCATATAAAAATTGGATTGACTCTTCAAATTTCATCTATGCCACATAAATTAGAATAGAGAAAGTAACATATATTGGGTCTGTGCTGGCACAAAATTTTGCATCTAGTTATATTAATAAAACACACTTAAATACAAGTTACTTCCTCCGTTCAGAATTACTGTCATTTATTTCCTAATTGGATTTCCCCTTTTACTTGTCATTTTTTGACATATCAAGGAAGGACAACTTCTTTTTTTCTATTTTATCCTAAGCATTATGTCACGCCCGAAGCTACCCCCTGGACGTAACACGAGATCCGGGACACGAGTGCCCTAGATTAACCCTTGGTCATAGCATACTCAAAGATACTT
Source organism: Jaltomata sinuosa (assembly GCA_003996215.1). Classification (NCBI taxonomy): domain Eukaryota; kingdom Viridiplantae; phylum Streptophyta; class Magnoliopsida; order Solanales; family Solanaceae; genus Jaltomata; species Jaltomata sinuosa. The sequence goes on along the minus strand of QJPP01003276.1, from coordinate 163,327 downwards.
ACATACTTTTCATTTCTTAAATTCATAGTTGAAGAATTAGGCATGCAATTTCATAAATACATAAAGACATGTTACTTAAACATGTAAACTTTCACTTGAAAATATGCAATTCAATGGAATCATGCTAGAAATCAACTTTAATGCATGGACTTTTGAAACCAATTAAGGAATCTTATTCAAATCATAAATAAACCATAAGAAACCATGAATCGATGCATAGAAACTGATTTCATAAGCTTTCTCCAATGTAGATCAAAACCCTAATTTCACAAGTTCATAACTCAAAATAAGAATTGGGGGTTTGGGGCACAAGGGTGAAAGGAACCCATTGTTGAATACCCACATACCTTGATTGAAGCTAACTCACTTGAAATTGAAAGGAAAAGAGGCTTGAACTTGGAGTTTGAGACTTGCAGCTTGAGAGAAACCCTTTTCCTTTTTGGGAGATGAATGAAGATTTGAGAAGGGGCTTAGGCTAATGAGGGTGAAACCCCTTCTAGAAATAGTCAAAATGACCTCATTTAGGAGTTAAAAGGATGGGTAACGACTAAAATACTCCTGGGACATAATTAGGAAAAAGTTGACTTTCAGGGACCACGGACGAATTTCACGGATCGTAGACCAACCCACGGCTCATGGTTTCCTTCCATCGTTCCTAGCCAAGTGAACAGGCTGCAGAAGCCAAACTACGGGTCAACAGGACGGACCCGTAGAATGGATCATAGTTCATAGACCCCAGCCATAGTTTCTGGAAACTTGCAGTTCTCTGAACAAGTTCTACGATTTACAGGACGGTCCATAGTTCAAACTACGGGCCGTAGAAACCAGTCATAAAAATGGGGAAACCTGTCAACCCTCTGATCTGATTCCATGAGTTGACAGGATGGACTATAGTCAGAACCACGGTCCGTAGAACCAACTCGTGGTTTTCAGACCAGAGGCTGAACCAACTGACTGGAACCACGGGTTCACTTCACGACTCGTGGTTCGAACCACGGTCCATAATTTAGACCAGTAATTTTTGAAAAGTTCGAAATTCTCAGATTTTTTAAGTTTAAAAGCTGGATCAAATTTTGGGGTGTTACAATATCTCCCCCTTGGGATCATTCATCCTCGAATGAAGACTAAACAAGGGAAAACTGAAGAGAAAATAGCCCAACCAACAACAATACATAAAATCTAAAGAACACACATGATAACTGAGCTTGTAACTTAAAAACATGACTGATCAACCAGCTTCAAAAACATGCATGCATGCTAAGATCATGAAAGGAACCGATGGGGTAGAATCGGAGGGACATACTAAGGAGGAAACTATTACCTCAAGCTGAAACTGAATCGGAGAAAAAGAGACGAGGGTATTTGGCCTTCATGACCTCTTCTGCTTCCCAAGTAGCTCCCTCAACGAGCTGATTTCTCCAAAGGACCTTCACCGAAGTGACTTCTTTGTTTATCAACCTTCGGATCTGACGATCAAAGATCTCTATGAGAACCTCCTCGTAAGTGAGACTATCCTTCACACCCACATCCTTCAAAGGAACAATCAATGTCGGATCACCAACACACTTCTTCAACAAGGAAATATGGAAAATCGGATGAACTGCCTCTAAACTCGATGGCAAATCCAACTCATAAGCAATGCTACCAACTCTCCTCAGAATTCGATAGGGACCTACAAAATAGGGACTAAGCTTCCCTTTCTTGCCAAATCTCATCACGCTCTTCATGGGTGACACTTTCAGAAAAACCCAATCATCAACTTCAAATTCTAATTTCCTTCTCCTCACATCCACATATGATTTATGTCTACTCCGAGCGGTCTTCAACCTCTCCCTAATAATCTGAACCTTCTCCATAGTCTTATGAACCGAATCTGGACCAATCAAAGTTGCTTCACCTACCTCGAACCAACCAATAAGAGATTTACATCTCCGACCATAAAGCACCTCATAAGGAGCCATCTGGATGTTAGAATGAAAGTTGTTATTGTAGGCAAACTCGATAAGAGGTAAGTGATCATCCCAGTTACCTTTGAAATCAATCACACAGGCTCTCAACATATCTTCCAAAGTCTGAATAGTATGCTCTGCATGGCCATCCGTCTGAGGGTGAAAAGTTGTGCTAAGCTTCACCTGAGTACCAAGACCTCTCTGAAATGATCTCCAAAACTGGGATGTGAACTGAGTACCCCTGTCTGAAATGATAGACAATGGAACACCATGCAATCTGACTATCTTCCGAATGTAGAGTCTGGCATAATCATCCGCTGAATCCGTAGTCTTAACAGCTAAAAAGTGAGATGACTTGGTCATCCGATCGATAATCACCCAAATGGAATCATGTTGCCTTCGAGTACAAGGCAAACCAGTAATGAAGTCTATATTGATCGCTTTCCACTTCCAAGTAAGAAGGTCAATATCCTGATTCATACCACCCGGTCGCTGATGCTCCACCTTCACTTGCTGATAATTGGGGCACTTAGCCACAAAACTGGCTATGTCCCTCTTCATACCATTCCACCAATAGACTTCCCGCATGTCACGGTACATCTTGGTGGCATCGAGTTGAATAGATTATCTGGAGCTATGAGCCTAAATCAAAATCTGTTGTCAACCCATCTACATCTGGCACACATAGTCGACCCTGATAACGAAGCACATCATATCCCCCCAGGAGAAAACTTCAACCCTTTGCTGATGGACCGCACCCCTAAGTTGAAGCAAAATAGGATCGTTGTCTTGCTTTTCCTTCACTTCAGCCACCAAAGATGATTCAGAACTATTCTGAACAATAACACCACCTTCTGTTGAGTCCATAAGACAAACTCCCAATCAAGCAAGCCTATGAACTTCCTTAACCAATTCCTTCTTTCCGTCTTCCACTGAAGACACACTACCCATGGATAATCTACTAGGTGCATCCGCTACAATATTTGTCTTACCCGGATGGTGAAGCACACTCATATCATAATCCTTAAGGAGATCAAGCCATCTCCTTTGAAGCAGATTCAATTCCTTTTGAGTGAACACATACTGGAGGCTCTTATGATCGGTGAATAGATCCACATACACACCATACAAGTAATGTCTCCAAATCTTCAAAGCAAAGACCACGGCTGCTAACTCAAGATCATGAGTATGGTAGTTCTTCTCATGAGTCTTAAGTTGTCTAGAAGTATAAGAAATCACTTTATCACGCTGCATCAACACATAACCCAAACCAATCCTAGAAGCATCACAATACACAACAAAGTCATCTAGGCCCTCGGGTAGAGCCAACACTGGAGTTGTGATCAATCTAGTCTTCAATTCGTGAAAGTTCTTCTCACATAGATCGGACCACTGAAATTTTACCCTCTTCTGAGTCAACCGAGTCAAAGGGGCAGCAATGGAAGAAAATCCTTCCACAAATCTCCTGTAGTAACCAGCCAAACCTAAAAAACTCCTAATATCAGACGGGAAAGTGGGTCTAGGCCCGTTCTTCACTGCCTCGATCTTTTGAGAATTAACCCAAATACCATCTCTAGTCACAATATGACCCAGAAAAGTAACAGACTGCATCCAAAACTCACACTTGCTAAACATAGCAAACAACTGCCGATCCTTGAGAGTTTACAACATAACTCTCAAATGGTCCGCATGCTCCTCCTCACTCCGAGAGTAGATAAGTGTTGACACCCAATTTTTACCCTCCACTTTTCGATTAATTATCGAGCTTTTAGATTTTAAACAATTTTAAATAATTAATTAAAAGAATTTTTCAAAATTAATTTCGAAGAGTATTCTATAATCTTCACGAATAACTATACGTCTATGTATATTCATAATATATATAGATGTATATTATTTTGAGAATTTTAGTAGATATTCAAAGAATTTTTCCAAAATTTATTTCAAAAGGTTTAAAACTACCAATCTTGGTCAAAAGTGATTTAACATGAAAGTAAATTGTGAAATTGGTGTTTTATAAACACATGATCAAATATGATAACAAATTAATTATTTTAGTTTTTTTAAAATAATAAAGCTCGATTAACTTAATCGTATTCGGTTTATCTCTATTCCAATTATGGCCTAATTTATTTGAATTAATTCAATTAGGTCCAATTTGGCTATAATTTCAATAGTTTGGCAAAATTTTAAATCAATTTAATTATCAATTTGACCAAAATTTGGCCAAATTTACAAAGCAATGTGGTCATACCTTAAATAACCCTCACAGTTCTTATATCTGCCAGTGATTTGGGACAGCAACCCGCTTGACCCGCTGGCCCATTCTCCTTCTAGCCCTCCTAGCCCACCCCTCTTCTTTGCCTAACCCGGCCTAAATCCTCTCACCATTATACTCTTTCTTTCTCTCCTTTCTCACACAAAATCAAACGACCCCTTACTTCTCTCTCTCTCTCACCTCGTATGTTCAGACAATGACAACATCAAACAACAACCCTAATGCCGCTACTCCTTTCCATCTGCAAACGACGAATAACAATTTCACAAACAACGCTCAAACCCCCCAACGTTTCCAAACGACATCCGTTTCTCCGTGAAAATTCCCAAACGTCGTCCTCTCTTTCATCAAGTCGCGAGCTGGCAGAACCAATAAGGTTCCAAAGCTCCAGGTGGCTTCAAATCCATGAAATCAGTGAAAGATTTATACCAGCTTCGTACAAATCCTTGCTGGTCAGCCTCATCCGTTGGGGAATTTGAAATTCCTCAATGAATTTCCCAGAAAATCCCTCTGTTTTCCCCTCATTTTCGACCCTAAGATTTTCCTATATAACTCCCCTCTTTCCTTGAGTTGGGTAGCTGGCTTTGGGGAGAAATTTGAGAATTTTGGAGAAGCATTTCTCTAATCCTACGTAATCAAGTCAGTTTTCAGAGTGAAATATGCACTAATGTCAAATTCCGATGAAGTCACTGTGAATTCTGTCGGTGGTGGTAAAGTTTCTGGAAGAAGCTCGTAGTCCTAGACGCTTCTCCGAAAAAAGGTAAACCCCATCATCTTTTCTTTTTATTCTTTCTTTTCTCTTTTTCATGTTTTCTTGGCATGATGTAAAGCCATGCTCTTAGAAACATTCATGTTGGTTTTAGGCTGATTTTTTCTGATTTACATGGTGTGGTATTAATAATTTTGAGGGTGAAGGCTTAGAAATCTGTTTATATGAAGTCGGTGTCAATCTCTAAAGTTCTTGGGTCTTATGTTTGATAGTTGCTCAATGTGTACTTCTGGAATGCTTATATGATGTTTGCTCTCTGTTTAATTTAAATTTATTGACTTGTTCTTTCATAGAGTTAAACATATATTTTCGTTTAGATTCAAATTTTGTCTTTGCCTGTGTGTTCTTCATGATGTGTGAACTTTGCGTAAGTGACCGTTCTTACTGTTTCCAGCAACCCAGTTATGAAATAACATGTGGTATGAATGATCAAAGATAAACTGGTTTCTCTGTCTAATCCACTAACTGTTTTGACCTTTAGTTATGAAGAAATTCGACAAATTGGTCGTGTGCGGATGACCGTACACCTATTTAAGCTTTATGTTTCTTTTAGTTCACATAATTCGATTTACCTCTTGCCCCCTTTTCCCCTTTCATTATGCAGCATGTTAGACTTCTTTGGTAAAACTCGGTTTTTTTTTCTTCAAAAATCTATGAGATATTTTTACCATAAAATCTGTCTAAATAAGCTATTTCCCTCTCTATTTGAATCACCTCTAAAGTTGAAAATTCTTCTCTTTTCTTGCTTAACGACTGAATAGATTTTGTCAAGTTTGAATACATTGCCCCTTTATTTGTTATTAGCATGATACACAATAATTTGAAAAGCATGGTGTAAGCTCCTTGAATAGCTCATGAATGATCAGTGAATCTGTCCAATGTTCGTCGTCTAGTTTTTAGGTTGGTGATTCAGTTGTGGCTGCATTTGGTTTGAGTAATTTCGATTGGAATTTGAATCTCCATGTCTTTAAGCTTGCATTTACATGATAGAAAGGGAAGGGTGAATAGATCTTAGGCATTCTTTAAAAGGTGTGGTATCACCATTATGTCTTATTTGGCCTATTTTGGATGTGAACTTGATATGCATCACCTTAACCATGTTATGAAATTGTTTCAGTGCAACTCTGTTTTGAATTTGTTCAAGAGATTGGCCTAGATTCATCAGCACTTTTCAATGGAACTCGAATGAACATGATAGTCATAGGATCCATTCCCGTTGCTCAACTTGTTTAAATTCACAACGCCTCGAAATGCTTTGGTCTTGTGTTGGAACCTTTAGAGAATCCTCAAGTTTCCAAAATTATTTAAATGACTGTTGCATTATTTTAAAATTCCACATTGTTGTTGTGTCTTCTCAAATTAGATGCCTCTGTGCCTAAATCCAATGCCAAATATCATGCTAGTAATTTATTAATATTTCTTTGCCATTACTGACTTAAAGATGCATACTAATCTTTTTTCATTTTTCTGCACATGTACTTCATCTCGAGTCCAACTCGGACTCCTCTCTCTCCATCCTCTGCATCTCAATGTTGGGCTTATGAGAGCCCAGCGACTTTACTGAATCAGCCCTCCGATTAAAATTACAGAGTATAAGAAAAATGAAGAAATGGGCAGTAGCCCATAAAAATCAGCAGCAGCCCAAGCGGGTTTGATTTGAAAGAATGGGCCAAGCCCATAAATGGCAGCAGCAAGACCAGACCAAAATGAATTAAGTTCTAAAAAAAGTGGGCCGAAGCCCATAAAGAGACAGCAATATCAATAGCTCCAAATGGGATAAGGAGATGAAACTGGACCAAAGACTAAAAGAAATGGCGGTGGGCCTAAAGAGGGCCCATAAACTAGATTTAGGACAGGTTTTGGACAAAAGTCCATCAGTTTTAAGTATTCCTTTCCCCTTGCTTTACTTTGCTTAGATAGGATTATTTGTATAATTGGACTCTAACACTTTAACTTGGTTGAGTTACCCCAAACGAGTAAACATTCTTATTTTATTTCTTAAAATCGTTTACTGTCTCCATATGAATGAATTATGTTTTAAAGAATGGTTTCAAAAGAGCATGTTGTTTTTTCCTGAAATATAATTATCAACTCTCTTTAATTCGGTCTCATCTTTCATGTTTTCTTAAATTGTCAAGACAAGCATGTTTCCCTTTCGTATGAACTCTTTATATATTTTCACTTCTAAAATGAGAATAAATCTTCTTTTCTCCATTTATTTGCCATGCTTTCTTAAGTCAAGCTAAAAAGGTGCATTTTGTTAACAAACCAAGTTCTTTTCAAAAAAGTTAGTCATAATAAGTTAGTTTTCAAACAAGTCCGGATAATCGTGAGTTAGAGGATGTTTCAAATGCCTTAAAAACCTTCTCGAAATATTAATAGGAACCTTTTACCCTTAATCTCTTAATTTTTAAAGTTATATATGTTTGACTTTAAAAGATTTTTATAAGTTTTTCTTGGTTTTACTTTTATAAAACTAAGTGGCGACTCTTGCTTTTAATTGAAAACATTTTGAAGCTTTAAAATTAGAACTTTGAAATGATTTTCAATACCAAGTCATTTTTTCCATAAAACAATAAGAATATCATCAATGAGCACAATCACAAATATATCCAGATACTACTTGAACACACGATTCATCAAATCCATAAAGGTTGCGGGAGCATTCGTTAGGCCAAAAGACATAACAATAAATTCATAAGGACCATACCAAGTTCTGAAGGTTGTCTTTGGAATATCACACTCTCCAACCCGAAGCTGATGATAACCGGATCGAAGGTCGATCTTGGAGAATAAACTAGCACCCTAAAGCTGATCGAACAAGTCATCAATCCTAGGAATGGGATACTTATTCTTAATTGTGACCTTGTTCAACAGATGGTAGTCAATACACATCCTAAGGGAACCATCTTTCTTTCACACAAACAAAAATGGGGCACCCCATGGAGAAATGCTAGGCCGGATGAAACCCTTATCAAAAAGGTCCTTCAACTGATCCTTTAACTCTTTAAGTTCTGCGGGAGCCATTCTATAGGGAGGAATAGAGATAGAATTCATATCTGGAAGAAGATCTATCCTAAAGTCGATCTCCCGCTCGGGAGGGACTCCGAGCAAATCTTCGAGAAACACTTCTGGGAACTCATTCACAACAGAAACAGACTGAAGAGATGGGGTTTCGGACTCCGTATCCATGACCCGAAGTATATGATAAACATAACCCTTAGAAATCATCTTCCTAGCCTTAAGGTAGGATATGAAATGACCTTTCGAGGAAGGGGGACTACCTTGCCACTCTAAGGCAGATTCATTTGGTAACTTGAAACTGACAACTCGAGTACGACAATCGACCGAGGCATAACAAGCATACAACCAATCCATACCCAGAATAATATCAAAATCAGTCATCTCCAACACTACTAAATCCGTTGAAGTGACTCTATGAAGGACTGAGATAGGGTAATTTCGGTATATTCTTTTGGCTAGGACTGACTCACCAACAGGAGTAGAAACGCAAAAGGGTTCTAAAAGTAATTCAGGATAACTTTTAATTTTGCAAGCTACATAAGGGGTCACAAAAGATAAGGAGGCTCCGGGGTTCAACAAAGCATATACATCAAGAGAGAAGACTTTCAACATACCAGTGACAACATCAGGTGAACTCTCTTGGTCCTGACGAGAGGACATGGCATAGAGACGGTTCTGGCACTGACTACCAGAACTAGAAGCAGTGCTCTGTTGGGCTGGTCGACCTTCTGGAGCTGCTGGGGAAGACTGAGTCCTGTTACCACCCTGTCCCTTCTTAGCTGAAGGAAAATGTCTAATTCGATGTCCAGCCTGACCACATCAGAAGCAACTACCTGAACCATCTAGACACTCACCAAGATGACTCTTTCCACACTTGGTACAAATGGGGAAAGAAGGCCCCTTTGCACCACCTCCCTGCAAATAAGAGCCTGCACCCCTACCGGACTGATCATGATGGGGCCTGGAGGCCTGAGAAGGAGTACTGGCTGAAGAATGCACAGGTCTTGATGACCTCTTCTGAAAGGAAGAGCGATGTCCGCCCCCGGACATCGGATGGCTAAATCCCGAACCCTCAGATCTAACTCTCTTGTTCTCCCTAGCCATCTCCCTAAGCTTGTCTCCCTCGATCTGGTGAGCATGGGTCATGAGTTTGGAAATATTCATATCACTCAACAGCATGGCAGACCTACATTCCTTCTTTACCATATCTGAAACCCCATAGATAAACTTACTCATTTGGTCAAGCGGGTCCGTTACCATAGAGGGGGCATACCTAGACAACTGAGTGAACTTCAAACTATACTCTTGGACTGATATCGATCCCTGCCTCAAGTTCACAAACTCCTCAGCCTTTGCTTGCCTCAATTCCCAGGGAAAGAACTGATCGAGGAAAGCCTTCTCGAAACACTCCCAAGTCATTGGGACCACGTCCCTAGCTCTAGCTTCCTTCCATTGTGTGAACCAGATATAAGCCACATCCTTGAGTTGATAGGATACGAGCTCCACAAAATCAACACCGACCACTTGCATAACATCAAAGATCTTCTTCACTTTATTAATAAAGCTAAGTGGGTCCTCACTCACTTTCGAACCCTATAACTCAGGTGGGTTCATACGGATAAAGTCAAAAACTGGGGCCGCTACCCCACCTTGAGGGTAGATGGGGATAGTAGCCGGCGCGGCCATAGTCTAGGCTAGAAAATGGATGGCATTCCTGAACTCCTCATTCGTGACCTCGAGGGCCAGGGCTGGAGGAGCAGCATTCTAAGCGGCTCGGTGAGGCATAGCACGTCGAGGCATAATATGAGACGTACAAGGGAAGGATTAGAGGGATATTAGAGTTAAACTCTAACGCACGATATGATCATGAAATAAGTGAAGTTTTTCTAAGACATCTCATAGCTTCCCTCCCATAAGTGTGGCGCGCTTCACACACATGAAAGAGATTCTACTCGATGCGGCTTTCAGACATCCTAAGACTCTTAAACCTGAGGCTCTGATACCAAGTTTGTCACGCCCCGAGGCTACCCCCTGGATGTAACACAGAATCTGGGACACGAGTGCCTTAGAGTAACCTGTGGTCATAGCATACTCAGAGATACTTAGGAAAATAAAGCGGAAGCATACATAGACAAAGTAGGAATCCATAAGCTGAAATAGTATAAAGTCTATGAAATACCAATTCAGAATACATCTAACTATGTCTAAAGCCTCTAAATCTGAAATAAGAGTTGATGGGACAAGACCCCAACTAACTCAGGAACCCAACAAAGGAAACATAAAGAAAATTACTCATAACTCCGGTCCTCGAAGGATGAGGACTCACAAACAGATGGTTGTATAGCTGTCACTGACTAGCCACGCGCCTGAGGGATAGAGCCTGAATCTACATCATAATAGGATGCAACGCAAAGTATGCGTCAGTACTATAGGATGTACTGAATATATGAGATATGCATGAATATGAAGAAAACATACTTAAAACACAACTAGGAACCTAGTTCATGCATAATGAGTCATCAACGTAAACATCATGATAAAATGGTAAGCATGAGATAAAAGTCAAGACTTTGAAATAGGTACCATAAGCTTAAACAAGTCAAAAACATTCATACGGGAGTTTCTCATAATCGACAATAGATCATGCGAGCTACATGGAATCTAACTATATAACCCTAGTTAGCAAAGCTGACTTGAACCATGCCAAGGAACGAGTAACCATATCCAACTATATAACTCTAGTTGGCAAAGCTGCCCTAATGCCCGCTAAAGCACAGGACTCTCATAAGCCCATAGGGCAATTCATAACCTACGCTGGCAACATAATTTTAGACTTGGGTAATTGAACCCTCGTCGCTCGGTGCTAAATACTACTCCCAAAATATGTACATATAGCTCATAAATTCATAGTGGCATAATCTCATGCTAATTCTTGTTGAAAAGCATGAAAACACATCGGGTATCATGCAATTCTCATATCATAAGTTCTTGAAGCTTAGCATAGCCATAATTCAAAAAATATTTTTCCTTTCTTAGTTTCATAGTTGAAGAATTAGGCATGCAATTTCATAAATACATAAAGAAATGTTATTTAAACATGTAAACTTTCACTTGAAAACATGTAATTCAATGTAATCATGCTAGAAATCAACTTTAATGCATGGGCTTTTGAAACCAATTAAGGAATATTATTCAAATCATAAATAAACCATAAAAAACCATGAATCGATGCATACAAATTGATTTCATAAGCTTTCCCCAATTTAGATCAAAGCCCTAATTTTTCAAGTTCATAATTCAAAATAAGAATTAAAGGGTTTTGGGTACAACGGTGAAAGCAATCCATTGTTGAATACTCCCATACCTTTATTGAAGCTAACCCACTTGAAATTGAAAGGAAAGGAGGCTTGAACTTGGAGTTTGAGACTTGGAGCTTGAGAGAAATCCTTTTCCTTTTTGGGAGATGAATGAAGATTTGAGAAGGGACTTAGGCTAATGAGGGTGAAAACTCTTCTAGAAATAGTTAAAACAACCTCATTTAGGAGTTAAAAGGGTGGGTAACAACTAAAATACCTCTGGGACATAATTAGGAAAAAGCTAAAAAAAATTGACTTTCAAGGACCACAGACGGATTCCACGGGTCGTAGACCAAACCAAGGCTCGTGGTTTCCATCCGTCGTTCCTGGCCAAGTGAACAGGCTGCAGAAGCCAAACTACGGGTCAACAGGATGGACCCGTAGAATGGATCACGGGTCGTAGACCCCAGCCGTAGTTTCTGGAAACTTGCAGTTCTACGAGTTACAGGACGGTCCGTAGTTCAAACTATGGGCCGTAGAAACCAGTCGTAAAAACGGGGAAACATGTCAATCCTCTGATCTGATTCCACGAGTTGACAGGACGGATCGTAGTCAGAACCACGGTCCGTAGAACCAACTTGTGGTTCTCAGACCAGAGGCTGAACCAACTGACTGGAGCCACGGGTTCACTTCACGACTCGTGGTTCAAACCACGGTCCGTAATTTAGACCCGTAATTTCTAAAAAGTTCAAAATTCTCAGATTTCTTAAGTTTAAAAGCTGGGTCGAATTTCGGGGTGTTACACATTAATTGTTTATTCTCCAAACTAATTTCAAGACACAATAGTAACCATCAATTAATAGGGGTACTATGGTAAAATAGTCATGTTAATAATTATTTTTTTAATGGATGTGTCAAGTGAAAAAGTGACAAGTAAAAGTGAACGGAGGGAGTACCTTTTTATAATACTTCAAAATTTAAATTCATTTCATATCAGGTCAAAGTTACGAGTGGGTCACTAATATTTTTTTCTTAGTTAGAATCTTTGGTTAATATACTCAAAATTAGATGACTAAATTTTATTTTTTGTATCTAAAAGGCAAAAGAGATAAATACCCCCTAAACTATCACCATGTTTCCAACTAAACACTTTTTTCTTTTAGGAGGTTCTATTACCCTCCTAACTACTTTAAAATGGAAAATATACACCCTTAAGGGTTGAGTTGGCAAGAGAGTGAGTTCACTCTCTTGGAAGCATATGAAAACCAAAAATAACTTAAAATTTTATTAATATAAACACATGTCATTTTTAAATTGGACACTTTATAATTAATTAAAATTAAAAGTAGTTTTAAATTAATTTTTTTGTGAAATAAAGTCAAAATTTATTATTTTTTCTTTTTAGTTATTCGCATTACTGTTGACTTTTCTTTTCTTCAAACTTTTTTTGGTTTCGATATTACTTTAGTTGTTAAATTAATTTTAAGAAGATATTTTTTGAAAAAAGTTATTTTTTACGTGGAATGAACATTAATATTTCTTTATTTCCAGATATTCACTTAATTATAAATTTATTTTAGTTTTTTTTAGAAAAATGAACACCGAATTTTCAAAAAAAAAATCCTTTTTACTGTTGACTTTTTAGAAAAAAAAATATGTATAAGTTAAAAAAATGAATTTTATCTTTTAGAAAAATTAAAAATAAAATAAATTAAACACTAACATTTTTCTACAAAATAACGTTTTTTAAAAAATATCTTCTTAAAATTAATTCAACATCTAATTGGCATGAAGAAAAAAAAAATCAACAATAACGCTAATTACTTTAAAAGGAAAAAATAATAAATTTTATTTTATTTTAATATTAATTAATTATGTGTACTAGATAATTATAAAGTATCCAATTAAAAAATGATAAATGTCCATACTAATAAGATTTTAAGTTACTTTTTGATTTTTCACATACCTCCAAGAAAGTGAGCTCACTCTCTTGTTAGCTCAGCACTTAAAGGGTGTATATATTCTATTTTAAAGTAGTTCATGAGGATAGTAAGACCTCCTAAAAGAAAAAGTGTGTAGTTAAAAATATGGTGATAGTTTAAGGGGGTACTTATGCCTTTTGCCTATCTAAAATTAGCATAGATCTTGTCCTACATGATATGAAAAATAAAAAATTAATATGACATGATATGTCAACTAAGAAATTTAATGAGAGAAAAAGATTTTGTTATGAATATTACTTTCTAAGACATAAAATTATAGTTAAATGACCTTATAAGATCGAAAAATTTAAAAGTAATTTTAATGAAATCTTCTCACTACTTGAATAATCATATAGGAAATTAACTTTTTTTTTTAACGGAGAGGATATTACTTTTGTAGTTTTCACTTTGAAAAAAACTTGAGTGAAAATGATGTTTAAATAATCGGTTGTCTATATGTTTTGATTTTTTCTATTTTGTACTTTTGTCCCTTGGTAATGTCGTTTTGCCAATTCAAGCTTTCTTTTCACCTAAACATCCGTAGTGTTACTGATTCCAATTGTATGTTGTATTACTTTTCAATATCTGTTAGTTGTTTCAATTATCAACTCAAATGACTAATTTGTTGATTATTTTGATGTAACTAGTCCAAATTGGAACCATTTTTTGGTAAATAACGGTGGGCATATATATATATATATATATATATATATATATAATAACAATAATTAATTCAAAAATGTCTCGCGTCTAATGACAATAGGCACACTGACAATTGTTTGGGCCACATTTCGGCCTGGAAAAATACTGTTGCAAATATTAATTTTCCTAACATACAAAGTTTCTAGAATGTCTGCTTCTACCGTCTTCTGAGCAGACACCGGAAAAACTAGCAAAATAGTTGGTGCTCCAAAAATTTCATTCTTCACTCCTTCTTTGGCCAATGCATCCGTCACTCTATTCTGCTCCCTGAACACGTGCGTTGGTGGTGAAATTTTCAGCCTCTGGATTAATAACCTACACTTAACAGTTAGATTAGTATAGAGCATATGATCATATTCAAGCATATGAATGATATCCGATAAATCAGCGTTGATCTCTATGGGAGTGGGGCTTATATTCTATTAAAAGAAGTAATTCCCTTCTAAAAGCTTGGAGTTCTTTCTTGCAGGGCTGGTATGGGGGATGCTCTCAGTGAAGCCCAATACCCAATGCCCTAAGTGATTTCTAAAAACTACTCCTAAATCACCTGGTCCTAGATTTATTTCTACAGAATCATCAATGTTAAGCTTGTAGCTCCCCATGGTGGGAGGTTCCCATTTAATGTGGATGTTTGTTCTATCGCTTTTGGTCATGCTTTTCTGGATGATCATCAGTTGATATTAAGTGGCCTAAGCGATAATGTTGACAGCAGAAATGACATCTCTTTTGTTCTTGAAAAGGTTGTTATTTCTTGTGAGCCAGATATTCCACATGCAGTATAAAATTATAATGTCCAAGGTATATCCAAGTGTTGTAGGATTTGCTTTTGAAACCATTCGATAGCTGGATCCAATTATTGGTATTGATGGAAGCGATGTCAATGGTTTGGACTGTTGAGCTCTTGCTCACAATTTTGTCCCAAAAGGTGATGGTATTAGGACAAGAGAAGAAAATATGAGTATTTTTCTTCTCTTTCTCACTTTCTGCCTCTTCTTCTTCTTTGTTGGGATTTATGAAAGTTTTGATGATTGACAAAGTACCATGAAACAGGTAAGTCAAGCTGGTCCATCAAGACACAGGTTCTAGAGCTCAAAGTGTTAACGTAAGCTCGTGTGGGAAGACAATCCAAGTCAGCAGTCAAATATGTTAGAAGAGGTTATTGGATAACTCGAAGCCATTAAGCAGAAGTAGATATGTGCACACAATGAAGAAGTTGAATACAACTACAACTCTGTAGAAGAATGAGGTTGTATGCAATGAGGAGTCTCACTTGAAATAGAACTCTAAGCAAGTAGAGTTCGAATGAAAGAAGGAGTTTGAATTGAAGAAGAACTCCTTAAGGAGTTGCTGTTAAATAACAAAGCTGCTACCCAAAATACGCACGCACTTACAGAGCAAAAGAAGATAATTGTGAAATTGACTTTAGCAAGTGTAACGGAGAACACTGAAGGAACACATTGAAGAACCTGGTCCTAAGTACAGAGTCTAGCTAAGGTGTCTTAGTAGTGTTGTATTAGGAGTTGTTCTTTAAGTTATAATCATAGCTCAGTGTGTTATAAACTGAAGTAGGATTGTTGTCTTCAAGTTGGGTTAACTCGAAGAATTGGGAAACACAAACCTTGGGTGGTTGGTGTTGTCAGGAATTAGAGTTTATAATTCCTAGCTAGCTTACATCGAGTTGTAATCATTTCATTGAGGTTCATTTGTTTTAGTGAAGTTGGGTTTAAATCTTGTAAAGGTACATGTCGTGATTTTTACACTTTTGTGAGCCGATTGGTTTTCCACGTAAAAATTACTGTGTTATATTTATTCGTTATTTTCTCATTTGTTGAAACACGTTAGATAACCTGTTTCATCAATAGGCAACTAATAAGGTTAAATCACTAAATCAGTAGGTCGTGGAGATTATCACTTTTGTAATTAGGGCATCTCAAATTCAAGTTCTCAGCTAATAGTCAAAGACCCACATTGAGAACTACTTTAAAAGGACATATTTTGCCCATAATTAAACAGTGATAAAAACAAAAATACTAGCAGTAAATAAAAGGACCAAAAACAAGAACACAAATAGATATTTGAAATGCCATTAAAAAAAATCGACAAACTACAATTTAGCTAAATTCTAAAAGCTAATAATACAAAACTTAGATACTCGTAACACCCAATTTGTTTTTAAAAAAAATGGGTAAGATAAAATAAAAGGATAAATATTATATTTTTGGCGGGTCGGGTCAAGTGGAGCGGGTCATTAAATAATTTAAATGGATATCTTTTTATTTTTTTGAATTTTAGTTTTAAATAAAAATTCCATGTAAGCGAATTTTAATAAATTTTTTTTATTAAATAGGTTGAGTGACTTTGTAAGTAAAATTTTATTTTTTATTTCAATAAATAGGTTGAGTGATCATTTGGGATATTAACTCCAATTTTCAATTGTATGTTGTATTACTTTTCATAATATGTTACTCCTCCGTTTCAATTTATTTGGCCTATTTTTCTTTTTAGTCCTTTTAAAAAAAATGATTTTTTTCCTTTTTTAGCAACTCTTCAATTTCAACTTCAACATGACATGTTTAAGGCCACAAGATTAAAGAACATTTTGGTACATTTGACATATCTTTAATTTAAGACCACAAAATTTAAAAGTCTTCTTTATTTTCTTAAACTCCATGTCTAGTCAAAACAGGTCAATCAATTTAAAACGAAAGGAGTAGTTATTTCAATTATCAAATCAAATGACTAATTTGTTGATTATTTTGATGTAACTAGTCCAAATTGGGACTTGTAGGTTATAAATGATCAACTATATATATTTTATCTTCTGTCTCACAAGTCATATGAGTGAGGGCAATATACAACAATTTTACTATTACTGAAAAATTATCATTATTTCGATATTCTCTTAATTATATTATGAATTTCTTGCTACTTTATTATTTGTGATTTTCGACACCATTTTGAGATGTAAATAATAAACAAGTTGACATAATTATCTTCATGCAAAAACTTGGTTTGTGCAACGTTGGATGTTAGTTGATGATTGGGTTTGTTTCGATATTCTATACATAATCGTACACACATTCTGAGGAAAGAGATTTAATAAATATTATGTTATATTCACACGAATTTAACATTTTAAGAGTACTTGAAATTTGAGTAAATTTGGTGAGCTGTCAAGTGCATTGATTACAATTGCTTTGTGTTTTTTCTTATCTTCAACGTGATTTTTGCGTAATATTTTTAATTTAAAAAATATAATAATACAGAAAAACTGTGTATAAATTTGTCACAAACATAATAAAATCAAAATATGAATGATGCTAATTCTACATGGAAGCATTTCAAATAATCAATATAAAGTTAGCTACAACTTATCCCATTTATACAGGATTAAAAGGAAAATAGGTCCAAAAAACAAGAAAGGGTCGAATATTTGCTTGGGCAAGATAAAGGAAATGATCTTTTATATAGTTCATGCATTTGTTATGTTTTGGGTCATTGGGTTATTAGTTAAAATTTTGTCGGTAGTGGAGGGGTGCTGTCTTAGTCAATTTTTCGGTGAAAAAAATGGCTTATCCACGGTTAGAGCATTTTGTACATGATACAAGTTGAATAGTGTATGGGTCAACTTACATTTGACACTTGAACATATCAGAGGATGACACATGGCAATTAAAGACCAGTCAGTTTCAGCTCAGCAGCAATAGCATTGGTCGCGGCCTCAAGTCGTACCCGATAAGATATCTCCTGACGACTCAAGTCTGGAACAATGATGTAGGTCCATCTAGCTCCGAAGCGATAAATTCGGGGGTAGAACTCATCAATGACCGATTCGGATAAGATTTGCCAGCAATCGCTTCTGGAGAATCTGGCATTCTCTCCAGTAATTATTCATTCATGCACGGAACAATTTAACATGTTGATAATGATCATTAAAAGAGGCTCA
Source organism: Jaltomata sinuosa (assembly GCA_003996215.1). Classification (NCBI taxonomy): domain Eukaryota; kingdom Viridiplantae; phylum Streptophyta; class Magnoliopsida; order Solanales; family Solanaceae; genus Jaltomata; species Jaltomata sinuosa. The sequence goes on along the minus strand of QJPP01003276.1, from coordinate 145,381 downwards.
ATACACGAAAAATATTACTCTCTCTGTCCCAATTTATATGACTCACTTTCATTTTTAGTCAGTCCTAAAAAGAATGACACATTTTTATATTTAGTAACAATTTAACTTTAAAATATCTAGTTTACCTTTAATGAAATGATTTACAACCACACAAACATCTATGACTTATTTTAGACCACAAATTTCAAAAGTCTTCCTTTCTTTTTTAAACTTCGTGCCAAGTCAAAGTAACTCACATATATTGGGACGGAGGGAGTATTTAAGGTTAGGTTATAAACAAATATCTACCCTTCACTTGTAGCACATTTGATTTTCAACATACGATACACTAAGGGTATGGCTGGCACCGGCACCGGTACCGGGACTTCCGAATCGGTATTAACTAGAATCGGACCGGTACCGGAGTAATCTTTCGCCGGTTGACCGGGAACCGGGATGGTACCGGTATCGGGACTTCCGGGAATTTATCCCTTTTCGTCCCGAATCGGTACCTACTAGGACCGGACCGGACCGGGACCAGACCGGTATACTGGGTCCCGCTCTCTTTTTTTAAAATTTTAATTAAATTAAAATTTGGTTATTTATAATTGAAAAAGTTTCAAAATATATAAGTTATTTTATATTTCTTTTAAAAGTATAACTTAATAAATTAGACTTTTTTTAGAGTTTAAATTTTAAACTCTAAAAGTTTAAAACTTTAAATTTCAAATTTTAAACTCTTAAAAACTTTTTAAACTCTAAGTCTTAAGTCTTAAAAGTTTAAATTTAAATTTTTAAACTATAACTAACTTAATAACTTACTTACTTAAGTTTGAAACTTTTTAAACTATATCAAACTTTCATTTGTTAAACTTTTTTAAATTTCAAATTGTAATTTAAGTTTGAAACATTTAAAAAATTGAAATATATAAAAAATACTTGTATTAAATTGAAGACAATAATTAAAAAAATTTAAGGCGAATAGCCTATAATTTTGTTCATAAAAATTAAATAATACAATTTGTATTACAAATATTAGAAGAGGACCTAATCTACGCAGCCACCTTCTAGGAAGGGTTCTGTTTGAATTAGGCCTCGAACTATCATACTAATATTTGAATCCTTGAAAATAGTCTTGACTTAGAGTTTCTAACAATTCCCTGGTAACATTTTCTGGAAGTGGTTGTTGTGCTTGATCCTCCAATGCATCCATGTCGTCTTCACTAGAATTTACCAAAATATTATCTATATCATATTCAAATTGGACAGGTAAACTAGGACGCCTATAATTTCTTCGCTCGGCATTGATCCAATCTCTAAACAATACCGATATCTCCAAGTTGTCTGATGCTAATGAATACTTATGCTCCCCAATTTGATATCTTGCTGCACTAAAAGCGCCCTCTGAAGCTACTGAAGATGCTTGAATATCTAGCAAATCTCGAACCACCGGTTGAAGTTTTGGAAATGATTTGCCGCGAGTCTTCCACCATTCCAAAAGTTGAGGTTTGCCTTGTGCATCCTTAATGCTTTCCATTCCCTGATTAAGATATTCATCAAAATCATTCCTTTCATTAGAAGTAAGACCAAGATAATTTTTCATCATATCATCAATATCATCTTCATTTGAATATCTACGCCTAGAACTTGAAGGTTCTACATTACGTACTTCATCATTTATTCTACTAGAATTATACAAGTCATACAATTTTCTAGCTTCAATTCTTATGCTATCTTTAACATCGGACAAACTAGGTATTTTGTCCTCTTCGGCAACTTCGTCACCTTGGATACTTTGCTGATATATAATCTCTAAAATATCTAAATTTGAATATATTCTTTCAACCATTCGTGATGCACCTATTTCTTTGTAAGTTGGGTTTAATAAACAAGCAGTTAAATAAATTTGAGGAATAGGAATAAAATATTTTCTAAATTTTTTAATCATTGCATTAATAGAATCTTTAAACTGTGGAATATTTTTGTATTGAAAATTTTTATCAGAAATAGCACATATATTTGGTAAAACTGAACAAATAGTTGGATAATAAAGTCCATATATTTGTTTTGTAGCTAAATAAAAAACTTTTAAAAATTCTTTAAGTTCATATACTTCTTTCCAATCAGTGTCAGTAATTCTATAATCATTATCTGAATTGTGAGCATTCTAAACCATTTGTAAAGGCTTTCTATATTCATAAGCAACTTTAAGCATTTCATATAAAGAATTTCATCTAGTAGACACTGTTTTTGGAATTTTTCTAGGGGGGAGTTCTAATTCACGACACCAATTTTTAAACTCTACACGTCTAGATTTTACTTGACATTTAAAAATAAAATGGCATGCAACTTCACATTTTATACAACCATTATTATACATTGCTATACCATCTCTAACAATTAAATTATATATGTGTGCAGCACACCTAATATGAAAACCGTCATTATAAATAGGGCAAATTGTCGGTTTTAGTTTATCAACAACATTTGTATTATTAGAAGCATTATCAAGGGTGACACTAATTACTTTATTACAAATTCCATAAAATTGTAAAACATCTATAATAGTTTGAGCTATGTAACTACCGGTTTTCAGCATTTCACAACATTTATAACCTAAAATTCTTTTTTGCATGTTCCAATTTTTATCAATCCAATGACCAGTAATAGTGAAATAATCATTACCATTAGGACTACGACCCATATCAAAAGTGATAGCCATTCTACAAGTATTATAGTTAAATAAACAACGAAGATATTGTACATGTTGTCCTTGATAATCAAAAATAGCTTTTTTAATAGTATTTCTTGAAAAACTCTGTGAAAGAAGGATTATACACTATTTGAATATAATGAACAAAACCGGGATTTTCAGCAAAACTAAAAGGCAAGCCACAAAGAACAATCATTTTAGCTAATTCTTCAAGATCTCTTTCTCTACTATAACTGCGATGTGTACTAGGGCCAACAACATTAGAAGGGTTTAACTGTGTTTGGATCATGTTAGAGGCCCCTACTCCTACAGATGCATCGGGAAGGGGAGTACCATATTTGTTTGCATCGACTATAGCCTGAGCTTGCAAAAATTCATTTTTACAACATCCCATTAAATGATTTCTTAAATGTCCCGTCCCACCCGACTTTTCCGTAGTTTTATGATTCAAAATATATTTACATATTTTACAAATAGCTTGAGTTTTATCCTCACCTTGAGTCATAAATTGCCACACAACAGATTTTTTAGGACGTTCAGCCTTTGACTTAGCCCTAGTAGGATGTACAAGGGGAGTGGGAGCGCAAGCGGGAGCAGGAGTGGGACTAGTAGCCGTAGGCGGCTCTGTTTCATCATCATCATAAGTATCATTACCATCATATTCATTATCATATTCTACTTCTTCATCTAGTTCTTCATTAAAATTACCAAACCTTATCTGTAAAGATTCATGATCTAATTGAGTATTGCTATCAATATTAAAAGGAGTTTCATCAACATATGTAAAATCATCCGTATTTATTCTTAATTGAGGATGTTGTCTAGTTTTAGATTTGGATTTAGAAGAACTATCGACTTTAGTTTTTTCGGTTACTGCATTAGTCAACCTACCAAAAAGTGTTTTTTTACCTTGGCCGATATTTTTATCACCGGATTCCATATTAAAATATTAAAAGTAAGCAAATAAATAAATACAAAAATTAAATGCAAATAAATAAATAAGTAAAGAGATGAAAGTTGGAACGAATGTACCAAACGTCTGCGTAAAAACAGACGTGTATAACCAAAAGCCGAAATTGATAGATGAAACTTGAAGCTTGAAAATTGCTCCAAAATAATCCAACAAATAAAAGTAACAATTTAATAGAGACTATTAGAGAATAGAGAGTAGAAGAGTAGAAGATTGAGAGTTGAGAGAGTAGATGAAGAAGAAGAAATTTTGTGTAGTAAATAATGAAGGGGTGGCGGGTTTTTATCGTTAAAATTTAGGACTAAAATGTATTTTTAAAAACTTTGGGGTATTAAAAAAGGTTTGGGGGGTAGGGGGGTGTTTTGGCTGAAATAGCCGTTGGGTGGGGCCCACTAGTCGTTGCCAACGGCTAACCCAACGGCTATTTAATTAAAAAAAATGAAATTTTTGGTTTCCCACCGGATCGAACCGGACCGGACCGGACCGGGACGGACAGAAACCGGTACCGGCACCTCCCAGTTCCGTTACCACTCTTAACTAAGGGTGTCAAATGGGTAGTTTGGGCTGAAATTGAGTAAGTTTAAATGGGCTAAGTTAATAAATGAGTTGGGCTATAATTAACCCAAAATCTATTTGGGCTAAAAAGGGTTGGACAAAATGGGCTAAAAATGAGTTGGGTCATGACTCGCACAATTTGACCCAATTTTTTTTAATGGTCCACTTGACCATGAACCGAAACCCAGGAATTAAGCCTCGACCCGACACTCAGAACATGAGACTCGAGACCGAGCCTCAACTCTGATCTGGGAATTAAAACTCAACCCAAATTCGACATTACTAAAAAATACCAAAAATTGACCCAACAACCAACATTAGGAGGTAGGTTATTATACTCTTTAAATTTATATTTTCATAAAATTAAAAAAATAAGTAGGTTTAATTTAAAGAAAATTTGCAAAAACTGACCTCCGGAGGTTGGTTTCTGCAAAAAAAATATAATAAAATAATTTAAAAAATTAAAACATTAATAAACAAATAAAAAAATAACAAACAAAAAATTGACCTTCGAAGGTCGGTATTGTACAAAAAAAATTGCCCTGATCCCCGACCCTCGGTCTCTATCTGAGACCCAAACCATACTCAAAACCCAAATTGACCCTGGTCTTAAACTCGAAAATTGAGCCTGACCTAAGACTCGACCCGACCTTGATCGGGACTTGAAATCTAAGACTCGAGACTCGACTCCGACCCTAACTCAAAACCTGAGCTCCAAATTTGACCTGAAACCCAAGACTGGAGACCCAATCTCCAACTCTTACCTGGGACCTGACACGAGGTCCGAGAATCGATCCTGACTCTAACCTAAAATTCGAGACCAAACCCTAACTCGGGACCTGACCCTGACTCAAAATTCAAGACTCGACCCATAAATCTTTTAAAGTAAATCTCAAGTAATAAATTCAAATTAAAGTAAATCTTAAATATGGGCTAATATTGAGTTAAATTGAAGATCACTTTAAAATGGGTTATTGTAATGACTCTTCTGGTCATTTCCGCGTACACGCTTTCCTTGTCTGTTAGAGCTCTCCTGTAGCGGTCCCGAGTTATTTATGACTTGCTGGGACCGGTGGTTCGGTGCCCTGGCCGTTTGATTGGTCATTATGATCAATTCCCTGTCTTATAAGCTGAGTATCAAAATCGTGCGTATTTGAAAATATTATTTTACTTTAAAGTTGAATGTGGTAAAAAGATATTTTTTTAATTATTATTACCTTTTTAAAATATTTTAAAGGTCTACTAAAAATACTTTTGTTATGATATAATTGTATATGTATTTATTTTATAAGGTTTTTATACATTGTAATATTTTAACGGAGATAGTAAATTTAGTTATGTTGAAAATTACTATTATAATATAGTTGGTTTTATTTAAAATAATTTTCTATTAATTATGGTATATTTAATAAGTTATATTTATTTTACCACGAACCTATGCAATACCCGAATATTTACATGATGGGGTTAAAATAGGTATGGTGTGTCACCTCTACTTCCACGTGGAAGTAGAGGGAGTGGACAACAAGTGAGTTAGGCATTTAGTGCTGCCACTAAGCACATCACCAAGGAACCATGTAAGATATATATATATATATTGGTTATTAGGTGATGTTGGCCAATTTTAATCCTTGCTATATATGTTGCATCTATATATGCTTCTGCCAAGTCTCTCAATATTATTTGAGGATTAGCACTACCTAATATCCGCATATACTTATGCTTACAATTAGAGGAATATTTGTGGAAAGATTATTTGATACGATGTGCCATCTTTGAAAGAAAATCAATTATCTACGTCAAGTTATTCAAGCCTAAATTCAAGTTTGATTTTGTTTTGGAGCTTCTCGGAGTGGTTCGGGCTTGGACATCGTCGTCCTAGCAGCTTGTCATCAGATGACAGGTAGGTTATGGTTTAAAATCCCTAGACCTAGCATATATCGGATAAAATTGTACTAGCTGGCATCCTTGGGTTGGATTATTAGGTTGGTACCACAGACCTTGACCGCTTTATTCATGTCCGCCTACTTTTCTTCCTCCGATGCTTGTAGTACTTGCCGATATATTTTATTTACCCTTGTGGTCCCGTGAGTCCTTGTTGACTCTGGAACATAGAAGGTGGGATATTGGGAATGTCCGCGAGTCCCGGGCATAGAATTATCCTTCTAGGCTGGTTATGCTTGCTGAGTAGCTATGGGCCTGTGCAGGGTCGATAGGTTGATTGTGAGCTGCCGGGCAGCTATTGTGTTTGATCATACCATTTCCAAGCATACAAAGAGGTTTTATCCATGTTTTAATACGGTTTTGGCTTCGGACCTACTGACAGTATTTTCTAAACCTTGCATGGCCCCGGGGGCCCATTTTTTATGGAAATGAATTGGAAATGGTTTGATTTAACTTATGAATATTCTTGGGTAAAAGAAGGTAAAATTATGATTTATATCACCAGTTTTACGATTAAGGCTAGACTCGGCAGGGCCGGGGTGCTAGTTGAGTTTTCTTGCTACTTGAGATGATTTTAGCCTCGGTCGGACCGAGCACCTGAGATGACTTTCTACTATTTAGACCCGGTTATGCCCGGGCACCCTTGGAGGGGTTTTTGAGATATTTTCCCACTACTTTAGTCCTAGACAGGGTCTGGGCATGCATATTCGAGACATGGTCTCTATCTTGAACTCGGACTTGCTTCTGGATGACATGTTTTGATTCTGAGTTTTAGTATGGGGTCTGGGACCTCCATGGACCTTGCCATCCGGGCCTGGGGCTTCGGGCTGCGTGTGCCGGGGGAAGGGTATACGCCGAAGTAGAGGTATACGGGCAGTGTCCTTCCATGGAACCTACCTGCTGGGCCAGATCGGCACCGGAGGAGGTACATACAGAGATACCATTTCACTTGAGATCTTCATGCATCATATTATTCATTATTTGAGGCTCCACCCTTGTTTGTTGTTTGTTGATTGTACGCTCCGGTAGTATGGGATGCCGGAGAGTTTGTTTTCACTTGTTTGTGTTCCTCGGTTGTATGGGCGACCGAGGGACTGTAGGTAGACTCTTGCTATTTACTTACAGAATTGTTCCCTGTTACGGTTAAGTATGAAATTGGTTACTGCTAGGCTGTTAGTTTCTGGATTTGAGATTGATATGATTAGTTGAGTTTGATTCCTGTTTCTGAGCATGCCTATCATTACTCTTTCTCTCTTCCTCCTACACTTGAGGTTACCGGTATACCGTCCATTTCGTAACTTATTATGTATACACTGTTATTGCAAGGACCCCATGTGCGTTGCTTCTTACTTTCACCTGTGCCTATGGTGTATATATTTTGCTTGCTGGCCTCACGTGTGGTTCTGATTGACTTCCCTCTGGGCTAGTTCCTGTGTACCTTTCGTTGATTTATGTGACTACTTGCTTCTATTCTGTCTGTTATTACGCTTTTATATTATATGTGCCCAGTCGGCCTATGATACCTACTGGGTACCTTATGCTTCACATTTGGTGCTCACCCTACCCCCTGCATCTTTTGGTGCAGACCCTAGCATGGGACATCGCCGTTAGATCGCTGTGATTCATGCTTGGAGATCTGTTGGGGACTACTTCAGACTGAGGGTGAGCTCTTGGCGATCGGAGCTTAGCTTTAGTTTATCTTTTGCTTTATGTACTCTATTACCATTCAGAGACATCTGTATATGTTGTTTTGGATTGTTTGTATTCCTTATATGTAGTTATGGCTCTATACTATGATACCAGGTCTTGGGGTTTGGTTTAGTTTCCGCATATGTATATATATATTTCTGTTATCTATTCTCTTCATCTTGTTCCCTTACTTTTGCTTATTAAACTATTCTTTCGCTTATTTGTTAGATAGTAGCCCATTACTAACTGTCCTGGGCTACGGGAATTGGTTTGCCTACTGGGGGATTGTAGGTGCCATCATGACCAAGAAATCAGGTCGTGACAGCTATGCTGGGTTGGGCTAAAATTAGCCCAATATAAAATTATCTTGAGCCCAACCCATAAAATTTTAAGCGGGTTGGATGGGCTATCAATTTTTGGGCTGTATTTGGCACCCCTTACTGTCACACCCCAACTTAGGGACATAACTGACACCTAACCTGTGCCTACCTTGCTGGACAACTACACTATTGGCAGACTACCAGTCACAAAATCATGAAAACAACCAAGTATATCTCTGCTTAAAGATAAGACCTCGGCCAGCATGGCCCCTGTCAACAAGACCAATAATAACCTCAATAAAACCCAGTAATTAATATAGAACAGAAACCAAAATCATGTGCAGGCCGTCGAGGCCACCATGCTGTCTAGAAACATATAAACTGTGCATATATATACATATGCGACAACGGACAACAAGCCACTGTGCTAAAAGAACAAACCAACGAGGCCAACACGGACGATAACGCATATCTATACAACCCAAAGTCTGCAAGCCTCTAAGAGTAATACAACTTGGCTGGGACAGGTCCCCGGCCTACCCAAAAGCTATCTACAACAAAAGCCAACAAACCTCAAAAACTCTGGCCGCTCCGAAAAAAAGGGGCTAGCCAACCTGCTGGGACTCAACCGTGCTGCTGGGAAGGTTCGTCGGGATATGCAGGCATGAATGTAGCTCCCCCAAGCAATGGGGCATCAGTACGAGATAATGTATCGAGCATGTAAGGTAAGATAATAACTGTACAAGAATTATAAAGTGTTGAGAGCAACTAGATTAGAGAGTCAAAGATAACCGAGCATACCTACATGATCCTAGATCATAACATACCAATAATAATCAAACAAAAACCTAACCGATCCCCCATAAGCTTGGCTGGTACAAACAACAAATAAGACCACCTACTCGGGCCCCCATAAGCCTGAAAGGTGTCAATTCAGTCTATATACCCCTATCGGTAGTCCCCTAGCCCCGTAGGCATTCATTACATTTCAATAGACTCTTAGGCAGTTTACACGTAGCACCAAAGGCCATCATTATGTCAAGTAGCCTATTAGGTACGTTGTATTTCATAATAGCCCCTTTAGGCATTCTTTATATAGCCCCGTAGGCAATAACTATCTTCTTATAGCCCCATAGGCTTCCTATAGCTCTCCTAGGCATTGATATATCCTCTTAGGCATCTCATAGCCCTCTTAGGCATCAATATAGTCCTGTAGGCATCAACATGTGGCCTTCTTAGGCAATCGAATAGCCCATACGTGAACAAGCCTCAATATAACCCCGTAGGTAATCATAATGGCTCACTGGCTTCACATTAGCCCCGAAGGCAATTGGAATAACCTGTAGGCTTTCACTTATCTTAATCCCCTTAGGCAAGCTGTACATAGCCTCGTAGGCAAAGGTCACATTTCTGCAGCTAACCACAATAGCCTTGAGGGCAACAACAAACAATCCAATTGCCCGAAGGCAAGTAATTTAGCTATAAGCAACCTGTACGAATAGTCTCTAAGCCTCGTCTAACATAGGGCTGCTACTAAAAGAATAAGAATCTCTACAAGGGAGGAATATAACAACTCGAGCAGCCAACAACCAAAAATCACGGCTACGAGTACATCAACGATAACAATCTTATTGTATTTCTTTTAAGCTTTAAGGAAATATGCCGAAAGAAGGAAATAGTCTTAACATACCTCTTTCGACGATTTTGAGAAGCCAACTGACTTATGCCTACACCCCCCCCCCCCCGTGATACTACAACATGGCAGGATCACAATCAACACACAAGAAGATAAGGTACTACAATAATCCGATAAAAGATATGGATTTTTGCCGTAAAATGCTACTCAAGGTTTAAAGTAGATATAAAACAATAAAAGAACGTTCTTAACTTGATGTACAACCTCTTAATAGCACCAAGAACACCCTATAGGGCCAATAAGTCGCTGCCACAACCCTCACACATTTATATCACGAAATTGATGGGGCAAACTATACCAAAACGATTAACTCGCTAAGTAGAGTAACTTTCACGAAGCTTCCAGGATCACAAGGATCTATGAGGAATTTTGGGACTTTCCACTAATTTTTATGATTTTTAGTTCATGAAATATGAAGAAGAAACGAAGAAAAGTGTTTATATATATCCTTCCACCGACCTTGGGCCCACTTGACGTGTCTTCTTGTGCAGTCTCACAAAAATACAAATATCTCTCTCTTCTGAAGTCATATGGATGAATGGTTTTATGTGTTGGAAACTAGACTCGTAGACCTTCAATTTGGTGGGTTGTTGACCTTCTAAATATTTATAAATTGGGAGAAAAGCTCCGAGACATTTAGCCCAAATTTAAGAGAATTTAACAAAGTAACTTAGGATAACTTTTGCCAACTTTTATTTCTTAACTTGCTTGACTTCAAAACTTAACATACGACCATTGCACGTCTATAATACCTTGTAAAACACCCTTCCTAACATATTAGGTACTCTTATCCTCGCTCCTAGAGTAAGGGTTAATTTAAATGTTCAAATGGGCAGGGTGTTACATCCTCCCCCCTTAGGAACATTCGTCCTCGAATGAAAATAAAACTCGTACAGCTAAGTTCTCAGGGGTTTCCAAAATTTTGGCAGAGTCTCCTCTATAAGTAGGACTACTCCAAAACCTGAATTATAGAAAATCCAAACCTTGACACCTCATAGGGCGATACAACATATTAACACGGTATAGCTTGACAATCAACTATCTGAATTAATTCATAACTGTAATAAAAAGTGGTAACTAAATGGGGTAACTCACCTCAGCCTCTAGTGCCATCACTCTAGTGCTTGGAACAAGTATGGGTATTTCAATCTCATATCATCTTCAGCTTCCCATGTCCCTTCCTTGATGTTCTTGTTCCTCCATAATACCTTTATGGAAGTCACATCTTTGGTCCTCAATCTGCAGACTTGCCGATCTAGTATCGCAACTGGAGTCTCCTCGTAGGACAAGTTCTATGAAATCTGAAAATCCTCTAATGGAACAACCTGAGAAGGATCTCCTATGCATTTCCGCAATATCAATACATGAAAGACTGGATGAAAAAACTCTAGCCTCGAAGGCAACTCTAGCTCGTAAACTACTCATCCTACCCTTTGGAGGATCCGGTATGGCCCAATGAATCTCGGACTAAGCTTGCCTTTCTTTTCAAATCTCAGAATGCCCTTCATTGGAGAGACTTTTAGGAACACCCAATCATCAGTACAAAACTCTAAGTCCCTTCATTGCACATCTGAGTATGACTTCTGGTGGCTTTGAGCTGTTAACAACCGCTCCTAAATAAGCTTAACCTTCTCCACTTTCTGCTGCACTAATTCAGGTCCAACCAACCCTGACTCACTTATCTCAAACCATCCAATGGGGGATCTGCATTTTCACCCATACAAAGCCTTGTAAGGCGCCATCCTCATGTTGGAGTGATAACTGTTATTATACGCGAACTCAATAAGACACAAGTGATTATCCCAACTTTCCTTGAAGTCTAGCTCGCACGCCCATAATATATCTTCGAGCGTTAGAATTATGCGCTCAGCCTGGCCATTTGTCTGAGGGTGAAAGGTCGTACTGAGGTTAACCTGCGTCCAGAGTCCCTTCTGGAAAGATTTCCAGAAGTTAGCGGCAAATTATGCCCCCTATCGGAGATAATAGATACTGGGACACCGTGTAGCCTAACAATCTACCTAATGTATAGCCCTGCATAGTCGTTGGCTTTGAATGTAGTTCAGGCTGGTAAAACGTGGGCTGATTTCGTCAGCCTATCAATAATCACCCAAATAGATTCAAATTTACGCCGTGATCGGGGTAACCCTGTAATAAAATCCATATTAATTGCTTCCCATTTCTATAAAGGAATTGCAATCTCCTGAACTATCCTGGCGGGCTTCTAGTGCTTAACTTTCACCTGCTGGCAGTTAGGACATTGTGCCACAAACTCGGCGATGTCCTTCTGTAATACTCCAGTATTTGATTCAGCTTTTAAACTTAGAAACTTCAAAAAAAATTGAAACTTCCAGAAATCATGAGTCAAGTCCACGAGACATGGATAGAACCACGAGTCATGGAAGTGACCCGTGAAACCAGTCCTGCTGATCATCCTCAGGTCTGAGAACCACGAGTTGGGTTCACGGTCTGTGGATAGTTCCACGAGTCATGGAACCAACTCATGAAACTCAGACTGAGGGTTACCAGTTTTACCCAGGAACCACGAGTTGGTTCCACGAACCATAGAAGATTCTACGGGTTATCTTGTTGAGTCGTAGAAACTCATCCTAGCCTAACTTTTGGCTCAGAAACTACGACTCCAATCCACGAGTCATGGTTACTTCTATGATCTGTGGAAAAGACTCGTGAAACCTGAAGACGAGGTTTTTAACAGCTTTTCTATAATTAAATCTCAGGTTATTTTTGTAACTACCCACCCCTTTAAATCCTAAAATGAGGTCATTTTGGACAATTCTAGAAGGGTTTTAACTTCACTTAGCCTAAGTTCCTTCCTTTAAGCTCTCATTCAATCCAAAAGAGGAAAAAGTCTCATTCTCTCAAGGTCCAAGCTCCATAGCAACAGATTCAATTCCAAGCCTCCATTCTTCTCATTCCTAGTTGGACTAGCTTCAAATCAGGTATGTGGGTTTCCAACAAGGAATCCTTTCACCCTTGTTCCCAAGACCTCTAAGCTTTTACTTTGATTTATCAATTTATGAAATTAGGGTTCTTACCCAATTTGGGAAAAATTTATGGGTTCAGTTTTTAAGAATCAATTCATGGTTTCTCATTGCTTATCTATGATTTATTTGAGGTTCCTTAATTGAATTCAAAAGCCCATGTATTAAAGATGATTTCTAGCATGATTCCTTCAATTTTCATGTTTTCAAGTGAAAATTGGCATGTTTAGATAGCATGACCTTATGTATTAAGAAATTGCATAACTAATTCTTCAAGTCATGATTTTAGAAAGGAAAGTATATTTTGAATTACGGCTATGGGAAGCTTCAAGAACTTATGATTTGAATTTTCATGACATTAGATATGTCCTTATGCTTTTCAATAGTTTTGGCATTAGATATGTCACTAGCATATTATGAGCTATATGTATGTTTTGGGGGTAGTATTAAGCACCGAGCGATGAGAATTTTAGATAACCCAAGTTCAAAACTACATTGCCAGCGTAGGTTAAGAGGGTCCTCGTTAGTTGAGAGTGTCTCCTCACGAAGAAGGGTCCTCGTTAGTTGAGAGTTTCCCCTTACGAAAGTGGTTCCATGCTTCGATATGTATAGTACCCCATACCATGGCAAGGTTCAGGGTAGCTTTGACAATTAGGGTGATATAGTTGGATTTCATGTAGCTCACATGGTCTATTGTCAGTTATAAGAAACTCCCGTATGAAGGTTTAAGTATTAAGCTATTATATTTCATGTTTTAAGCTCGACTTATGGTATTTACTTATGATATCTTTTATATGCATGATCTCAGTCTTAATTATGTTTCAAGCATGTTTTTACCTTACTTATGCATATCTCATGTATTCAATACATCCTGTTGTACTGACACATATTTTACGCTGCATCCTCTTGATGATGCAGATTCAGGCTCGTGGTTAGACAACGCCAGATATCCAGATTTTGTTGGTGAGTACTCATCCTTCGAGGACTAGTATCAGTCAATTATTTTGTCTATCTTTCTTTTAGATTCTTGAGTTAGTTGGAGTCTTGTCCCATCAACTCTTATGACAATTTAGAGGCTTCATACATAGCTAGACTTGTATTCCGTGTTTTGGATTTGGTGTTTCTTAGACCTTGTTCCTATTTAGTTATGATTGCTTATCTTCATTTAGTATGCTTCAACTATATTTCTTGTATTTATATGAGTATGCTATGACCAAGGGTTAACTTAGGGCACTTGTGGTCTTGGGTCCCGTGTTATGCCTAGGGAGTAGTCTCGGGGCATGACAAACTTGGTATCATAGCCAAGTTCAAGAGTCCTAGGGTGTCTGAAAGCCTCATTGAGTAGAGTCTCTTTTATGTGTGTGAAGCGCGCCATACTTATGAGAGGGAAGCTACGAGGTCTCTTAGGAAAAACTTCACTTCTTTCATGATCAATATCGTGCGATAAAGTTTAACTCTATTACTCCTCTAATCCAATCTTTATGCATTTCAGATTATGCCTCCCCGCCGTGCCATACCTCGCAGAGCCGCTCGAAATGTTAACGCTCCAATTCTAGTCCCCGAGGACACAAATATGGAGTTCAGGAATGATATTCATATGCTAGCTCAAACTATGGCCGCCCAGGCCAATCAACAGGCTCCTATCCCCATCCACCCTCAAGGTGGAGTTGCAGCCTGAGTTCGAGACTTCATTCACATGAACCCACCTGAGTTCTGGGGTTCGAAAGTTGGTGAGGATTCGTAAAATTTCTTGGATGAGGTAAAGAAGATCTTTTGTGTAATGCAAGTGGTTGGCATTGATGGTATTGATCTAGCTTCCTATTAACTCAAGGACGTTGCCCATATTTGGTTCACTCAATGGAGGAATGCTAGGGATAAGGATGTAGTCCCTATGACGTGGGAATGCTTTGAGAGGGCTTTTCTTGACCAGTTCTTCTCGAGAGAGTTTAGGAAAGCTAAGGCCAAAGAGTTCGTGAATTTAAGGCAAGGTTCTATGTCGGTTCAAGAGTATGGATTGAAGTTCACCTAGCTTTCTAGGTATGCTCCTTCCATAGTGGCTGACCCATGAGATGAGATGAGTAAGTACGTTTATGGAGTGTCAGATTTAGTAAAAAAGGAGTGTAGGTCCGAGATGCTTTTGAGGAACATGGATATTTCTCGACTTATGACTCATGCCCATCAGATTGAGGGATACTGCAAGGGAGAACAAGAGGGTTAGATCAGAGAGTTCAGGTTTTGGCCATTAGAGGTCCGGAGGTAGACATCTCTCTTTGTTTCAGAAGAAATCATCAGGACCCGTTCATTTTTTAGCTAGTGCTCCTACCCAGGCCCCCAGGCCTCGTCAGGATCAGACAGGTAGAGAATTTGGTTCCTATTCGCAGAGGAGTGTTGCAAAGGGGACCCCTTACCCTTCTTGCAACAAGTGTGGTAGAAGTCATCTTGGTTAGTGTTTAGCTGGTTCAGGTGGATGCTTTGGATGTGGGCAGGTTGGACACAATCTTAGAGATTTCCCTTCAGCTAAGAAGGGACAGGGAGGTAGCAGGACTCAGTCTGCCCCAGCATCCCAAGGAGGTCGACCAGCCCAGCAGGGCACTGCTTTTAGTTCTGGTGGTCAGTGCCAGAATTGACTTTATGCCATGTCATCTCGCCAGGCCCAGGAGAGTTCACCAGACGTTGTTATTGGTATGTTGAAAGTCTTCTCTTTTGATGTATATGCTTTATTGGACCCCAATGCCTCCTTATCTTTTGTGACCTTTATGTTGCTTGCAAGTTTGAGATTAGTCCTGATTATCTCTTAGAACCCTTTTGTGTTTCTACTCCTGTTGGTGAGTAAGTCCTTGCCAAAAAGAATCTATCAAAATTTCTCTATTTCAGTCCTTCACAGAGTCACTTCAGCGGATCTAGTAGAGTTGGACATGACTGATTTTGATGTTATTCTTGGTATGAATTGGTTGTATGCATGTTATGCGTCGGTTGATTGTCGTACTCGAGTTGTCAGTTTCAAGTTTCCAAATAAACCTGTCTTAGAGTGGCAAGGTAGTCCTCCATCCTCGAAGGGTAATTTCATATCTTATCTTAAGGCTAGGAAGATGATTTCTAAGGGTTACATTTATTATATAGTTCGAGTTGTGGACATGGAGTTTGAAACCCTATTTCTCCAGTCAGTTCCTATTGTGAATGAGTTTCCATAAGTGTTTCCCCAAAATTTGCCCGGAGTCTCTCCCGAGCGGGAGATCGACTTTGGAATAGATCTTCTTCCAGATACGTATCCTATCTCTATTCCTCCCTATAGAATGGCTCCCGCGAAGCTTAAAGAATTGAAGGATCGGTTGAAAGACCTCATTGATAAGGGTTTTATTCGACCCAGCATCTCTCCATGGGGTGCTCCAATTTTATTCATGCGAAAGAAAGATGGTTCTCTCAGAATGTGTATCGACTACCGTCAGTTGAACAAGGTCCCAATCAAGAATAAGTATCCTATTCCTATGATTGATGACTTGTTCGATCAGCTTCAGAGTGCCAGTTACTTCTCCAAGATCAACCTTAGATCCATTTATCATGAGCTCAGAGTTAGAGAGTGTGACATCCCTAAGACAACCTTCAAAACTCGGTATAGTTATTATAAATTTGTGGTTATGTCTTTTGGACTAACAAATGCTCCCACAAATTTTATGGATTTGATAAACCGTGTATTCAAAAAGTATTTTGATATATTTGTGATTATTTTCATTGATGATATTCTTATCTATTCTAGGAGTAAGGAGGAGTATGGGGACCATTTGAGAGTTGTGTTGAAAACTCTCAAGGATCAACAATTATTTACTAAGTTTAGCAAGTGTGAGTTTTTGATGCAGTATGTTGCTTTTCTGGGTCATATTGTGACTAGAGATGGTATTCGAGTTGATTCTTAAAAGATTTAGGTAGTATAGAACTGGCCTAGACCTACTTCCCCGTCTGATATTAGGAGATTTTTGGGTATGGCTGGTTACTACAGGAGATTTGTGGAAGGGTTTTCTTCCATTGCCACCCCATTGACTTGGTTGACTCAAAAGAAGGTTAAATTTCAGTGGTCTGATCTATGTGAGAAGAACTTCCAGGAATTGAAGACTAGATTAACCACATCCCCAGTGTTGGCTCTACCTGAGGGCCTAGATGACTTTGTTGTATATTGTGATGCTTCTAGGATTGGTTTTGGTTGTGTGTTGATGCAGCATGGTAAGGTAATTGCTTATGCTTTAAGACAGCTTAAGATTCATGAGAAGAACTACCCTACTCATGATCTTGAGTTAGCGGCCGTGGTTTTTGCTTTGAAGATTTGGTGACACTACTTGTATAGTATTTATGTGAATGTATTCACCGATCATAAGAGTCTTCAGTATATGTTCACTCAAAAGGAATTGAATCTTCGTCAAAGAAGATGGCTTGAGCTTCTTAAGAATTATGATATGAGTGCTTTACCATCCGAGTAAGGCCAATGTCGTGGCGGATGCACTTAGTAGTTTATACATGGGTAGTGTGTCTTTGGTGGAGCACGAAAAGATGGAATTGGCCAAGGATGTTCATCGACTTGCTCGATTGGGAGTTTGCCTTATGGATTCGACTTAAGGTGGTGTTATTGTTCAGAATGGTTCTGAATCATCTTTGGTAGCTGAAGTGAAAGAAAAGCAAGATAGTGATCCTATTTTGCACTAGTTGAAGGGTGCAGTCCATCATTAAAGGGTAGAGGTTTTCTCCCAAGGGGGAGATGGTGTGCTTCGATATCAGGGCCGATTGTGTGTTCCTGACATAGATGGGTTGAGATAGCGGATTTTGACAGAGGCTCATAGCTCCAGGTACTCTATTCACCCCGATGCCAACAAGATGTAGCGTGACCTACGGGAAGTCTATTGGTGGAATGACATGAAGAGGGACATAGTAGGTTTTGTGGCTAAGTGTCCCAACTATTAACAAGTGAAGGTAGAGCATCAGCGATCGGGTGGTATGACTCAGGATATTGATCTTCCTACTTGGAAATGGGAAGAGATCAATATGGATTTCATTACAGGTTTTCCTCGTGCTCGCAGGCAACATGATTCTATTTGGGTGATTATCGACAGGATGACCACAGATTCAGTAGAGGACTATGCCAGACTCTATATTCGGGAGATAGTCAGATTGCATGGTGTTCTATTGTCTATCATTTTGGATAGGGGTACTGATAAATGCTCAAATCGTACTCCCTAAAGATGGAGGAACGACGATCGTCAAGCAAAACACATTTATAAGTACCAAACAGGTATCAGGGTAGTACACATAGAGACTTGATGCTAGCTATATGAAGATTGTATCGAAATGACTTCAATAGGAGAGTTATTGTTTAAAAACACAAAAGTAAAGGTTGGGAGACTGGGAATTCTGTCACTACAATCACAATTCAAATTTAAAGCAAATAAACAAAGCGGGTGTACCAAGTTGAGTAGGTGACTAGGGATGTGTATCCAATGGGGCTTCAATGTGGGATAGGGTGTTTAACAATTCACACTTATTTTTGCTTATTGACATGAGTAGCATTGGTATTCCAGTTAGAGCATCATCGGTTAAGTCAACAAGAAACCAATATCTAGCTTGGAGAGGTCACACTATCTCTAACTTGGACCATTAAGTGGGTGATTCCGTCGATATGAGCTATTTCTAGCCTCAAATCTGAATGGAGTCCCAAGTTCCACTAGTAATCTCACATTTGCAACCATGAAATTCTCTTTCAAGCAACAACATAGTCAAGTAATAAAAATTAATATTTACAACCACTAATTTTAGCATTAAAACTTGGTGAAACTATTAGACCCATCTCAAATAAGCAATTATAAGCAAGAATAAACAACACCCACACCCATTAGTCAAGCACCCATCATCAACACATCCCTAGACAAATGAAATCAGCCACTCATAGTAAAGGAGAGAGATATACCAAATGGTTAAGTCAAAATCCTCTTCATTCAAGCTGAATTTCAAGTTCTAAGCTCAATTTGAGTACACAAATAGTTAACCAAGAGAATGGATTCAAACCCTCTTCTCTTTGGAGAGGAAAACTTGTTCTTCAAAGGTAAAAAGCTCTTCAAAATGTTTTTGACTGAAGAATGTTCTTTACAATTGTGCCTAAATTGGCCTTTAATACTTTCCCAAAACGTCACTAAAATTTAGAATAAAATTGCCCTTCGAGTGGTGTGCGACACGATGTGCGGTTCGCACGTTATGATGTGATGATACGCCTAAATTACACCTCCTTTTAGAAGCGTAAGCGGTCGCTGATCAAATGTAGAACACAAAGAAGGTTGGGGTCGATCCCACAGGGAATATAGTAGGACTATGGTCGATTAATGTTTACTCGCGCTTTTAGTCATTTATAACCCTCGAAAGGTTTTTTTAAAAGTAACAAGTAGTAATTGTAACTAGAATGTAAACAAGTAACACGTGACAATTTTAAGAGTTGTAATCAATGGGTGAGATGACTAGGGTAGTGTTCCCCATGAGATCATAACTTAATAAGGATTTATACTTAGTAAACTAGTTTGATGCTTAACATGTAGAATTGGTAAGTTAGGTTCACCTAAATCCTTGGTCCGGCAGATAGATGAATTTCACCACACGCCTTGGTCCGGCCGCGGGTGTATGCTTTACTAACCCTTACCCTTGATCCCAGATTAGTTATTCCCAGACAAGGTCAAGCTATTAGATGAGGGTTGGTAACCTCAAATCTCTTTTGTTAAACAACCCTTTTCCCATCCGTTACCTCCTTGGTCCGGCAAGTAAGGATAAGGCGAGTTCTAACTTTGCGCATCGTTAAAAAGCAATCAAAGAGAAGGGAAGAACAATACATGCATAAACACCGCCCTAGAGTACCCAAGTACTTTGCCTACTTCGTTAATCCTTCATGGTTCCCACAACTCTAGTTGTGAATTTAGCTACTCATGTTCATAAGTAATCAATCAAGAGTTATTGGTGTGTTCATGATCATATACTTACAATAAGAGTTAAAGAAATTCGGAATCTTGAATGGATGAAGATGGAAGTAAGAACAATGAACTATGAATGTGTATAACACTCAAAAACCAAGAACAAACCAATATCACAAAGTTATGAATGTGTTTCCTACAAAATATCGTGCATAAGACGTAAAATAAAACCTAGGAAAGGTATTTATAGATAGTAAAAATCCTATCCTAATTAAATAAGGAAACTGGCATCGGCAACTTCCACGGACACAGTCTACGGTCCGTGGAAGTTTCTACGGGTCATCGTCAGCACTCGTGAAACTCAGTGTATTTGTCATCCTGCAGGTTCCTTTCCACGAGAGCAGTCTACGACTCGTGACTTGAATCACGGCTCATGGAATTGAGTCGTAGACCTCAG
Source organism: Jaltomata sinuosa (assembly GCA_003996215.1). Classification (NCBI taxonomy): domain Eukaryota; kingdom Viridiplantae; phylum Streptophyta; class Magnoliopsida; order Solanales; family Solanaceae; genus Jaltomata; species Jaltomata sinuosa. The sequence continues at coordinate 125,127 of QJPP01003276.1, read as the reverse complement.
ACAGTTTTCTCCTTTTTTGATCAGGTTCCACGAGCAGGAATCACAACTCGTGAACAGGTCCACGACTCGTGGAAACCTTCCGTGGAACTCAGGCATTTTTCTCCTTCTCTGATTAGGTTCCACGAACAGGAATCACGACTCATGAACTGGTCCATGACTCATGGAAACCTTTTGTGGAACTCAGGCCCCAGCTACAACTGTAGTATTCTTTCCACGACTGACTTCCACGACTCGTGGTCTTGAGTCGTAGAAGTCAATTTCAGCTCAAATATCAGTCTTTCTCTGCACTTAAGTCTCTGAACCATGTTTTCCTGCACAGGACTCAAAAACACATCAAAGCTACTAAAAATCGCTAAAGAACATACTCCAATTCTAAGTTTTAAGCATCGAAAGTGCCTCAAACTCACGCCACATCAACACTCTCAACTTAAAACTGTTGCTTGTCCTCAAGCGACAAAACAAAACTATCCTAGAATGATGCTTGAGCAAAAGAAAACTAGGAACTATGGTAGTCATATGATTTAGCAAGTCAGCTTACAACAAGTATCCCCCCCTTTTCAATACAAACAAGTGCACCAATTTTGCCTATCAAGACAACAAGAGGATCCATGGATGACATCATGCTATCAATAGATGACACATCATACACATATGAGACTTACCCTAACAATCATCAGTCAAAGTTACTCTAGTGCCCTCACCACAACGAAGTCCCACTCACTCAATAATAATTTTATTTTTCATCAAGTGACGGGTGCGGCTTTTATTTCAAACTAAACTTTTCATCACACATCTCTCTCTTTTTCTTTTTCTTTCTCGTTTTCTTTTTTCTCTTTTTCTTTTTTTCTTTTTTTCTTTTTCTCTTTTAAGCATATCTGCCACACCCGTTATTTCCCTCATTATCACTAACCTTTTCTTTTAATACCTCATATTTCACACTTACCATCACAGTAGCCACCCTCAACTTAGGCGATTTGCCTGAGTTGAGGTGCACAATGTCCAAGGAGGGACCAGGGCCAAACTGAAAGTTCATAGAAAACAAGGAAGGCGATTAGGCTAAACAATAAAAAGGGTCAATTTAGGCTCAAAATCAGGGATCAAAGGATATTCATATCATTTGGATGGTCGTTTAGGCTTATGTGGACTATTTCAAAAATGGCCTATGATCCTTTCCTAACCAACCATCCTACAACTTAGGCAAGACTAACCGGGCAAGTTCTAGATTGACACACAATGCAAGAACAGTATGAATGCAGCTCACACACACATGGCGCAGAGAATAACAATCACATGCTAACTATCAGGTTCATACTCTAGCTTAAGCTGTTCATCAGATCGATCAACTTAATGTCATGCACAAATCCATAATGGTCAGTCTATCAACAAACAGATAATTTCATGTCACACAAAAATTGGGGGGGGGGGGTCTTTATTTTCCAATCAAAATCCAGTTCAAAATCATACCATAGGCTGCGCTAAGTTCCTTTTCTTCTTTTACTACACAAAACCTATGCTAAACATGCCGGTTCAACAGAAATTAAAAAATCCTTAGGGAAAGAACATAGGCAAGAAAACCCCAAGGACTCGGGTACCTTGTGTGTACCCTCATGGGTTGCCTCCCATGCAATACTTGATTTAAAATCGCGGCACGATGCGGGTTTTTTGGCTACTCAGACTTTGCCAAAAGACCCATCAAAATGCGGACCAGCTGCTGCCCCCACCCCCTTAAAAAGCAATGTGCATTGCCCTCAATGCACTGAAATAATAAAGGCATAGGGAGGCGAGAACATACCTGAGGTGCCTAGGCACTGGCGTTCAATGAAGTAGGCGGGGCAGGTGATGTAGCAACCGCAACAGTGTCAGTGGCGGTGCCGGTGGCCATCGCGCTCAATCGCTCAACAATAGGAGTGACATCGGTGGATGCCCTCTCAGTAGCAACCAACTTTGGAGTCTCAAGAACTGAAGATATAGCCCCTCCACCAACTGGGCCGAACTAGAGGATGCACCACGACGTCTTTGTTGCTCCGCTTCCTTAAGGAGGCGCATATCATCAAGAGATCACCGAATAGCAGTCGTGGTATTGTGTCACAATCTCTTTGGATCAATCTCAATCTCAGAAGTTCTATCAGTACACACTTTCTTCGGTCTATCACTCAGAGGCACATGCTCCATCCCAGCAAATAAGTCAACAACTCGGCGCGTGGGCGTTGGGACCTCAATATCGATGGAGGGCGTGAGCGGGGTCTGGCTGGTGTCGATAGATCTAACCTTTTCTCGGAGTCATGTCAGCTCATCCTGAATATGTCCCAAGTCCAGGATTTGTATGGACTGTAACCGAGTACTCACTCGGTGCTCAAAAGCATCAACCCTTGTTGTCATCTCTGTGCAACTCGATCGATCTCAACTTTCATCCTATCCTCTGTGGCCGCTACAATAGATAGCACCCATGGTTGGAGCTGGTCCAACAAATTATTCACCTATTTTTTCATATCAGCCTGGCGAGCAACCAGCTTTTGGAGAAACTCGGCATCAATAGTAATCCTACCCGAAGAAGCTCGGCATGAGGTCCCGGTAGGGGTGCCTACTGGTGGGTGAGAGATCGAAGGCAATGAAGCTGAAACTGTGGCTATGGCACCCTCTACGGCTACACTTATCCTTGTATCGTGCAAGTCTATTGGGTCTCGTTCTGCGGAGGACCCCTTAACTCGCAAAGTGCTAGCAGAAATGGAGGATGATGCTCGTCGGTGTGCAACCAAGTTAGTCACATCTCTAATCAACCCGGCATCCTAAATCCTAGTCACCTCCTTAGTGTGGTTAATATCGGGCATCCGCGGGACTACCGACTCCATGCATAGACGATGAATCAAACAGGGAAAAGGTATTCTAGTGTACGGTCTGAAAGCCCGCTCATGTATCTCCTCCAATATGCAGCGTGGGAAATTAATCTCATACCCTGCCATGATGCTGGCCACTAGTACTGCACGGTCAGGCATCAGGGAATTATCCGCCTGAGTCGGATAGATGCGGGATCGGACAATGGCCCACCAGAACTTGCCAGTGAAATTTAATGTTGCCCTTTTTATGTCGCCGCCGTGAACCCATTCTGCATCTTCACCATTCTCAGCTATATAACCCGTAGTCTATTTCAATAAATCTGCTCGCTGAACCGGGTCCCTCATCTTTATTTTATCTCGGACAATATTCATCTTGCTATCAAACTCTGTCGTGTTAACCTGTAACTCATGCTCTGGTCCAAACAAGAACCTCTAAATAGCCCGCTCAGAGATATCCGCAGGTGCATACCTGTCACGACCCAACTACCGGGTCGTGCGGGCACCTACTCTAATCCACCTAGATAGGAGAACCCTTACCACCCGAACCAACAGGCAATGTGGAAAGGAAAATAAACCATTAAATAAGTCCCTTAATACATGCGGAATCCCTTTACAAATGTTTGGAAAATCTTTATACAACAGCTTTCGAAAATTACAAAACCTTTAAAACTTGCGGAAATTTATTAACAATATAAACACCCCCCCCCAAAACCTAGTCTAAGCCGATACAAGAGCTACTACAAGATTTATACAAGAAGGAAAAGACAAAACTTCCGTCATGGAGTCGAAGGACAGAAGTTGCTGGAGATCCTCATCGCCGTGAACCAATAAAACATCACCAACCCTGCAACTAGACTATACCAAAAAGGTATAGCAAGAGTAGAATCAGTACAACCACACGTACTGGTAGGCATCATTGGTCGACCCGAATCCACACGTACCATCATATAAGAAAATAGGGAAAAACATGAAATAAACAGTATGGATCCTTCCTTCGCCTTTAACCTTGACCCTGACATCTAGGACTTCCCAAGTCTCACTCCTAACTAGACTTTTCAAGGTCGCCTTGTCACCCAGACTTCCCTAGTCACCTTGTCACCTAGACTTCCCAAGTCACCTTGACACGTAGACTTCCCAAGTCACCTTTAACCTTTACCCCAGTCAACTACCTTGACTAAATACCTAGACTAAATTCGGCCCACTGCCCAACCAAACCACTTATACCCAAGTATTACCTACCATTTGCCGGACTTTCCTAGACCTCTAGGACAACTTTACCACCTGGTTATATTAACCAATAATCACACCCACACTCTCAGTCTTCCTCTACATTTACCATCCACATGCAATTCACCTAACCACAATTGACACCTTCAATGACCACCATGGAGCTACATCTAAATCCCTTCTTAGATCACATAACCCGGACCCTCCAAGGGTCCTCCATCCACACCTAAGTGTTCAACAGACTACCCCGGTCTACATCAAGACCCATCCTTAGCTTATTAACCATGATAATTCATGACCGCCATTATTACAGTTAATGACATTAATTTATGAGCACATAACCTCTCTTAAATAGTCCGGACCCACCCGGATCCCTCTCACACATCTAGTGTTAACATGAAAAACCTGGTCTACCCCAAGACCAACTAATAACATAATATAGCAACCCGGCCTACACCAAGACCAACTCACAATATACTACAACAACCTGACCAATACCAAGTCCAAACTAATAATATAATATAGCAGCCCGACCTACACCAAGACCAAACCCACAATATGCTATAACAACCCGGCCTACACCAAGACCAAACTAATAATATAATATAGCAGCCTCGCCTAATCCAAGACCAACTCAACAAATATAACAAGATTCCCAGTCACTCAAGAACCACCCATGAATGTCACAATTCAATAAAATACCCGGTCCACTCATGGAACCAATAACAGTCAATGCAATGCAACAATATTAATGCCATAATGCAGTAAAATAAACCCGTACCAGGCGTGGTACCCGAGCTAACAGTTAGTATTTCGTACCAGGCGTGGTACCCATGCCAACCATTTGTTATACCCGTACTAGGCGTGGTATCCATGCCAACCATTTGTTATACCCGTACCAAGCATGGTACTCGAGCCAACCATTTGTTATACCCATACCAGGCATGGTACCCGAGCCAACTGAATGTCAACAATCCGCAGTCAAATAATGAACAAACAACTTGTAAACCAACAAGCAACACACCATTCAATTCACAGACTGTAAAACAAGACCCTTAGATATTCGACACAATTCCTCTAAGTAATGCAATTCATACAAACACTTAGATAAGAGTACAAAACATACAACATTCACAGGAATCGTAAGCCATCACCTACCCTCCTTCCCGGGTATATAACTTAGTCTCGACCTCCGTCTGAAGGCCAAACACACTCACCCTTTATTTATGAATAATGAACAATTCCGTTTTTAGCATAATTTAACAACCACATTGCTTTAGACTTGCATAAATAATAACAATGTGAATTACCACCCCTTAGCCCTTCGAAAAATCAACACTACTTATTATGCCCTTGGCATTCCCGAAACCTCACCTAGGAGTTTCCCATTTTCATACTCATTTTGTTATCTTTGCAATTCTCGGTTCCCCGAACCGTCCCAATATTCCAGTCCCTGAGCCCCATCATCTTATCATACCAAGACATCATAAACTGCCCTAAACAATTATTAATTACCCATAATTCAATCCAACCAATTCCTAGCACATACATAACCAACCCAAATCCGCAAGACGCCGTGCTCGGAGACCTAAAACATGGATTCTCCATTTTACTCTACAAAAGCACGGAAAGTAAATAGGTCTACCTACTCATGAAAACCTAGCCTACCTGGGTGCCAAGCAGCTACAACCGTGCATTTCTGGCTCCGTGGAGGCATTCTTGGCAGTCCTGCAGGCCCGAATCCATAGTTTCGCATCCCTTTCGTTGGAATCCCTCCTCCCCATGGCTCCCAAGCCTTAGAGCAGCCTATGAGGGTTTTTGGAATAGCTCTAATCTGTTTTTGGGGCTGAAGGGAAGAGAATGAAATTAAAAACCCATTTCTGGGTTGTCTGGTCCTGTGCTCCGCTATAGCAGTCCCTATTCTGCTATAGCGGTACCGTCGTAGCAGAGTCAACTGCTATAGTAGAGGTTAACTGTCTTGACTTCTGCTATAGCAGTAATTATTCTGTTATAGCGGAGGTCTCCGTGGCAGAGCGGTAGCGCTTGTCACGGATAAAATATCAAAAAACTCCTGAAAAAAGCCCTTTTTACAATGCATCTTCAATCCCCGACGTTCTGGAATAACCCCTTCGCGTCAACCTTGATTCCAGGAGCTCTACTTATCCGAATTCAATTCCGAAAGTCCCCCGCAATCCTTTATGTCTTAGCCACATAGAAAACTAGCTCAAATCGAGACATTAAACCCAATCCTTACCCGGATTGCCCTGGACTATACCTTGCTCCAATTTTGGCTGAGGCTAGTGTAGCCTAGAATTTTCAACTCCCAACTCAGAAGTATTCTAATCCGAAACTTGGCACGAAATGTTTACCTGTAACAACGAACTCGGTCATTATAACAGATACCAATTTACCCATCGTTCATCCCTGAACAATCTCTAAGGAGGAAAAAGGAGAAGGAGCCCGCCCTCTGAACCTCGATGCTCTATCATGACAGCGTAAATCTAACTTTACGCAAACCACCAAAACTTTCGAATCCCTTGGTATACCCAACTCAACCAAAATTTAATTCACTTCCACTCTATCAAGGAATCCCTCCCTTCGAGCTAACACAAGGTAACTAGATTACCCCTCACCTAGTGCCTAAGAAATCTGGGGCCTCATCGAAACACCGGAGCGCCTGTACTCACAAGGAAGAAAACAAGACCATATTCCACCATAGCGACCCCTTCTTTCGCTACACCCGGAGTTCTACTAACCTGAACTCCATCGCGGAAGCTTCCTACGTGGTACTATGCCCCTCGTATATCATCCTATCACCTTACTCCTATCAACACTATACCCCAAGACACCACGTATCTCTAAACCACGCAACAATGAGGATTTCATTGGGCTCATCCTACCTTGAGATTTTCATCAACTCCCATCTTAGGGGGGGATTTCTACGCGGGCACTTACACCCTAAACAATGCCATGGCGAGAAATATGCTCACCACTTAACGAGCAGTAACACTGGGTATTATCATGGTCATTAGAGACACAATAATGCTAAAGAAACCCATTTTATAACCCGCTCCTTCAATCGACCCTACCACTAAGGATCATCAATACTAAACCAGTCAATAATCACCTCATCACATAGCCTATGAGCCGTGTCCAACACTACTCGATCAATCACGGGTCATTTTGCCAAACTCTACATAGGTGACTATTCCCACCAATGGTCAGTCATAGTTTTATCAATCCCCTGGGCTACCATATCTACCCTTTCCTTTGGTAGCGCATGGATGCAAAGTATTCAGGAAAATTACCTTATATGCATGCTATATAATTTCTATAGTCAATTTCCTTATTTCACATGGCAGCCTGTAATGCAACCGTTGCCTTTAGATGCCCCGGGAATGAATGAAAAACAGGGGAAAAACAGGGTGAGCCTTCTGTCTCGCGCTCTTCTGCTATAGCGGTTCCATCGTAGTGATAACTATACCGCTACCACGGTCTCGATGGTAACATCCCAGAAACTTGAAATTTTCAGTAAGTGTATCCTTTCCCTTTTCCCAGTTACCTTTGTTAAGTCTTGTAAATCCCTTCATGGTCTTAAACCACCCTTAAGACCATTCCTGGCATCAAACGCATCAAGATTCAGCATAAAATACTATCAATTACAAAGAGTTAACACTAGACAATTGTTCCCAACAATATCTTCCTGCCATTAGACACTAATGACTCCCTTGTTCCCATGGTTCCCAACGAAGTCTCGACTATCCTGAAATCGAAGCTTCGGTACAGTAACAGTTTCCAATCCCTTATCATCTTAACCAATGATAAGCCCTTTTTCAAAATGCAGTACCACTTTTAAATCAAGACTTTTTACAGCTTATCACAGCCTAAGGTACACAAAATTTTCAACTTAATGACCCTCTGCAGACTCAACATGCACGGCAGTCAACAATTTACACACATTTCAAGCAAGTCATACGAGAGTTGTACAACACAAAATTTCAACTTCAAGTTACAACCAAATCAAGTCACACAATTTACTCTCTATTCGTCCCATGGATGACCATTAGTCGATCATCCATGTCTTACCATAACTCCCGCTATTAAAAAATAATAGCCCTTGTCCGTGGTACTTATTCACATACCAACCACTTGAAACCTGAGTTCCCACAAGTGTATATATCCCTTTCCCTTATCATTTTTACCAATGATAAGACCCTGCCCAGCATTTAGCATACTGTTTTCCACTTGAATTACAAAACAAGAATTCCTTCAATCATTAATACATAACCAAGTTAAGACTCTTCACTAACTACAAATTTCAAGGCAACTCAGCAATTACACACCATAAAATTGCAGTCATTCAAACAATGCAATACCTACAATCACGATTCTCAAGCTCTCACACTCAATCAAACTAGTTTCATCACCGTTCATTCGCTTCATGGATGACTGTTGGCTGATTCATCCATCATTTATATAGCCTCCCAGGCCAGATACCAATTGGAACCTTCTCGGTTCCAATTTTCCTTGCTTGTCTTACTGCAACCGGAGTCCAATGATTACTTTGTTGAGATACCAATTGGAATCGAGAGATACCAATTGGACTCAACTCGTACAAGCAAGTGAAAGAACCGCACGAAAAGGAATGAAAGAAGAGATATGTTTCCTTGAATGCTTCATAGCTTTCCTAGGATTAGATATGGACGTCTACACACCAATCCGCAGGACTCTATTCAACATTTTGCTCTTGTACTGGGAGACCGGTAACCTGGGCTTGATACCATCTGTCACGACCCAACTACCGGACCATGCGGGCACCTACTCTAATCCACCTAGATAGGAGAACCCTTACCACCCGAACCAACAGGCAATGTGGAAAGGAAAATAAACCATTAAATAAGTCAGTTAATACATGCGGAATCCCTTTACAAATGTTTGGAAAATCTTTATACAATAGCTTTCAAAAATTACACAACCTTTAAAACTTGCGGAAATTTATCAACAATATAAACACCCTCCCCATAACCTAGTCTAAGCTGGTATAAGAGCTACTACAAGATGTATACAAGAAGGAAAAGACACAAATTTCGTCATGGAGTCGAAGGACAGAAGCTGCTGGAGATCCTCATCGCCGTGAACCTATAAAACATCACCAACCCTTCAACCAGACTATACCAAAAAGGTATAGCAAGAGTAGAGTCAGTACAACCACGTACTGGTAGGCATCATCGGTCGACCCGAATCCACACGTACCATCATATAGGAAAATAGGGAAAAACATGAAATAAACATTATGGCTTCCTCCTTCGCCTTTAACCTTGACCCTGACATCTAAGACTTCTCAAGGTCGCCTTGTCACCCAGACTTCCCAAGTCAACTTGTCACCTAGACTTCCCAAGTCACCTTGACACATAGACTTCCCAAGTCACCTTTAACCTTTACCCCAGTCAACTACCTTGACTAAATACCTAGACTAAATTCGTCCCACTGCCTAACCAAACCACTTATACCCAAGTATTACCTACCATTTTCCAGACTTTCTTGGACCTCTAGGACAGCTTTACCACCTGGTTATATTAACCAATAATCATACCCAAACTCTCAGTCTTCCTACCATCCATATGCAATTCATCTAACTACCATTGACACCTTCAATGACCACCATGGAGCTACATCTAAATTCCTTCTTGGATCACATAACCCGAACCCTCCAAGGGTCCTCCATCTACACCTAAGTGTTCAATAGACTACCTCGGTCTACACCAAGACCCATCCTTAGCTTATTAACCATGATAATTCACGACCGCTATTATTACACTTAATAACATTAATTTATGAGCACATTACCTCTCTTAAATAGTCCGGACCCACCCGGATCCCCCTCACACATCTAGTCTTAACATGACAAACCTGGTCTACCACAACACCAACTAATAACATAATATAGCAACCCGGCCTACACCAAGACCAACTCACAATATACTATAACAACCTGGCCTACACCAAGACCAAACTAATAATATGATATAGCAGCCCGGCCTAAACCAAGACCAAACCCACAATATGCTATAACAACCCGGCCTACACAAGGACCAAACTATTAAATGCTATAACAACCCGGCCTACACCAAGACCAAACTAATAATATAATATAGCAGCCAGGCCTAATCTAAGACCAACTCAACAAATATAACAAGATTCCAGCCAGGCCTAATCTAAGACCAACTCAACAAATATAACAGGATTCCCGGTCACTCAAGGACCACCCATGTATGTCACAATTTAATAAAACACCTGGTCCACTCACGAAACCAATAACAGTCAATGCAACGCAACAATATTAATGTCATGATGCAGTAAAATAAACCCGTACCAGGCATGGTATCCAAGATAACCATTAGTATTTTGTACCAGGCGTGGTACCCATGCCAACTATTTGTTATACCCATACCAGGCATGGTACCCATGCCAACCATTTGTTATACCCGTACCAGGCATGGTACCCGTGCCAACCATTTGTTATACCCGTACCAGGCATGGTACCCGTGCCAACTATTTGTTATACCCGTACCAGGTGTGGTACCCAAGCCAACCATTTGTTATACCCATACCAGGCGTGGTACTCGAGCCAATTGAATGTCAACAATCCACAGTCAAATAATGAACAAACAACTTGTAAACCAATAAGCAACACACTATTCAATTCACAGACTGTAAAATAGGACCCTTAGACATTCTACACAATTCCTCTAAGCAATGCATTTCATATAAACACTTAGATAAGAGTACAAAACATACAACATTCACAGGAATCGTAAGACATCACCTACCCTTCTTTTTGAGTATATAACTTAGTCTCGACTTCCGTCTAGAGGCTAACACACTAACCCTTTATTTACGAATAATGAACGGTTCCCTTTTTAGCATAATTTAACAACCACATTGCTTCAGACTTGTATAAATAATAACAATATAAATTACCACCCCTTAGTCCTTAGAAAAATCAACACTACTTATCATGCCCTTCGCATTCTCGAAACCTCACCTAGGAGTTTCCCATTTTCATACTCATTTAGTTATCCTTGCAATTCCCGGTTCTCCGAACCGTCCCAACATTCCAGTCCCTGAGCCCCATCATCTTATCATACCAAGACATCATAAACTGCTCCAAACAATTATCAATAACCCACAATTCAATCCAACCAATTCCTAGCACATACATAACCAACCCAAATCTGCCAGACTTCGTGCCCGGATGCCTAAAACATGGATTCTCCATTTCACTATACAAAAGTATGGAAAGTAAACAGGTCTAACTACTCATGAAAACCTAGCCTACCTGGGTTCCAAGCAACTGTAACCGTGCATTTCTGGCTCTGTGGAGGCATTCCTGGCGGTCCTGCAGGCCCGAATCTGTGGTTTCGCGTCCCTTTCGCTGGAATCCCTCCTCCCCATGGCTCTCAAGCCTTGGAGCATCCTAGGAGGGTTTTTGGAATAGCTCTCATCTGTTTTAGGAGCTTAAGGGAAGAGAATGAAATTAAAAACCCATTTCTGGGTTGTCTAGTCCCGTCGCTCCCCTATAACGGTCCCTGTTCTGCTACAGCGGTACCGTCGTAGCGGACTGAACCATAATGGAGGAGGTTGATCATCTTGACTTCCGCTATAGCGGCAATTATTCCACTATAGTGGAGGTCGCCATGGCAGAGCGGTCCCTGTGTTGCTCTCCTCGCTACCATCACCCTCTTTGGATGATCCCTTTCCCTCTTCAGACTGAGGAGAAGTGGTCGTTATTAGAGGTACTGTGGTAATGGCTAGTTGAAGTGCAGCTTCCTCAGCTGCCTTTTTTTGTGCCCCATGTATTATGGTCTGATGCGCCATGTCCAGGTCGGGCTAAACCTCATAAAAATTTCCTCTGATCCGCTTGATATTAGTTCATGTGCGGCAGGCTCATCAGGTTTATTATTGAGTCTCGATCTGAATTGATGAGCTGCCGCTTTAGATGATTTTGCATTCTTTGACCTCATGGTACCTGTGGAGGGAAATATCAATACGACCAAACCAAGGAGAACCCAATTTTTTTTTAAAATTTTCACTAAACTTTGGGTCCACGAGAGTGTTCCACGACTCGTGATTGGAACTACGACTCATAGATGCCTCTCATGGAAATCAAACCTCCTTGACAGTCTGCAGGTCTGAGATTCATGAGTGTCATCCATGACTTATTGAATGAACCACGACTCGTGGACAACCCTCGTTAAAATCAAACTTGAGAACAGGTTTTAGTTCTAACTTCGACGAGTGCATTCCATGACTTATGGAATGAACCACAACCCGTAGAGTGCCGTGATTACTGTAATTGCAAAAAACCAAGCCTTTTCAAATTCTTTTACTCTTTCAAACACTTGCAACCCATATACACATAATTTCATACCCAAATTAAGTATTCATTCTACACTATCATTCCATTGGGTGTTTACATAATTTATTCAACCAAAATAACCCTAGGTCAAGTTATGTTCTCCAAAAAATTCAAACAAGGATAGAATTTGTGTTCATACCATCAAATTTATGGAAGACCTTGAGTGAATACTAGTGATTGTGCAGCAAAGACCATGACCCACGACTTCAAAGGACTGCTACGCTAGTTTTCAACACTTATGATGAGGAGAACAGTGACACGATCGATTTGGAACAGTGACACAATCGATTTTAGGATGTTAGCTGATTTTGTGGCGGATTGAAAGGTTTTTGGGTGTTTGAATGGAAATAAGAGATAGTGGTGGTCGGTTTTGTAGGAAGAAATGGGGGAAAAATTTGATTTTTGGGTAATTTAAACAATAGGAGTCGCGGGTCGGGTCGGGTGAAACGGGTGAACAGTGACTTTAAAAGAAAACTTACATGAGTTCCAAGAGTCGTGTTTTCATGTGTCATGGAAGTAACCATGTCTCGTATAACAGACCCGTGGAACAATTCCTTCCACTTCAAATTTTTTCTGATTTCCACGACCAGAAACCATGATTTGTGATTGTGACCACGACTCGTGGAACTGGTTCATAGATTTAGTTCTGCAGATGGCCATAATTCTCTAATTTCTATGACCTAAAACCATGATTCGTGATTTGAATCATGAATCATGGAACTAGTTCATAGATGTTGTTTTGCACTTGGCCATTTTTACCCGCGTTGCACGAGGTGGGTCTACAACCCATGGAATGAACCACGGTTCGTGAACTTTGCCCCTGGAACCTGACTTACCCATTTTTGGAGTTTTATCTTTTACAAAATTCTCCCTCCACTTGTTCCTGCACACATAGCAAACATTAACCTTGGGTTGCCTCCCAAGCAGTGCCTGATTTAACATCGCGGCACAACGCGAGTGTTTTGGCTACTCAAACTTTGCCAAAACACTTCTACAAAAGCAAAAATAGCAAGATAAAAAGAAAATGTCCATGGGTTTCCTCCCATGCAACACCTGATTTAATGTCATAGCACGATGCAGGTTGCTTGATTACTCATATTTCATCAAGCTCCTTAGGTGGGATGAGCTCATCAAGGCTCCAGGCTTCAATTGCTTTGAGCTCCTCCGCTGTGCCAAAGTAAGCTTTAATCCGTTGTCCATTTGCCTTGAACCATTTTCCTTCATGATTCTCGAGCTCAACTGCCCCATAAGGAAACACTTGTACCATCTTGAAAGGTCCAATCCACTTGGACTTCAACTTGCCAGCAAACAAGCGAAGTCTAGAATTGAAGAGCAGGACCAAGTCACCCAGCTGGAAATCTCTCTTTTTTATCTTCTGGTCATGATACAATTTCATCCTCTCTTTGTACAGTGCTGAGCTCTCATATGCATTCAGACGGAACTCATCCAACTCATTCAACTGCCCAAGCCGCTACAATGATGCCTCAAACCAGTCTAAGTTCAGCTTCTTCAACGCCACATGGCCTTATGCTCTAACTCAACCGAAAGATGGCACTCCTTACCAAACATAAGTGGATATAGTGACATACCTATTGGGGTCTTAAATGCAGTCCGATACGCCCACAAAGCATCATCTAAGTTCAGCGACTAATCTTTTAAATTTGTGTTGACAATCTTGGACAGGATTGACTTTACCTCTCTGTTGGAAACCTCCACTTGCCCACTTGTCTGAGGATGATAAGGGGTTTCAACTCTGTGTTTCACTCCATATTTCTCAAGCAAAGCTCAAAACAGCTTGTTGCAAAAGTGAGAGCCTTCATCACTAATTATTACCCTTGGCGTACCAAACCTGGAAAAGATGTTCTTTTTCAAGAATGTTGTGACACACTTGCCTTGATTACTGGGAAACATAGTCCATAGCCACCAATATGTACCGGTTTCCATTGGACAACATGAACGGACCCATGAAGTCAATACCCCAAACATCAAACAGCTCGATCACAAGTTTGGGATTAAGAGGAAGCTCCTGCCTCCTTGATATGCCTCCTTCCCTTTGACATCTGCTGCAAGCCTTAGAAAATTCATGGGCGTCTTTGTGAATAGTCGGCCAATAGTATCCGTATTGCAAAATCTTGTGCGCAGTCCGAATACCACTATGATGACCTCCAACAGGGGATGAATGACAAGCTTCTAGTATCTTCATCATCTCATCTTTAGGTACACATCTCTGGATCACTGTATCAGCACACACACAGAACAAGAATGGCTCTTCCCAGAAGTATTTCTTGACATCAGACATGAACTTTCTTTGTTGGTGGACCGACATATCATCAGGCACTAAATCACTTGCCAAATAGTTTGCAATGTCGGCAAACCAAGGGATCAAATCTTGAGAAGCGGCTAACACTTGTTCTTTTGGAAACCAGTCATCTATTTCTTGCTCATCATTAAGCTTCAGCATTGCCTCTTCGTCTAGCCTAGAAAAATAGTCTACTACCTGATTCTCTGTACCCTTTCGGTCCTTGACCTCGAAATCAAACTCTTGCAATAGCAACACCCATCTAATCAGCCTTGGTTTAGCATCCTTTTTTGCCATGAAATAGCGAAGAGCTACATGGTCAGTGTGCACCACCACCTTGGTGCCAAACAAATAAGATATAAATTTCTCAAATACAAAGACCACAACAAGCAGCTCTTGTTCAGTCAGAGTATAATTCTTCTAAGCCGGGTTAAGTGCTTTGCTAGTATAGTATATTGGATGGAGGATCTTTTCACACCTTTGACCTAGGACTGCTCCTAGTGCCACTCCACTAGCATCACACATAACCTCAAAAGGTTGGGACCAATCAGGAGAGATAATGATAGGAGCTGAGACCAACTTTTCTTTAAGGCATTCGAATGCCTTCACACATGAATCATCAAACACGAACTTTACCTCATTCTCTAATAATTTGCACAATGGATTAGCAATTTTGGAGAAGTCCTTGATAAACCTCCTATAGAACCCAACATGCCCCAAGAAGCTCCGAATTCCCTTCACAAAAATTGGTGGACGCAATTTTTCAATCACCTCAATATTTGCTCTATCAACCTCTATACCCTTCTTAGAAATCCGGTGACCAAGCACTATGCCCTCTTTCACCATGAAGTGACACTTTTCCCAATTCAGCACTAAGTTACACTCTTCACATCGCTTCAGTACACAGCTCAGATGATCTAGACAATCTTCAAAAGAGTAACCTACCACAGAAAAGTCATCCATGAAAACCTCAATAATGTCCTCCACCATTGTCTGAGAAAATTGACATCATGCAACGCTAAAATGTTGTTGGCGCATTGCATAAACCAAATGGCATCCTTTTGAAAGCGAACTCCCATATGGACAGGTGAAAGTGGTTTACTATTAGTCTTCAGAAGCAATCGAGATCTGATTGTATCCCAAATAACCATCAAGGAAACAATACCATCCTCTACCAGCAAGATGGTCTAACATCTGATCCATGAATGGCATCGGAAAATGGTCCTTCTCAGTCTATTCATTCAGCTTCCTATAATCCATACATATGTGCCAACTTGTGACTAGCCTCATCAGAATCAGTTCATTCTTGCATTTGGGACTACAGTAATCCCTCCCTTCTTGGGCACGCATTGAACCGGGCTCACCCACTTGCTATCATAAATAGGATAAACCACACCTGCATCCAGCCACTTAATGATCTCCTTCTTGACAATATTTTGCATAGGCTGATTCAACCTATGCTGGTGCTCAATACTTGGAATACAATCTGGCTTGAGCTAAATTTTATGTGTACAGATTCTAGGTGGAATCCCGATGATGTCAGTGATATTCCAACCAATGGCTCTTTTAAATTTCCTCAAGATAGAAACCAGAGCCTCAACTTGCCTTTCACCTAAATCTGCAATGATGATCACTGGCAAAGTCTCATTAGCTCCTAAGAATACGTATCAAAGATAAGTTGGAAGTGCTTTGAGCTCCAAGACTGGAGGTTCCTCAATCGACGGTCGAGCAGGCGGTGTTTGCCTATTTTTCAAGTCCAAGTCTAGATTCTTTGGTGCATAACTGTACGATCCCAACCCTGTGAGTGTTGCTACCATTTCATCATACTCCTCAATGTCGTCACCTTCAAAGTTCATAATCACAACAACAAGGGCTTTGACTCCAAGTCTCTCCTCAATAGGTACGCCAATCTGATCCTCATCAACAACATCAATAACTGACACCACTCGCATGTCATCATGATGCTTCATAGATTTACAGACATCAAATGTCACTTCCTCATCATTTAGCCTGAATTTTATCTGCCCAGTTTCCAAATCAACCAAAGCGCGTCCAATAGCCAGGAATGGGCACCCCAAGATAATGGGCACCTCGAAGTCAACCTCACAATCCAGAATCACAAAGTCTACAGGAAAGATAAATTTGTCAACCTTCACTAATACATCATAAAGGATCCCTACAGGTCTCTTCACCATAAGATCTGCCATAAGGAGCCATATTGTAGTCGGAGTGGGGGCTCCCAAGCCTAGTTGATTATACACTGCTAGAGGGATAATATTTATACTAGCACCCAAATCACACAATGTTTTGGCAAAGTAGAAAGCTCTAATAGTGCAAGGAATTGTGAATGCTCCAGGATCTTCTTTTTTCTGCACCATGGAACGGGATGCTATCACACTATAGTAGTGCAAATTATTGGCCAGCTCAAAACTAACCATCCTCTTCTTAGTTACCAGATCTTTCATGAATTTGGCATATCCAGGCATCTGCTCCAGTGCTTCTACCAAAGGGATATTTACTGACAGTTGCTTCAATATAGAGATAAACTTGTGAAATTTTCCATCTTCAACCTTTTTCTTCAATCTCTGGGGATAAGGAAAAGGAGGCAATAGTATGGGTTTCAGGACTGGTGCAACCTCCTTGCTCTTTGCTTTCAACTCAGAAGACTGTCTCTCAATTTTCTCCTCCTCACCATCTATTCCTTCAGACTCGATCGGAATATCAGCATCACCCTTTTCAACTTTGGTGGGCTCATCAATAATTTTAGGCATGGGAGGATCAATGGTCTGCTTTCCGCTTCGAGTAGTCACTGCAATAACCTGTTGATCGTTCTTCGAGTTCTGAATGGTATCACTAGGGATAGTACCTTTTTTGACGCGGATTCATGCTAGTGGAAATCTGGTGCATCTGTATCTCAAGCTGCTTTATGGAGACAGCATGGGAATCCACTCTCTGACTGATCTTTGAAAGGTATGATTTTATCTCCTTCATGCTTGCATCCGTGGAGTCAACCTTTTCAAACACCTCATTGAGCAGCTCCCTCATGGTAGGTTGTCCAGCCCGCTCTTTGCGATTCCCAAGCGGGATGTAAAGACCACTTCTATCATTCTTATACCCATCCTTTTTCTTCCAGTCACCATCTCTGTAACTAGGCCGATTGTAGTAATCATCTTTATCTCTGTTCCAACCTTGATTTCCTTGGCCGGAAACCCGTCCCTTGATCATTCAGATAACTAACCTCTTCTTTGGATGCGTAACTATTTGGCCTAGGTGCTTTACCTTGCGAACCGATGGCTTTTACCTTCTCTACTCCCTCAGCCAGGAATTTCTTTGCAGGCAACCCAAGTGTCATGTTCAGTTCAGCAACTTCATGTTTAATGTCTTGCAATTCATTCAAATCCAAGGACTTACCAACTGTGTATGTACCTGTTGGGGTCTATGATTCTCTGGTGTGCCATGCGCTGTTGGTCTTTGTAACCCGGTCAAGCATCTCCAAAGCTTCATCATACGAGTTGTCCATGAATGCCCTACAAGTTACAGTGTTAGCTACTGCTTTGGTGTTGGCGTTCAGTGCTTTGTAAAAAAATTCCATCAGATGCCTTGAAGGGATTACGTATCTCAGAACTTGCTTCAGCTTCTTCTTGAACCTTAGCCAAGCCTCATATAACGCCTCTGCAGGTAGCTGCTTGAAATTATAGATCTCCTATTTCAATTACAACATCCTTGATGGAGGAAAGAATTGCTCCAAAAATTGGGTCTTCAACTCGTGCCATGTGTATATGGAATTATCGGGCAGTTCTGAGAGCCAAACAGTTGCCTTGTTGGTCAATGAGAATGGAAACAACCTCAGTCTAATAGCATCTTGCCCCACTCCTAGCATACTATACTCCTTGCAAATCTGAGTAAAATTTTGCACGTGATGATTTGCATCTTCTGTAGGTTTTCCAGCATACAGACCCTTATTATTCATCAACTGGATAATGGTGCTGGTGATGTCAAATTTCGCCCCCTCAGTCAGTGGTGGAAACACTATGGGTCCAGCAATTCCGAATTCCTCCTTGTCGTCACAGTCATCATAATCATCATAATCATAGTAGCGAGGGGCTTACCTGGGTTGCTGCATCTGTCGACCCCTATTCTGTCGTGGCGGGACTGGTCCTCTAGGAAAATTCTGGTGAGCTGCCCCATTTGCTACTGCTTGGGCCTTTAGTGCAGCTTGAGGAGCAACTTGTTATCGAGCCTGCCTTGCTTGCTCAGCTGCCGCATTTTGAGCTATAAGGTCTGCTGCAAGTGCATCATCTTCAGCGGCAAGAGCATTTTCTCCTTCCTTTTTTCATTGCTCATCCTTGGCCAACAATTGGGTTGTGATCTGCTCCTGTGTCTCGTGCTCTACCTCTTTAGCCATGTTTCTTAAGGTTTTGGAGAGCTCAGGATTGTATGGGATCAAGGGATTGCCTTGACTCCATGTACTGGGCATTCACAAGTGTGCAACTTATAGATCAAAACAAAAACAACAGAAAAAGTAAAATCAAGAAATAAGGACTAATAGTAAGATAAACACAATCTCTCTTAATCCTAAATTGTATTCCCCGGCAATGGCGCCAAAATTTGATTCGCCCAAATTACACCTCCTTTTAAAAGCGTAAGCAGTCGCTGATCAAATATAGAACCCAATGAAGGTTGGGATCGATCCCACAGGTAATATGGTAGGACTATGGTCGATTAATGTTTACTCGCGCTTTTAGTCATTTATTTCCCTCGAAAGGTTTTTTTTAAAGCAACAAGTAGTAATTGTAACTAGAATGTAAACAAGTAACACGTGACAATTTTAAGAGTTGTAATCAATGGGTGAGATGACTAGGGTAGTGTTCCCCATGAGATCTTAACTTAGTAAGGCTTTGTACTTAGTAAACTAGTTTGATGCTTAGCATGTAGAATCGGTAAGTTAGGTTTACCGAAATCCTTGGTCCGGCAGATAGATGAATTTTGCCACACGCCTTGGTCCGACCGCGGGTGTATGCTTTACTAACCCTTACCCTTGATCCCAGATTAGCTATTTCTGGACAAGGTCAAGCTATTAGATGAGGGTTGGTAGCCTCAAATCTTTGTTGTTAAACAACCCTTTTCCCATCCGTTACCTCCTTGGTCCGGCAAGTAAGGATAAGGCGAGTTCTAACATTGTGCACTGTTAAAAAGCAATCAAAGCGAAGGGAAGAACAATACAAGCATAACACTACCTTAGAGTACCCAAGTACTTTTCCTACTTCGTTAATCCTTCATGGTTCCCACAACCCTAGTTGTGGATTTAGCTACTCATGTTCATAAGTAAACAATCAAGAGTTATTGGTGTGTTCATGATCATATACTTACAATAAGAGTTAAAGAAATCTGGAATCTTGAATGGATGAAGATGGAAGTAAGAACAATAAACTATGAATATGTATAACACTCAAAAACAAGAACAAACCAATATCACAAAGTTACGAATGTGTTTCCTACAAAATAATGTGCATAAGACATAAAATAAAACCTAGGAAAGGTATTTATAGACAGTAAAAATCCTATCCTAATTAAATAAGGAAACTGGCATTGGCAGCTTCCACGGACACAGTCTATGGTTCGTGAAAGTTTCTACGGGTCGTCGTCAACACTCATGAAACTCAATGTATTTGTCATCCTGCAGGTTCCTTTCCAAGAGAGCAGTCTACGACTCGTGACTTGAATCGCGGCTCACCGCCCTCAATTGAAATAGAGACTTTATGTTTCAATTCGAGTGCATGATGCCACTCACCACAAGAGAGAATCCCACTCACAATTAATTAATTCTCAAATCAATGGGATTATTGGAGAACCAAGAAGACTCACTATATCAAGGAAGTTCAAGGGCATACCCGTCGAATCATAGGCTTGCCTTTCATGTAAATTGCCACTAATGTAGGGTAGCCAAGATCGAAATCACCAAGCACTTGTGGGTTACGATGTTGGCTAGGGCTAAGGTGAGGATTTCATTTGGTTCAAGTGACTACATCTCCCTAATGCTCTTTGTTCTTGTTTCAAACACTGCTCATATTTTCAATTTTCAACTTCACCTTATTTCTCCCTCACACAACCCAAGCTTCTCTTTTTCAATCATGATCATTCGACTCCTTGTATCACCTTCATTTGGTAGCACCTATTTTTACTTTCCATTTTCGCTCATTGGATTGACTTTTGGAGCAATTTTCAATTCAAACCTAAGGTGCTACCTTGAATTTGAAGTGCATTCCTTTTCTTCTCTTCATTTGATCACATACACCCCCAAACTTAGGCATTTGCCTATGTTGTCTTTTTATTTCCCCCCAAACTTAGGCTTTAGCCTACATTTCACTTTTAAGCACTTAAGGAGGATGGGTGCCAAGATAGAGATTCCAAAAGGTTAAGGTGTTAATAAGGTTCCAAAGAACGGTTACAAGCTCAAATGGGTTCACTAGGATTGATGTTAAGGGAAGTCATTTGGGTGAAGTCGCTATCAAAAAGGGCCTAAGGTCATCTTCCAAGCTCGGTCACACCTAGAATTTCACCTTGAATCACATTCGGGGCAAATTCTAGATGACACACATGCATGAGAATCAAGGTAAAGCCTCACCACACAAGGCATCATGCCACAAGACTTTTTTCATTAGTCTCAAAATTAATTGGGACAAATAATTTTTGACAAGCTATTCCAAGTTCGTTACACACTCGTTTCTGAGTCAATCAAGACAAAGCAAGAGTGTGCAAGTCATGACAAGAGAATGCTTTTCCTCAAAACTTCATTTCCCTTCTTCCTTTTATTTTCAAAAACAATTTGCCAAGAAATATTTTTGGTGGGCCCATTTCGAGACAAGCAACTACGGACTCAATTCTAAAACTAGACTTTGACATTTTCCCTTAAGAAAGTCATCTCTCAATCTATAATAGGGAAACACTAACCTGGTTCGACACAAAAATAAAAGAAAAGAGAAAGAAAGTAATCAAAACTTTTGCTTCTTGGGAAAGAACCATGGTATTAAGAAAACCCTCAGAGTTTATTGCTAAACTACTATTAACAAGGCGATATTAAAATCTTGCACTCATGATTCATTCAAAATAAGCCTCAGCGTAGGCCTTTAGCGCATTTGTAAAGCACGGGTAGTAAGAAAATGGGGAATGTAAGACCAACCCGACAACACAATTTCAACAACAAAAATCAAGCCTGGCGAGGGCGCAAATAAGCTCAAAACAAAAGGCATGGCAAGGGCAATTCACAAGTTTCACCAACAATGTAATTAGTTACAGGCTAACCCCCAAACTTGAACGTGCATGGTCCGCAATGCACAAAAAGTTAAAACAAGCAAGAATGAGTGCAAAATCTCTCTGATTATGCTAAGGATGGCGACGATTCCTCCCTGAATAGAATTTCTGAGGTGGCTTTTGTGGCTGCTGTGATAATGATTCTGATGGTGGGATGTAGGCATGTGTAGGTTCAATCTGAAAACCTGCCAATGGTGGTATTGTAGGATCCCATGGCAGCTTAAGGAGACCAAATGGGTCATCCACATACCAACTATCCTCTGCATTCATCAACTCATGATATGAAGGCCCCCTGCTCCAGCTAGGCCTTGGTGGAGTCCTCTATCCGGGCATAGGTGAGTCGGGAGGATCCGAGTATTGCTGGACTGATGGTGGATCAAGCACTACTTCTATTTCGGATGTAGTTTCATTATCAAATTGGGCCCACCCTGTGCACCAATCATCAGGAGGGCTAGCAGCCCTTGGGAGTGGTAAGAAGTTTAGGGCTGGTAGATTAAGATCCCAATTTGATTCAACATGCAGGACCACTTGCTTAAGTTTCTCTCAACCTCTACTTCCATGGTGTCCACTCTAGCACAGAGATTGTTCAGTCTTGACACTACTAGTTTCAAGGCCGACTTGATGGCGGATTGAATTATGGTCGGAATATCTTTGGCCAACTTTTGTCAGAGCTCCTCATTCTTGTTAGTAAGTTGAGAAAGTTTTAGTAAGTAACCTGAGGAGGAGGTTGGCTGAGATGCCACATGTATTGTGCTTGATGCTCCTTAAGATGGGGGTGAATTCCCTGCTTGATCATGACTAATGTTCTCAACTTGGGCCCTGCTTGTGGTTGCATGAAGTGTTTGAGCAAGGAACTTTCTCTTGACATGCGGGGCATCCTTATCCCGCTTTGTATCTAAACATACCATGCCCCAAGCTTGGGTGACCTTGTCTAATGAATGGAACAGAGGACATTCAGCTTTGATGCATAACAAACTTATAAGGACTGGGAAGGTCATGGAGGTGGAGTCATGATTAGCTTTTCTCTTGAGATGTTCGGCTATGATTTCTCCCTCATTCAAGGGTAGGCTATCCATGACGTAGGCAATGAGAATGGCCATCTCTATTGTCACTTTAGTGGTGTGACTAGTTGGGATAAGTCTAGTACTCACAAAATCTAACCACATGCGAGCTTCGAACTTAAGATCCAAGCGATAGATTTTCCCCTTTGAGATGGCCCAAAAAGGGTTCCCTTCGGCTATGACACTATAAACCCACTCGTATTGATCTTCCTTTTTAGCCACCCATTCAAAGTATATGGACTCTGGAATTGGTTCATCATCCCAAATGGCAAAGTGGATAGCTGCGGGGGTAATGTCCATCTTCTTACCTCGGAATAATACCGACTTGAGGTATGGTAACTTGCTTAGCAGACCCTTGTGTTTCAACCTGTCAAGTTGGGCCCGATATGAAGCGTAGAATTCTCATACCAATTCAGGAAAATAAGGACCCAAAGTCTTGGCAAAATGTTCCCAAGCTCTTATGTGGAACTATTTTGGCATCTTCAGGAACTCTTCTTGAAAATCTTCCACTTTGAACCCCTTCTCTTCCAAGAATGGTCATTTTCCCCAAAATTTGAGGTATAAAGCTTCCATTCCCTTGAGTCCAAATCAGAGTTGTGGTTCATTGGGTCGTCCCTCTTGCATAGGAACACCTACACTGGAGGCGTGTTTTTGTGGCATGCCTCTTTTGATGAAGCCTGTTGGAAGACATACTCCTACAAATGGGGGTTAGTAGCAGGAACTACACATCTATAGACAAGCTAAACAAAAGTAACAAACTATAATAGATGGGATGCAACGGACTAGAAAAACAAAGTAGGTGACTGATGGCTTGTGCGGACCACATGCGAAACGCACCTGAAGGAGTGCGCATCGCATGTGCTATCGCACAAGCTATACGAATTCTACAAGGATTTTTTTATCAAGGTGCAAAGTTGGTGCGGTCCGCACCAGCCAAAGTGCATGTTGCACCACTCTTCGCCCCTCAAAGCAGTGACTGGTTCTTTCTTTTCAACATGTTGTGATGCCTTGTGTGAACCGCACATCAAGATCTATGCATCGCATGCAGAACGCACCAAGGCACAATTGAAGTTTTTGATTCCTTGTGCCCTTGTGAATTACGCACGTGATCCATAGAGCAAGATGTACTTAGGCACTTTGCATTATGCAACAAACCAACAACAGTTAAAGAAAGGGGGCAAGGGATATCATGACCATAAATATCCGGGTACTCAGACTTCCCCGGATTTCTATTGACAACATCAAGCAAGAAAAAGACTTAACGACTTCCCTTAAGATGGACGTTACCCCATCTATCATCGGGAGCATTAAGCCCTTACTTGCAACAATGGGCACCAACAAATTTTAGCAATAATTAACCCCTCCCCGCACAAGATCATACACCCCAAATATAATTTTCAACAATAATCATGGTATACAATCAGCAAAATTCAGCCTCAATAACCAATTTTCAACCAATTCTCATGACTAACGATGGTTTGCCTTTAAGAACGACATCACCCAATCTATCATCGGGACAAACAATTCATAAATCACAAGTGGGTTACTCAGACTTCACCCCAAACACAGATTTTAAGATCAAAATTCACTACCAATCAACATGCATTAACAAAATTTAAGTTCTACCAAGTTGACAATAAGTAAAATTATCAATGCAACTCAACATTGGGGACCAAAATTTTTCGGATCTCACCCAAAATCAACATGGCAATTCTACTAAGCATGCTTGACAATATGAGTTCTCAAGCTTCATAAAAATCAGTAGTTAATGTCGAGAAACTTACCACAAGTGAAGATTAGGTAGAGAGAAGTGAAATTTGAAGTTTTTAATAGTGCAACAATGGTGACCCAATTGACATGCCCAGAGAGACCATGGCGACATCGGTGGTGGAGTGGCAGAGATCATTAGATGAGGGAAGGGAAAGATTTTGGGGGAGTTTGAGGGATTTAAAGAGAATTTTGGGAGAGAAATTGTGAAGTTTGGAGAAAAGATGGTGGAAGATGAAGAAGGGAGACGGTTTTAAAAAGAAAAGAAGAAGAAAATTTTAGTCGGGTCATCTCCGGGTCGGGTCAGTCAATGGGTTAGGTCAATTAAAATTTACATTTACCTTTTGTGCGCTACGACATGCGATTCTCACCAGCCTTGGTGTGGACTGCATGGCATTTCGCACATCGCCCTTTTTCTCCCCTGGGTATACCCAGGCTTCTGGTTTGCTATGCGATGGAGGTGTGACACATATTTGGGCTCGTGCGGTCCGCACTGCCCATTGCATGACACCTCCATTTTTCAATTTCCTTCCAGACACTTTTTCTTGGCATGCGATGAGCTATGTGACACACACAATTGCTCGTGCAATCCGCACAGTATGCCACACAGCCCATGGTTTCACTTGTCCATGTCTCTACTCCATACATTCCCTAAAAACACACCAAAAACAATAAAAGATAACCAAAAACAAAGTAAAAGTACTTTAGTTGCCTCCCAAGAAGTGCTTGATTTTACGTTGTGGCTCGATGTTAGTACCTTCACCTCAGTCATTGTCGGATAGCATACTGATCAGGTTGGCATTTCCCTATCCCAAGAAGGAGAATTTCTCCATCAACAACTTAGAGACATTATAATGTGGATTAAGTATGAGTGTTTTGTCCACTTCACACTCCTCATGAGTATCATCAAGCTTACCCTCTGAGTCTATTAATGATATCACTCTCAATTCATCAGAAGGCCTTGTGGATTGGCATACATTAAAAGTCACTACTTCCTCCCACACTCAGAATTTGAGTTCTCCGAGTTCGACATCAACAAGGGCCCTCCCTGTGGCTAATAGTGGTCTCCCCAAAATAATGGGTACCTCAATATCCACCTCACAATCAAGAATGACAAAATCCACTGGGAGAATAAGCTTATATACCTTGACCAATACATCAAATAGGATCCCTACCAGATATTTGATAGACCGATCAGCCATGAGCAATCTCATAAATGTAGGCTTTGGCGTGCCCAATCCCAACTTCTTAAATATTACTAGGGGCATCAGGTTGATGCTTGCCCCCAAGTCGCATAAGGCTTTTTGGAATACAAACATCCCAATAGTACAAGGTATTGTAAATGCACCCGGATGTTCTCTTTTTGTAGCAACGTTTCTAGTCATTACGGCACTATAACTATGTGAGATCTCGATGGTGCCCACCTCAATAACCTTCTTCTTTTTAAGAAATTCCTTCATAAATTTTGAGTACCCAAGCATTTGCATCAATGCCTCTACTAAAGGAACATTTATTGAGAGTTTACTAAACATCTTAACAAACTTGCTAAACTTGTGCTCCTCTTTCTTCTTGTTAAGCCTTTACAGATACGGGGGAGGTCCTTTGGGAGGTGTGGTCGTCATACCTTGCAGAGGAAGGGGACTCTTCTCAATATCGATGGTTACCCGGGGAGGAGGTTCAGCCTCCTCCTTCTCATTATCAATCTCAACACTTGCTGGGGTGTTGGGTGCACCAAGCTTCACCCCCACCCCTGGGTCTTCAATGACATTCTTATGTGCACTCTCCTCATCTTTGCTACTTGGTTCCATGATAGCTTTAACAATAGGCTCATTGAATTTCACAATCGTCTTTACGACAAGTTCTATTATTTCATCGGTTGTTCATCCACTCCTAGTAACAATAGCCATAATGTGCCCATCACTTTTATGATTGGCTATGGCATTACTAAGAAGTGGCACCTTTCCTCTCGGGTTCATTTGAAAGGAGAGATGATCCATTTGGGATTCAAGCTGATTGATTGTGGTCGAATGGGAGCTTATAGTTTGATGAAGTGTTGAGACTTAACTTTTAAGCTCATTTACCCCTGCACTAGTTGAATCCACCTTTTTTCAGCACTAATGACAACATGTCCTCTACCTTAGAATGCCCAGGATTGCTTGTGGTCAGTTGGTGGAGGGAGTCTACTTTGATTGGGGGCACATAAGGGCCTTGGTGAATGTATCGATCACTATATCTGTCCCAATCATCTTTTATCCAACCTTGATTATCTTCCCTGGGGCGATAGTACCCGAGACGAGAACCCACCGATGCAAAGCATAGTTTACCATCTATGATTATCATCAACTCATCATCGCTAGCTTTTATTTCTGATGTGCTCACGATATTTATTCCCCTAGCACCCATCACATTCTTTGCCAAGAGATCAATTTGGGTCATCATTTTAGCCATGGTCTCATCTTGAATTTCCCCCCTTTTTCTAACTTCATTTGCCAAGATATATAAGGATGCTCTCGAGATTGGCTCATCCTCTTCCCTTGTACCAAGCTTGGTTGGTTTTTGTCATTCTCTCTAAGAAAGACGAGGCAATGGGAAATTCTAAGTCCATAAGGTGCCACCTCTAAGGTTGTCAGCCACTGACTTATTTAGAGAGTTCAACGAACGATAGAAGATTTGTAGCAATACGTTTTTTGACAAATCATGGTTTGGACACAAGAGAAGCTTCTTTATGAACCTTAATCAAACTTCGTGTAGAGGCTCATCCGAGAGTTGCCTAAAGTTGGTGATCTCGTCTCTTAGCTTCATCATTCGAGAAGGAGGAAAGAATGTCGATGTAAAAGCTTCAACCAACTCAGCCCAAGATGTTATAGAACCATCCGACAATCCCTCCAACCACGTCGTGGCTTCCCCCATTAAATAAAAGGGGAATACGCACAATCGGATGGATTCTTGGGAGATGTTTTGAATGATGTAAAGTTAGAAAATCTCCATAAATTTTCGAATATGACGATTGGCATCTTCATGTGCTGCTCCACCAAATAGGACCTTCATTTGGATTATGTGGATCATAGTGCTAGTCACATGAAAGATAGCATTTCCCACCGTGGGGGATAGGCGGATTGCAATCACACCCTCTTGCATCATAGGCTCAGCCTCGTCGGCCTCCATGAAGCCGTCAACACTCTCGTTGTCGTCGGCCTCATTCATAGGCTAGCTTCCTTAATCACAACACAAACAACAAACAAAAGTAAAAGAAACAAGCACTCTCAAAGTGACTTCAAATCAACAATCAAAAATAGCTATCAATTTAAGTCCCCGACAATGGCGCCATTTTTAATAAACGCTCAAATCGTACTCCCCAAAAATGGAGGCACGACGATCGTCAAGCAAAACATATTTATAAGTACCCAACAGGTGTCGGGGTTGTACCCACAGAGACTTGATGTTAGCTATATGAAGATTGTATCAAAATATCTTTAATAAGAGAGTAATTGTTTAAAAACACAAAAGTAAAAGATTGGGGGATTTGGGATTCTGTCACTACAATAACAATTCAAATTTAAAGAAAATAAACAAAGTGGGTGTACCAAGTTGAGTAGGTGACTAGGGATGTGTATCCAATGGAGCTTCAATGTGGGATAAGGTGTTTATTGATTCGCACTTATTTTCGCTTATTGACATGAGTAGTATTGGTCATGGGTATGGTTGTTTATCTCTCGATCAACAACCATATATCTGATAATCCCAGTTAGAGCATCATCGGTTAAGTCAACACGCAACCAATATCTAGCTTGGGGAGGTCACACTATCTCTAGCTTAGACTCTTAAGTGGGTGATTCCATCGATATGAGCTATTTCTAGCCTCAAATCTAAATGGAGTCCCAAGTTCCCACTAGTAATCTCACATCCGCAACCATGAAATTCTCTTGGTGAAACCACCAATTTTAGGAATAAAACTTGGTGAAACTACTAGACCCATGTTAAATAAGCAATTATAAGCAAGAATAAACAACACCCACACTCATAAATCAAGCACCCATCATCAACACATCCCTAGACAAATGAAATTAGCCACTCATAGCAAAGGAGAGAGATATACCAAATGGGTAAGTCAAAATCCTCTTCATTCAAGCTGAATTTCAAGTTCTAAGCTCAATTTGAGTACACAAATGGTTAACCAAGAGAATGGATTCAAACCCTATTCTCTTTGGAGAGAAAAACTTGTTCTTCAAAGGGAAAAAGCTCTTCAAAATGTTTTTGACTGAAGAATGTTCTTTACAATTGTGCCTAAATTGGCCTTTTATACTTTCCCAAAACGTCACTAAAATTTAGGACAAAATTGCCCTTCGGGTGGTGTGCAAAGTGACATGCGGTTTGTGCACGTCATGATATGCACGTCACACACTATCTTTAGTTGGTCCAGTAACTTCAACTCATCTTGGAGGCTTCGTGTGAAGGAGGTGCGGTACGCACCTTGGGTTTTGCGCATCGCACAGCGACCGCACCCCTTAGCATATTCTTCAGTGACTTTTGCATCTCTATGCGGTAGAGCACCACGGCTTGTGCGTGCCACACGGGCAGCGCATCTCAGGCCAAAATCTCCATCTTTTCTGATCCTTCCACACTTCACTCCTTTTGAGCTCTTTTGGGGTCCATTTTCTTATTTTTCATCACTAATCAAAAGTACCTGCAATGACATCAATAAAGGCCATAAGAACCTCTAAATATATTCAGAACATAGCAATAATTCATGGATTTAGGCTCGATAAGTTGGTATATTACCGACTTATCAGGTACTCAGTTTACATCCCAGTTTTTGAGATCGTTTCTGAAAGGTCTTGGTACTCAGGTCAAGCTTAGCACAACTTTTCACCAATAGACGGATGGCCAGGTAGAGCATACTATTCAGACTTTGGAGGATATGTTGAGAGCTTGTGTGATTGGTTCAAAGGTAATTGGAATGATCACTTACCTCATATCAAGTTTGCCTACAACAACAACTTTCATTCTAGCATTCAGATGGCTCCTTATGAGGCACTTTATAGACGGAGGTGTACATCTCCTATTGGTTAACTTGAGGTAGGTGAGGCAGCTTTGATTGGTCCAGATTCAGTTTATGAGACTATGGAGAAGGTTCATATCATTAGGGAGAGGTTGAAAACTGCTCAGAGTCGACAGAAATTATATGCAGACGTGGGGAGAAGAGAGTTGGAGTTTGAGATTGATGATTGGGTGTTTCTAAAGGTGTCACCCATGAAGGGTGTCATGAGATTTGGTAAGAAAGGGAAACTTAGTCCCCGCTACGTAGGTCCTTATCGGATTCTAAAGAGAGTTGGTAGTGTTTCTAATGAGTTGGAGTTGCTAACAGATTTAGAAGCGGTTCATCCGATTTTCCATGTTTTCTTGTTGAAGAAGTGTGTTGGTGACCCGACCTTGATTTTTCCTTTGGAGGATGTGAGTGTGAAGGATAGACTTACTTATGAGGACGTTCCCGTGGAGATTCTTGATCATCAGATTCAGAGGTTGAGAAACAAAGAAGTCGCTTTGGTGAAGGTCCTTTGGAGAAATCAGCTAGTCAATGGAGCTACTTGGGAAGCAGAAGCAGCCATAAAAGCCAAGTACCCTCATCTATTTCCTTCTGATTCAGTTTCAGCTTGAGGTAATAGTTTCCTCCTTAGTATGTCCCTCTGATTCTATTCCATCAATGTCTCTCACGATCCTAGCATGCATTAATGTTTTTCGAAGTTAGTTCAAATCATGTTTTAAGTTAAAATGCTCAGTTTTAATGTTTATCCTTGAGTTTTAAGTTTTGTTGGTTGGTTGGGATGTTTTCTCTCCAATTTTTCTTGCTTGGTCTTCATTCGAGGAAGAATGATCCCAAGGGGGGAATATTGTAACACCCCAAAATTTGATTCAGCTTTTAAACTTAGTAACTTCGAAATTTTTTGAAACTTCTAAGAATCACGAGTCAAGTCCACGAGCTGTGGATAGAACCATGAGTCATGAAAGTGACCCATGAAACTAGTTTGTCTATTCATCCTTAGGTCTGAGAGCCACGAGTTGGGTTCACGGTCCGTGGATACTTCCACGAGTCATTGAACCAACTCGTGGAACTCAGACTGAGGGTTACCAGTTTTACCCAGGAACCATGAGTTGGTTCCACGAACCATAGAAGCTTCTACGGGTCATCTTGTTGAGTCGTAAAAACTCATCCACAACCTAACTTTTGGCTCAAAAACCATGACTCAATCCACGAGCCGTGGTTACTTCTACGGTCCGTGGAAAGGACTCGTGGAACTTGAAGCTGAGGTTTTTAACAACTTTTCTCTAATTAAATTCCAGGGGTATTTTTGTAACTACCCACCCCTTTAACTCCTAAATGAGGTCATTTTGGACAATTCTAGAAGGGTTTTAACTTCACTTAGCCTAAGTTCCTTCCCTTAAGCTCTCATTCAATCCAAAAGAGGAAAAAGTCTCCTTCTCTCAAGCTCCAAGCTTCATAGCAAGGGATTCAATTCCAAGCCTCCATTCTTCTCATTCCTAGTTGGGCTAGCTTTAAATCAGGTATGTGGATATTTAACAAGGAATCCTTTCACCCTTGTGCCCAAAATCCCTAAGCTTTTACTTTGATTTATCAATTTATGAAATTAGGGTTCTTACCCAATTTGCGAAAAACTTATAGGTTCAGTTTTTAAGCATCAATTCATGGTTTATCATTGCTTATCTATGATTTATTTGAGGTTCCTTAATTGAATTCAAAAGCTCATGCATTAAAGATGATTTCTAGAATGATTCCTTCAATTTGCATGTTTTCAAGTGAAAATTGACATGTTTAGATAGCATGACCTTATGTATTAAAAAATTGCATGCCTAATTCTTCAAGTCATGATTTTAGGAAGGAAAGTATATTTTGAATTATGGCTATGCGAAGCTTCAAGAACTTATGATTTGAATTTGCATGACATTATATATGTCATTATGCTTTTCAACAGTTTTGGCATTAGATATGTCAATAGCATATTATGAGCTATATGTATGTTTTGGGAGTAGTATTTAGCACCGAGCAATAAGGGTTCTAGATAACCCAAGTCTAAAACTACGTTGTCAGTATAGGTTAAGAGGGTCCTTGTTAGTTGAGAGTGTCTTCTCATAAAGAAGGGTCCTCGTTAGTTGAGAGTGTCCCCTTACGAAAGTGGTTCCATGCTTCAATATGTATAGTACCCCGTACCATGGCAAGGTTAGGGGTAGCTATGCTAACTAGGGTGATATAGTTGGATTCTATGTAGCTCACATTATCTATTGTCGGTTATAAGAAACTCCCGTATGAAGGTTTAAGTATTAAGCTATTCTATTTCATGCTTTAAGCTCGACTTATGGTATTTATTTATGATATCTCTTTTATGCATGATTTCAATCTTAATTATGTTTCAATCATTTTTTCACCTTATTTACGCATATCTCACGTATTTAGTACATCCTGTAGTACTGATGCATATTTTGCACTGTATCCTCTTGATGATGCAGATTCAGGCTATCTTCCTCAAGCTCGTGGCTAGACGATGCCGAATATCCAGATTTTTTCGGTGAGTCCTCATCCTTCGAGTACTAGTATTAGTCTAGTTATTTTGACTATCTTTCTTTCAGATTCTCGAGTTAGTTAGGGTCTTGTCCCATCAACTCTTCTGATAGTTTAGAGGCTTCAGACATAGCTAGACTTGTATTCCGTGTTTTGGATTTAGTGTTTCTTAGACCTTGTTCCTATTTAGTTATGGTTGCCTATCTTCATTTAGTATGCTTTTGCTATGTTTCTTGTATTTATCTGAGAATGCTATGACCAAGGTTTACTTGGGGCACTCATAGTCTCGGGTCTCGTGTTACGTGTAGGGGTAGTCTCTGGGCATGACACCTTCTTCATCCCGTGCCACCAATAAATCTCTTTAATATCATGGTACATCTTTGTAGAAACTAGATGAATAGAATAGCGGGAATGATGTGTCTCCGCCATAATTTGCTGCCGAAGTTCTACAATATCTAGAACACAAAGTCGGTCCTTGTACCTCAAGACTCCATCTTCTGTCACCTGAAAGGCTAAAGACTCTTGCTGCTGAGCCCTGCCTCTAAGTTGTACTAGACTATAATCCTCATACTGTCACTCTTCACCTCTGCAAACAGAGATGATGCCGCTGTATTCTGAACTGTGACCCCACTATCATCTGCCTCTAATAATCTGACTCCCAAGCTAGCTAACTGATGAAGCTCTCTGGATAACTCCCACTTCTCAACTCCTAAATAGGATAAACTACCCATAAATCTGCGGCTAAGGGAATCGGCTACTACATTTTCCTTCCGTAGATGATATAAAATATCCATGTCGTAGTCCTTCAGTAACTCAAGCCATCGACGCTGTCACAAATTCAACTCTTTCTATCTAAAGATATACTGGAGGATCTTATGATCTGTGAAGATATCATAATACACCGCATTTCCCTCTGAATGTGAGTATATCAGAATATCATCGATAAATACAATCACAAATAGATCTATATATGGCCTAAATATGCTATTCATTAGGTCCATGAACACTATTGGGGCATTGGTTAAACCAAAAGACATTACAAGGAACTCAAAGTGACCATATCAGGTCCTGAAAGTTGTCTTTTGAATGTCTTTCTCCTGAACTTGCACTTGATGGTACCCTGACCGCAAGTCAATCTTTGAGAAGTACTTAGCACCCTGTAGTTGCTCAAATAAGTCATCGATCCTCGGTAAGGGATAATTATTCTTTATAGTTGTCTTATTCAGTTGTCGATAATCTATACACATTCTCAGGGAGCCATCTTTCTTCCTCACAAATAATACTGGTGCACCCCATGACGAAGCACTAGGTCTGATAAAGCCTCTATCGAGAAAATCTTTCAACTGCTCTTTCAGTTTATTTAGCTTAGCAAGGGCCATCCTGTAGAGAGAAATAGATATAGGTTGCGTACCTGGAAACATATCAATGGAAAAATCAATTTCTCACTCTGTGGGGAATACCAGGAAGTTCGTCTGGAAACACATCTAGAAACTTACTGACCACCAAAATAGACTGAAGAGTCGGTGGTTCTGCATCTACATCCTGAACTCAAACAATATGATAAATACATCCCTTAGCAATCATTTTTCTTGCTTGTAGGTAGGAAATAAACCTACCTTTCAGCGTCGCTGCATTACCTTTCCATTCATAGACTGCCTCCCCCAGAAAATGGAATCTAACAATCTTTGTCCAGCACTCGACATTGGTATAACATGATGCTAACCAATCCATGCCCATAATAATATCAAAATTAACTATTTATAGCTCTACTAGGTCTACAAAGGTTTGACGGACAATAATCTCTATCGTGCAACCTCAATAGACTCCCCTAGTTATGATAGAATCACCAACTGGTGTAGATAAAACAAAGGGTCGATGTAATGACTCTGGTGCTATACAGAATTTCCCTGCAATAAATAGGGTAACATAGGACAGAGTATATTCTAGATCTATCAAAGCATAAACACAGTGGGAGCAAATAGTCAATATATTTGTCACAACGTCTGGTGATGACTCTGAATCCTAATGGTCTACTAATGCATATGCATGATTCTGACCATTCCCAGAACAAGGTGCCCCCCTCGGCCTCTGCCTCTACTTGCTGAAGTCTAGGGTCCATATCCCGTAGAATGTACTGATAAGGAAGAACCTGTTGCTGACCTAGTATGCTGACCCATACCACTCTGATCTCCAGTCGGGCAGTTCCTCCATATATGCCCCTTCGATCCACAAGAATAACAAGCTGCGGAACCCTGCCTGCACCTCCCAAAGTGCTCTTGCCGTAAGTACCACAACGTGGTGGGGCTGACCTAGCCTGGCCTGACTCCTTTGTTGCTGAGAGCCTGATGCTCGTGAAGCCTCACCTGGGCCTGACTATCCCCGACGATCAAGTCTACCACCTGAGAACTGATGTGGTGGGGGCCAAGGTGGCCTACCAGAATATCGAGGTCCGGAACCACCCTGAAACTCTCCCTACAAACAAATGGGCCTACCCCTCTTCTGCTGCTCTCTCTCGACCCTTTCAGCTATATACTGCTGATGTCAGGACTCCTTTACACCCTGTGCAAAGGCCTGAATCTGCGAGATATCCATATGTCATTTAGTGTAGCTATAGTACAAGCATCAACCTACTCTGAAGCAAGCCCTGCCACAAACTGACATACACTATCATGCATCGTATCAACAAAAGGTTGTGCATATCTAGCCAAATAATCAAATCTCAGCCCATACTCTCGAACGCTCATGCTGCCCTATTGGAGGTTCAGAAACTGATCTACCCGAGCATCCTGAATCACTCGTGGCAAATAGTGATCTAGAAAATCCTCTTTAAAACTATCCCAAGTGGGTAGAGGTGAATCTCCCCCTGGATCTCTCTCAACTCTTGTACCACAACACTGCAACATCACGTAGATGGAAAGCTGCTAACTCAACTGACTCAGTCGCTGAGGCATGCATGACACTAAAGATCCTGTGAAGCTAATCTATAAAATACTGAGGGTCCTCTTTAAGATTTGTCCCCTTAAACTTTGGAGGACTCAAGGTGAGGAACTCGGGAAGTCTCGAACTTCTGGGCCCTTCAGAAGGTACGGAAATATTTGGCACAACTGGCTGGCGTTGTGCATCTACTAACTATGCCAACATGCACACTGCACTACTAAAATCCTGATCAGATGGAATAGGAGTTAGAGGTGGTATCGGCGGCGGAGTCGGGGGTCCTGTAGCCCTCGGAAACTCATGAGGTGGTGGAGAAACTGGAGGGGGCTGAGAATATGTCTCCTCATGGGCCTCGGGATGGGCTATCTCCATAACAGGTACCCTGGTAGTACCCTCACCTGTAGTTGTATCTAGCCTCTGGCTAGCTATGGTCGGCCTGGTATCGGGCATCTCCCTGTACAAAATAAAAATTATAAGCTCAAAAACTCAACCCTTAAGACTCAGCTCTATAGCATGGTTCTAGCAAAATAAGGGTAACAATTCTAACATGTCATATAGCTCCCTGCTTATAGAATGTGGTGCACAACACATTTATAAATAGGACTCTACTAGACACGGCTTGCAGACTCCCTAGGATACGACGTTGCTCTGATACTAAGTTTGTCACACCCCAACTAAGGGATGTAACTGGCACCTAATGCAAACTTATACATGAGCCTACCTTGTTGTACAACTACACTATTGGCAGACTACCAGTCATAAAATCATGAAAACACCCAAGTATATCTCAGCTTAAAGATAAGACCTCGGCCGGCAAGGCCTCTGTCAACAAGACCAATAATAACCTCAACAAATCCCAGAAATTTATATAGAATAGAAATAAAATCATATGCAGGCCATCGAGGCCACCATGTTGTCTAGAAACATATAAACTGTGCATATATATACATATACGATAACAAATAACAAGCCATTGTGCTAAAACAACAAAACAATGAGGCCAACACGATCGACAACACATATCTATTCAACCGAAAGTCTGCAAGACTCTAAGAATAATACAGCTTGGCTGGGACAGGGCCTTGGCCTACCCAAAAGCTATATACAACAAAAGCCAACAAACCTCAAAAAACTCTGGCCGCTCTGGAAAAAAGGGGCTAGCCAACCTGCTGGGACTCAACCGTGTTGCTGGGAAGGTCTATCGGGTCGTCAGTCAGGACCTGCAGGCATGAATACAGTGTCCCTAAGCAATGGGGCGTCAGTACAATATAATGTACCGAGCATGTAAGGTAAGATAATAATTGTACAAGAATTATAAAGTGTTGAGAGCAACTAAATTAGAGAGTCAAAGATAACTGAGCATACCTACCTTCTCCTAGATAATAACATACTAATAATAATCAAACAAAAACCTAACCGAGCACCTATAAGTGTCACGCCCCGAGCCTACCCCCTGGATGTAACAAGGGACCCAAGATTACAAGTGATCTCAAGATAACCCTCTGGCATTAGCATGACTTAAATATAGAGCAAAATGTAAGAACGGAAGCTTAACTGAAGTAATGAGCAACTCAAGCCACTATATAAATAAAAGTCTAAGAGTGACTATCCAAATACAGTTGAACATCTGACTCTATGTATGAATATCTCTACTACTGGAGAGTTGCTGGGACAAGCCCCCAACTAACTCTAAATACTGAACTACTGAATACATAATCTAAATACTGAAATGAAACTAAACTCCAAGTCCTCAAAGGAGGAGGGCTCACCAAGTTGACTGGATGTGCTGCTGATCTACTAGCCACAGACTGGGGAGCGGGCTACAGAATCTACATCATAATAGGATGCAACACAAAGAAGTATGCGGTTAGTACTATGAAATGTACTGAGTATGTGAGCTATGCATGAATCATGATAAAACAGTTTTAAAGCAAGCTTGATATAACCTTGTTACATAAAGAAGGGGACATGAATAGAAATCAAGTTATAAAGACATAAAACATGAAATAAGGTTTGAGTTCAAAGTATAGGATCATATAACTTCATAGCATAAAATAATCATGTGGGAGTTTCTCTTAACTGACATAAACCACACTGAGCAACATGGAGTCCAGTGTTGTGGACCCACACTGAAAAGGGCTGTGCTAACCGGCCAAAGTTAGAACCATGTCATTAGGATCCTGTCATAATAAGCCACAGAGGGCAACCTACAGTGGCACGTAGTTCTGGGACTAAGGGTACTCGCACCCGGTCCAACTTGGGGCTAAATACTACTCCCAAAACATATATATATATATATATATATAGCATGAGGCTCACATACATGTGGCATATCTGATGTGAACTTGTTCATAACGTGTTCATAACTTGTTCATACCCCGGATCGTCATACTACTCATGAATTTTGGTTTAGAAATCGATTCATGAGCATTGATGAAACATCGGGTGTCTTGTTTTGCATAATACTTCATAACATGGAAAGACTTTCATACTTCATGACTTATAAAATTTGCATGGCTCTAGTTCAATTTCATAAAACATATACTTTCATAGAACATAGGAACTAGGCATGCACATGCTTGAAGATCTATAAGGAACATGCTATCAAAATCCAATTTGCTTAAATCAACCCCTTGCATGTAGAAATTTCCATGGTTCAACTTCAATTCATGAGATAAGAGTTAACATGTAAAAACCCATGTAAAATCATGCAATTTAATAGAAATTTCATAATCAAATCATGAGAAGACCATATTTAGCAAAACCCATAAGAATTGGATAAGAACCCTAATTTGAAGATCATGAAATCAAAATTTGAATTTGGGGTTTTGGTCACAAGGGTGAAAGGAACCCATTGTTGATTAACCACATACCTTATTGAATCTAGCCCACTAAGAGTTTGAGAAGAATGGAGACTTGGAGTGAATCCCTTGCTATGGAGCTTGAAACCCTAACTTGAAGCTTGAGAGGATGGAACTCCTTTTCTTCTTTTGAAAGTTGATAGAAAGAATGGGAGAGAACTTAGGCCAAGTGGGAATAAAAAAAACCCTCCTAAATAGGCTTAAAATAACTTAGTATATGAGTTAAAAGAGTGGGAAATTACAAAAATACCCCTAGACTTAAACTTGGAAAAAGCTGGAAAAAGTCGGCTTCAGAGATCATGAGTCAGTCCACGGTCTTTTATCCTAAAGGACGAGTCATCAAATGATCTGTTGTTTCAAATGCCACTTTTAGGGGGTCTACTGGAACTCAACACCACGAGTCACTCTATGGTCCGTGGTTTAGGATGACGGACCGTCCTGTTGACTCGTGGTTCTGACTTTAGGATATGAGGATCCTCTGATCCTCAAGGATTATGAGTGGAAGAATGGGTCGTGGTATAGGTTGATGAGTCGTCAACTTACTCATGGAATTTAGAGGACTTGGTACCTCTCTGAAGGTGATTCCACGAATTACAGGACGGACCATCATTCAAAATGATGACCCATCAAGTCATTCATGGAAACTGGGTAGAAAAGCTGAATTTTGATAAACCACGGGTCACTCTACTAACCGTGGTTTTGGTCAACGGGTTTTGAACCAACTAGTGGTTTTGAAGATGAAAATTTTAAGGTTCAGGTCAGCAATCACGAGTCACAGTACGGACCGTGGTTCAGAACCACGGTTCGTCTTCCCGATCCGTAATCACTGATAGTGCTGCAGTAAACTGCCCATAACTTTTTACTCTAAACTTGAAATAATGCGCAGTCAGTGGCGTTGGAAAGAAGACTCAAAAACCTTTAATTTGGTGGGTATTAGGCCACCTAAATCTTTATATTTTATTAGGAATGATCGACTGAAGTTGACCCTAGTTTAGTCTTACATGAAAACTTACTTGGGTGAGGTGCTTGCAACTTAACTTGATGATAGGAGTTTCTCATAAACATGATTCGCATCCAAAGTACTCACCACACTATGAAAATGATCATTACACTCATGGAAAAGGTTCGGGTATTAGCTTAGAATTTTTGGGGTTTTACAATATCTCCCCCTTGGGATCATTCATCCTCAAATGAAGACTAAGCAAGGGAACTCTAGAGAGAAAATAGCCCAACCAAAAAGGAAACATGAAAACTGAAGAATAAATATGAAACTGAACTTTTCAACTTAAAACATGGCTGAATCAACTTCAAAAATATGAATACATGCTAGGATCATGAGGGCAACTGATGGAATAGATTCAGAAGGACATACTAAGGAGGGAACTACTACCTCAAGCTAAAACCAGATCGGAAGAAGAAGGGTGAAGGTGCTTGGCCTTCATGGATGATTCTGTTTCCCAAGTAGTTCCTTCAACTGAGTTGTAAAAGCTAAAGTACTATCGTGGTAATCGACTTTAGATTGAAATAAAAACTGAGTTCATTTCATGAGACATGTATACATGCTGAGAATGTAAAAATGACTAATAGGATAGGAACTATATATCCAACATGATAACTGGTCTGGGATGAGAGTAGGAACTCAGACAAAACTTATAAAGAACAAACATACTCTACAAATCGCAGTTAACCAAATGGGACACCAGACTGACAGAGGTAGATAGACGGGAAAACTATTCTCTTTTAAATACCACTCCTACCATTTGCAACTAACAACCTCAACAGCGTACATAAAGGTACTAAGGTCTGAGTCTAACTACCCGATTCTCCATGTTCAAACCCATCTTGACCAGATCTTTTGCATCAAGAATGTCTTTTAAGGATAGTATCTCCTCTTATCACAACAACCAACTAACCTAGGGCTCCCAACCAAAGGGTCACTAGTAGCACAAAACAAGTATCCACATGAATCCCATCATGATATTCAAGCTTATAACTATGGTCATCTTATGGTTCGTAGCTTACCCTATTTAAGGCTTCTCTCCTCTTCCATATCATAACTAGGAATCGCAATTTCAGGAACTTCTACAGAGGGACATACTAAACTTCCTCATCTAACTACTTTGCATGAATAACCCTTACCTCATAATTCACCCACACCTAGAAGTCAAGGTGGAACAAGTACACTAACAAGGAAAAGGAATCTGCTACCTCCCAGCTAGGCTACTACAAGGCATTCTCCCCTAACGCTTATAACAATGTAAACCAAAATCATTGAAAGAAAAGAGCAGGAGCAGGAGCATCACGAATGAAGGATTACAGATTGATCTTGACTTACACTTAGCGTGATCAAGCCACTCAAGGTGAGGCTTGGGGAGTTAAGCGCAATAGGCATGGGTATTTTACATACTGGGCACGTAAGGAACGAATGGTGGGGATCACCACCCCTCATTATCAAATTCAAAGGTCAAGGTCTTTTAGAGCTAGGAAATCATAAGCGCGAACTATGTTAAGAATTAGGTCGGAGCATATATATAACATAACATGATTTGATCTTCCATTAAGGCATGTATGAAGAATGAACTAAGAGAATACAACCGAGCATATTGAGAGACATGAGTTTACATAGACAACAACCTCAGGGCACAAAGCTGGAATTTATAGAATCGCAGGCTAAGAGTAGAATCGTTGTCTGAAGTAATCACTTTCCATTCTAGAATCTGAACATGAGCATGAATCTAAAATTGGACCATGACACTGACACACAAGGCATGCAAAAGGTATCATAATGCAGAAGTATAATTAGGACGCTAGGATAGAAATAAGCTTCTGCCTCCCCTCTCCACTTTGTTCTAACACCCAAAAGCATCACTACATGAGCCTCCGAAATCTGATCGATTCTTCATCCCACCATCTTTCCCATAGATTCATGCTACCCTTCTAAGTCTACGGACCTCTCACCAACCTCTCAAAGGAACTATGATCATTTACCCTAACAGAACATACACTACTCCAGAATCTAGCATGAATACCCACTTCCTTCTATAGTCGAGGACTCTCCTTCTCTTAAAAGTCTAGGCCTCAACCCTCCTATACCCACTTAGTTCTAGGTCAAGACAACTCACAACCAAACAAGAATAGGGGTCTGGGAACTATGGATGCATACAAGAAGAAAATCTAGTGACGTACCTGATTCAATTTCTGGAGGAATACTCTGACTCGGCTAGCTAGGCAATGAAAGGAATTAACTTTGGAGATGAACACCACCGTTGCTCTGCTTAGATGAGAGGCAATCCCTGATCCTATGGCCTAACTGACCACACCTAAAATAACCCTCTGTGCCAGCAAGGCACTCACCTAGGTGAAACTTACCACAACTACTACAATGAGGGTACCTCAAGGTCTTTGGAGCCCTTTCATGACAAGACCGAGAATCGAGTGCAGGTGTGTTAACTGAAGATGGGGTTGGTCCGAATGACCTATGCTGATAAGACAATTGATTTCATGTTTTGGTCTTCTTGTTCTTCCTTTTCCCCTTCTTTAGTCTCTCTTTCTCATTCAACTGAGTGGTCATAGCTTGAGCCAACATATAGATGGCTTCACGAAATTCCGCATTAATAACCTCATAAGTTGGAGTGGTCGGATTAGCATTCCTCGTGGGGTTTCTTCGTGGAGACATTATCTAAAATGCATAAGGAACAGATTAGAAGGGTAAGTAGATTCAAACTCTATCACATGATAGTGAACATGAAGAAGTGAAGTTTTTCCTAAAACATCTCGTAGCCTCCCTCTCATAAGTGTGGCGCATTTCACACCCATAAAAGAGACTCTACTTGATGCGGCTTTCAGACACCCTAGGACTCTTGAACCTGATGCTCTGATACCAAGTTTGTCATGCCCCGAGCCTACCCTCTGGACATAACACGGGACCCAAGATCACAAGTGATCTCAAGATAACCCTTTGGCATTAGCATGACTTAAAGATAGAGCAAAATGTAAGAACGAAAGCTTAACTGAAGTAATGAGCAACTCAAGCCACTATATAAATAAAATTCTAAGAGTGACAATCCAAATACAGCTGAACATCTAATTTTATGTCTGAAAGCCTCTACTACTGGCGAGTTATTGGGACAAGCCCCCAACTAACTCTAAATACTGAAATATTGAATACATAATCTAAATACTGAAATGAAACTAAACTCCAAGTCCTCAAATGAGGAGGACTCACCAAGCTGACTGGATGTGCTGCTAATCTACTAGCCACGGATTGGGGAGCGGGCTACAGAATTTACATCATAATAGGATGTAGAACAAAGAAGTATGCGGTCAGTACTATAGAATGTACTGAGTATGTGAGCTATGCATGAATCATGATAAAATAGTTTTAAAGCATGCTTGAAATAATGTTATTACATAAAGAAGGGGACAGGAATAGAAATCAAGTTATAAAGACATAAAACATGAAATAAGGTTTGAGTTCAAAGTATAGGATCATATAACTTCATAGCGTAAAATAATCAAATGGGAGTTTCTCTTAACCGACATAAACCACACTGAGCTATATGGAGTCCAGTATTGTGGGCCCACACTAAAAAGGGCTGTCCTAACGGGCAAAAATTAAAACCATGTCATTAGGATCCTGTCATAATAAACCACAGAGGGCAACCTATGGTGGCACGTAGTTATGGGACTAAGGGTACTCTCACCCAGTTCAACTTGGTGCTAAATACTACTTCCAAAACATATATATATAGTAGGAGTCTCACATACATGTGGCATATCTGATGCCAACTTGTTCATAACGTGCTCATAACTTGTTCATACCCTGGATCGTCATACTACTCATGAATTTTGGTTTATAAATCGATTCATGAGCATTGATGGAATATCGGGTGTCTTGTCTTGCATAATACTTCATAACATGGAAAGATTTGCATACTTCATGACTTATAAAATTTGCATGGCTCTAGTTCAATTTCATAAAACATATACTTTCATAGAACATAGGAACTAGGCATGCACATGCTTGAAGATCCATAAGGAACATGCTATCAAAATCCAATTTGCTTAAATCAACCCCTTGCATGTAGAAATTTCCATGGTTCAACTTCAATTCATGAGATAAGAGTTAACATGTAAAAACCCATGTAAAATCATGCAATTTAATAGAAATTTCATAATCAAATCTGAGAAGACCATATTTAGCAAAACCCATAAGAATTGGATAAGAACCCTAATTTGA
Source organism: Jaltomata sinuosa (assembly GCA_003996215.1). Lineage (NCBI taxonomy): Eukaryota > Viridiplantae > Streptophyta > Magnoliopsida > Solanales > Solanaceae > Jaltomata > Jaltomata sinuosa. The sequence continues at coordinate 81,602 of QJPP01003276.1, read as the reverse complement.
AGATCATGAAATCAAAATTTGAATTTGGGGTTTTGGTCACAAGGGTGAAAGGAACCCATTGTTGATTAACCACATACCTTATTAAATCTAGCCCACTAAGAGTTTGAGAAGCATGGAGACTTGGAGTGAATCCCTTGCTATGGAGCTTGAAACCCTAACTTGAAGCTTGAGAGGATGGAACTCTTTTTCTTCTTTTGAAAGTTGATAGAAAGAATGGGAGAGAACTTAGGCCAAGTGGGAATAAAAAAAACCCTCCTAAATAGGCTTAAAATAACTTAGTATATGAGTTAAAAGAGTGGGAAATTACAAAAATACCCCTAGACTTAAACTTGGAAAAAGCTGGAAAAAGTCGGCTTCAGAGATCATGAGTCAGTCCACGGTCTTTTATCCTAAAGGATGATTCGTTAACTGATCTGTGGTTTCAAATGCCATTTTAAGGGGGTCCACTGCAACTCAACACCACGAGTCACTCTATGGTCCATGGTTTAGGACGACGGACCGTCCTGTTGACTCGTGGTTCCGACTTTAGGATATGAGGATCCTCTGATCCTCAGGGATTATGAGTGGAAGAATGGGTCGTGGAATAGATTAACGAGTCATCAACACACTCGTGGAATTTAAAGGACTTGGTACCTCTCTGAAGGTGATTCCACAGGTTACAGGATGGACCATCATTCAAAATGATGACCCGTCAAGTCATTCATGGAAACTGGGTGGAAAAGCTGAATTTTGACAAACCACGGTTCACTGTATTGACCGTGGTTTTGGTCTATGGGTCGTGAACCAACCAGTGGTTTTGAAGATGAAAATTTTAAGGTTCAGGTCAGCAATCACGAGTCACAGTACGGACCGTGGTTCAGAACCACGGTTCGTCATCCCGATCCGTAATCACTGATAGTGTTGCAGTAAACTGCCCATAACATTTTACTCTGAACTCGGATTAATGCGCGATCAGTGGCGTTGGAAAGAAGACTCAAAAACCTTTAATTTGGTAGGTACTAGGCCACCTAAACGTTTATATTTTAAGAGGAATGATCGATTAAATTTGACCCTAGTTTAGTCTTACATGAAAACTTACTTGGCTGAGGTGCTTGCAACTTAACTTGATGATAGGAGTTTCTGATGAACATGATTCGCATCCAAAGCACTCACCACACTAGTAAAATGATCATTACACTCATGGAAAAGGTTCAGGCATTAGCTTAGGATTTTTGGGGTGTTACAATAAGCTTGGCAGGTACAAACAGCAAACAACACCACCTACTCGAGCCCCCATAATCCCGAAAGGTGCCAATTCAGTCTATATACCCCTATCGGTAGTCCCCTAGCCCCGTAGGTAGACATTACATCTCAATAGCCTCTTAGGAAATTTACACACAGCTCCAAAGGCCATTGTTATGTCCAGTAGACCATTAGGCACATTGTATTTCATAATATCCCCTTTAGGCATTCTTTATATAGCCCGTAGGCAATCACTATCTTTTTACAGCCCCATAGGCTTTCTATAGCCCTCCTAGGCATTAATATAGCCTCATAGGCATTTTATTACCCTATTAGGCATCAATATATCCCCGTAGGCATCAACATGTGGCCTTCTTAGGCAATCGAGTAGCCCATACGTGAACATACCTCAATATAACCCTGTAGGTAATCATAATGGCTCATTGGCTTCATATTAGCCCCGAAGGCAATTGGAATAACCCGTAAGATTCCACTTATCTCAATATCCCCTTAGGTAAGTTGTACATAGCCTCGTAGGCAAAGGTCACATTTCTACAGCTAACCACAATAGCCCCAAGGGCAACAATAAACAATCCAATAGCCCGAAGGCAAGTAATTTAGCTATAAGTAACCTGTACGAATAGTCTCTAAGTCGTGTCTAACATAGGGCCGCTAAAAAAATAATAAGAATCCTTACAAGGCAGGAATATAACAACTTGAGCAGCCAACAATCAAAAATCACGGCTACGAGTACATCAACGATAACAATCTTATTGTATTGCTCTTAAGCTTTAAGGAAACATGCCGAAAGAAGGAAATAGCCTTAACATACTACTTTCGATGATTTTGAGCAGCCCACTGACTTCTGCCTGTACCCCCCCCCCCCCCCCCCCCGTGATACTACAACATGGCAGGATCACAATCAACACACAAGAAGATAAGGTACTACAATAATCCGAAAAAGATACAGATTTTTGCCATAAAATACTACCTGAGGTCTAAAGTAGCTATAAACCGATAAAAGAACGTTCTTACCTTGATTTACAAATAGCACCAAGAACACCCTATAGGGACAATAAGTCATTTCCATAACCTCCACAAATTTATATCACGAAATTGACATGCAAACTATACCAAAACGATTAACTTGCTAAGTAGAACAACTTTCACGAAGCTTCCAAGATAAGATCACAAGGATCTATGGGGAATTTTGAGACTTTTCTCGGATATTTGTGAGTTTTAGTTCATGAAATATGAAGAAGAAACGAAGTAAAGTGTTTATATATATCGTTCCACCGACCTTGGGCCTACTTGACGTGTCTGCTTGTGCAGTCTCATGAAAACGCGAATATCTCTCTCTTCTGAAGTCGTATGGACAAATGGTTTTATGTATTGAAAAATAGACTCGTAGACCTTTGATTTGGTAGGTAGGTGACCTTATAATTTTTTATAAATTGATATAAAAGTTCTGAGACATTTATCCCAAATTTCAAAGAATTTTACAAAGTAACTTACGATAACTTTTGCCGACTTTTATTTCGCAACTTGCTTGACTATAAAACTTAACATACGACCATTGAATGACTATAATACCTTGTAAAACACCCTTTCTAATATATTAGGTACTTTTATCCTCACTCTAAGATTAAGGGTTAATTTAAATGTTCAACCAGGCGAGGTGTTACACATATGATGCACTATTCTCATAGTTGTAATCTCGAGATATCCGTTGTTTCTTTTTGGGCAACGTTGCTAGACACTTGTGTTTGAAGATACTTAATAAGAATTACTTCATTGTCTTACTTTATTACTTTGCAATTCCTTATTTTGCATTTTATTTTTATTTCTCTTGAGCAAGTCATATAGTATTAAGGATACAATATTTGTTCTTAATAATCCACCTGCTCTCGATTCCTTCATACAAATTCAATTGTTATTTTGAATCATCAATTTAGGGATAAATAGTTTGACACCCATCATATGACCAGGATAATTGTGATATTATTTTGACGTATTATTAATTCTTTGATAACTTATTTTAATCTATTTTGAGAGAAAAGATACTCACCATGTGCCAAGTTGCACGAAACAACCAAGTAAATGACAAGCAAGAAAACAACCGCACACTTGGCATTGACAACGTGCCTCTAAACATAGAAGATTTAGTGGTAGCACCTAGCTTCAGAGGGACGACATCAATAGAAGACCAAACCCGGAATGATGATGACACTTTGACTTCCGTCCGCACTATTGAAGCACAATGATATCTGAATCTTCATTCAAGATTTTGTAAAACTATAATTATGGTTTGATGATTGACAACCTATGTAAAAGTGGTATTCATATGCTAAAGAATAAAGATAGAAGTATCAAAAACTTGACCCGTACAGATCTCCTAATAGAAGAGACACACAAAGTAATACTGCCAAAGGAACTCATCCAAGAACCTTTTCCTTTGAGCAGAGAAAAACACTTCTAAAGATAAAAGATTGAGACTATTCACATGTGCACCAGATATCATTGAAGGGATTGCATAAGGGAGAATTGTAACTCGATAAGGAACTGAAAATATATACAAGAAAAGTTAGCATAATCTTGCACATATAATTAGTTTCAAATTAGGAGACAAAGAATCCTTATGCGCGTCAACAAGAGGAAGACCAAGTTAAATTAGGATTGGATTCTTGGCAAGTCTTGAACCAAATCTAACTTGGATTGAAAAATTGAAAGACTATGACTTGTACTCTTATTTAAACAGCATGTCAATCAAACTTTGGAGTTTAACCACACCCAATGATAGAGTCCTCAGAGTATTTCCAATTCTACACGAAGAGTCTCGAGAAAGAAGTTGTTGCTATAACAAAGAAGTTATTCCTATCAAGTTTTATTTATACATTTTTTTAGTTTGTAATCTTTAGTTTCTTGGAGTGGTTCCAAGACAGGATCTGGATTACATTATTTTAGATTGTAGTAAGTGTTGTCTTGAGTTATAAATGGGCTTCCTTGACTGGGTAGAATCATTGAAAAAGAGTAGAAAGGGTAGAGAAGATCAACTGCTAAAAATAAATTCTTTGGTGTTACAAAGGTAGTTATCAACCTTAAATTATAGTGGAGAGTCGGATCATGATTTTTGACTCCTTAGAGAAAGGATTTTTCCACGTTAAATACTTGTGTTGATTTACTTTTCATAATTAATTTTCTTGCATAGTTACTCAAAGAACCAAATTTTTTGAGTTCTTAGGACGCAGCCAAATTAACAAGTGGTATTAGATACAAAACTTTCAATAATGGCTAACACCCTAAAAGACTTGACAATGATTACAACTCTAAGAAATCAATTGTAACACCTTGAACTTTTGGGCTAAAAATTTAGACCATTTTTTTCTTTCTTTTAATCAAAGACCCAAAGGGTTAGATTTTATTATAAATAAAACAGAACAATATACATGTCTAGGCTGGCCCAATGCCAAAGCCCATAAAATAAAATAATTCCTAAAATTAGACAAAGTAATCAAAACAAATTTAGAAAATTTAGCAAAAGCAAAAAATATCAGCTAGGTAGTGGAAAGGACATAGAAGCTTCAAGATAGCTTCTTGTCATCTCGATGGTTCTCGCCAATACAAAGTGACCTTCAACAAAAATGAACCCAATTGCCACTCTTAGTTCTCTTCCTTGATTTTCAGCAAAGATCCTGATCTTACTCCGAGATAGGTGTGAGATACTAGTTCGACTCTAGCAGTTCAAACCCCTAGATCTTCTCATCCTTGTTCAGATCTATATCTAACTTCTTGAGTAGATCGTTCATACACCCGATTAAGATAAGTATATTTTACTTTTTATCGCTGCAGATCATACTTAACTTCTCTTTTCTAAAGACTGGTGGATTGAATCTCTAAGAGATTAATACCACTACCTAGTCAATAGACAAGTTCTGAAAGGTACGATCTTTAAAGATGCTTCATGTTGGACTTGTTGCAAGTTCCAGATATAGGCCAAAGAGAGAATCAAATGCAAACAAAGCAGTTCTAAGCCCACATTCCTTGATTTCGTATCTGATATACACCTCAAATGGTCTCATCAGGTGCAGATAGTTGATACACCGAAATTACACCTCCAGAAAGAAGTATAAAGTGGTCGTTGGTCAAATATAGAACCTAACCAAAGTTAAGATCGATACCACAGAAAATATGATAAGACCTAAGTCAATTATATGTACTTGCACTCATAGTCGTCTTATTTCCCTAATGGGGGATTTTAAGTAAAAAATAATGTTTGTAAAATATCAATTAACAAGTAACAAAAGGTATCAATATTGTTGTAATTCAAAGAGAGAATGGACTAGGATTGTGTTTTTCATGAGTTCATAACGCAGTAAGGCATTATACCAACAATATATTCTGGTGCTTAGCATGCAAGATTGGTAAGTTAATTTCAACTAAATGGTTGATCCCCTAGATAGAAGAATTTCACCATGCAACTTGGTCCGTCTACGGGTGTATGCTTTACTAATTACCCTTACTTTTGATCCTAGATTAGCTATTCCGGGACAAGGTCAAGCTATTAGATGAGGGTTGATAGCCTCAAATCTCCGTTGTAACAATCATTTTTCCATTCGTTACTCCCTTGGTCCAGCAAGTAAGTATAAGGCGAGTTCTAACATTGCACACCGTTAAAAAGTAATCAAAGCAAAGGAAAGAAAAATACATGCATAAACACCTTTTTAGAATTGCTAAGTACTTTGCCTACTTTGTTAATTCGTCATGGTTCTCACAATCATAGTTGTGGATTTAGCTACTCATGTTCATAAGAAAATAATCAGAATTTATTAGAGAATTCATAATCATATACTTACGAGATGAAAGAAAGAAATCCAGAATCTTAAATTATTAAAAGAAGAATCAATAACCAAGAATTAATGGATGAAGTAATCTCTCAAAATCAAGAACAATGTAATACCAAGGGTTTTCTAAGTTGTTTCCAACAAATAATAGAGCATAAAAACGTAAAAGAAAACCTAGAAAAAATATTTATAGACATTACAAAGCCTATCCTAATTAAACTAGAAAAACTGGGTTTGACAACTTCCATGGACACCATGCATGGTTCGTGGATCCTTCTACAGCTCGTGGAAGCCCATTGTGGAAATTAGGGTTTTTGTTTTCTTGCAGGTTCAATTTCACGAAGTTATTCCATGGCTTATGGATTGGTCCATGACTCGTGGACTGGCTTCATGGAAATTAGGATTTTTTTCTCATCCTCTGATCTAGTTATACGAACAGGAACCATGGCTCGTGGATGCCTATCATGGAAATCAGGCTCCATGCACCATTTGCAGTATTCAGTCTACGACTGACTTTTACGACTCATGGATACTTTCATGACTTATGGAGTTGAGTCATGGAAGTCAGTTTTGGCCCTTTTGTAGTCTTTTTTTGTCATTAGCTTCCGAACCTTGTCTTCCTACAAACAAACTCAAAAATACATCAAATATACTAAAAATCGCTAATGAACACACTCCAATTCTAAGTTTTAAGCGTTGAAAATGTCGTAAAATCACGACACATTAATAGTTAGACCTAAATCTAAAAATATTAATTGTATCTAGGTGTAAAGATCATGTTTTAAGTATGGAGGGGTGTTGGATATGGATTAAAGTAATAAGAAACTTGTACCATAAAGCTGAGTTGAAAGCTTCTCTATCGATTAAGTTTTTGTATACATTTCTACTAGGATCAACTTCAAACAAGAATTTCTCTTAGAATATAAAGATTTATGTGGCCTACCACCACCAAATTAAAAGTTTTTGAGTTTTCTTTTCAACGCCACCGACTGTGCATCAATCCGAATTTGGAGTGAAAAATTATGTGCATTTTACTGAGGGACAGTCAGAACAGATGGGCTGCCATCTAAAATACCTAATGTGGCTCCTCAGGTGATGCACCAAGCCTTTTGGGTAGTAAAGCCTGCGATTCTCGCCCATTTAAGGGTAATTTTATCCTAGGGCTTTTGGATACTCATTTTAAATATTTTAAACTTATTTTCCATCAGTTTTTACACATCTCTTCATCATCTAACACCACTCTTACTCCCCTCAAATACAAAACTCAAGAATCCAAGAGAAGTTGATATTAGAATCAAGTCTAGTCCCCTCCATTTCAATCTCGAGTTCTTCTAGTGTATTAAGGTATGTAAGACTATTACTCCTACGTAATTATTTCAATTTTATGCTCTCCAATTCAAGTTATTTCAAGATAAACTAGTGTTGAAAAATCTGCATAATCATATCTCTCAATTAAATTCTCAAGTAGGTTCCTTAAGATGTTTATGGGTAAACTCTATATGTTTTTTATTTGCTCTACATTATGTCAAATTATGTGAAATTTATGCATAGTCTTAAGTGTTAAAAATTCTTTTGATGTATGAAATTATGTAAACCATGAAACCTTTGAACTTTGAAATAATTTAACCTCTCACTACGAATCTCATGACCTTGACTCACATGAATTCCCAAAGTTGTGAAATTGCTTAAAGGATAGAATTTTCCTTGACCTTAAATATGAAATTTTGTTTGTTTTCCAACAAAGATATTGTGATTTGTTGTTACTATTGTATTAACTTGATGACTTGATCCTCTCTCATTACTTGATACAAATATGATCCTCAATAAGAACGTTTCAAGTCACTTCATAATTTTCTCAAATGCTTGAAAGCCATGTCTATAACCTATAACATAGTAATCATGATATTTACCCTTCATGACTCTTCAATAATGATAATAAATCATGATTTATGAACCTAGCATGGTTAACTCTCTACATGAGCCCTAAAGTGGAAATTGATGACTATAAGCCTAAAAAGCTAAACCATGAACATGAGCCTAATAAGGCTAACACTTTGATCAAGAACCAATAAGATAAATGTATAACATAATGAGCTTAAAAAAGTTAGATGGCTTACTGAGAAGGCATAAGTATATATGATAAATGTCCAAAACTACGTTTGCCGATGTAGAATAGAGATCATTCCACAAGTCGAATGACTTTTTTTCATATGTCCCAAAAAGGGGTATTTATGGATCCTTGCTAGCAAGTCATGTCATGTATGTCCTATGCCTGGAAAGGTATAGGATTTTCACGCCCTGAGGCTAGCCCCTAGACATAACACGGGACCTAGAATCACAAGTAACTCCAAGTTAACCCTGAATTAGCATAGCACAAGCATTCTGAAATAACTCTAAACAAGTGGAAGCATAATTGAATAAAGCATATAATCTAAAAAGAATTCAACTGACAATATCTTGAACAAATAACTGTCTGAAAAATAGAACAACCCAAATCAACTGAGTCTGACTCTATGTCTGAAAGTCTCTATTACTGATGAGCTGCTGGGATATGCCCCCAGCTAACTCCAAATACTAAAAATAGGAACATACTGACTAACTCAAAAAGCATCAAGAAACATCCTTAGATGATGAGGACTCACCACTAACTATCAATTATATGGCAATGGTACGAGCTAATCATGTGGCTGAATCTGAGAACCTAAACCTGCATCATGATAGAATACATCATATAAAGTATGCGTATGTACTTCGAATGTACTGAGCATGAGGGATATGCAAAGCTGACTGAATATGTAAACATGCTAAAATATTGAATAAGTATGTAAACTGCACTAAACTATAGTACATAGGCCCAAAATATAATTATGCATAAAAAGCTTAAATGCAAGAGTAAACTAAAAACATACTGAAAGTTAAGAGTAAATATAAATTGCGGACCTGAGGTACCTTACTGAAACTAATACTTTGGGAGAGTATTAACCGACATAAATCACGTGAGCTAAATATGGAGTTCGGTGTATATGCCCCATCGAGAGGACCCAATATACCTTGCCAGGGTATAAAGGCATGGTTAATGTGATCACTAGTTCTGAGGTCCAACTAAGGGGCTAAAAAACCTAAAGTGGCACGTAGTTCTGGGACTTGAGGGTAAGCTGAACCCTAGTCCAACTCGATGTTAAATACTACACCCAAACTAAATACTAATAGCTTATGTAAAGGTGAAGTCCTGAATTTTTGAGACAGAACTAAACTGGTATGAAAACATTACTTTTCTGAAATACTGTAGTAACCTGAAATCTAACTGAGTTCTTGGTTTTAACTCCAAACTAGTAGTCTAGGTTAAATCTTAAAGAAAAACTAACCCTTTACAAAAATACTATAATTTAGGGTTAAGTCCTTGATTTCTCAAAACCTTGTAAAAATTCATGCAAAGCATTGAAAACATGATATAATTCATTTAGACAGGATAAAACCATATACTAAGCATGAGAATTCAACTCTATAAAGATTTGCATAAGAAGGTAAGAACCCTAGTTTCTAAAGTCATAAAACTAATGCAAAAAGCCTGAGGTTTTGGGAATTAGGGTGAACAAAACCCTTACTGAATACTCACATACCTGGTGGATAATAATTCTTGAAGAGAAATCTGAAATTGAAACTTGGAGGAGAAGCCCTAGGTCTGAACTTTGGAGAAGAATGCTCTTTTCTGACTTGAGAGAAAGAATGAGGAGAACTGATGTGTTTTGGAGGTTTTGACTAATTTAATTAAGCCTAAAACTATTAATAGTCGGAACTAAATAAAAAGAAAAGGTCTAAAATACCCCTGGGAAACTAAATTAAAAAACTGCTAAAATTCTCAAAATACCAAACCACGGGTTGGTCGACGGACTGTAGATTTGAACGATGGACCATCGACTGATTTGTGGTTCGATCCTTGATTTCTGGGGGTTCTCTGGTCTGATGATTCCACGAGTCACAGGATGGACAGTAGTTCTAAATGATGGTCTGTGGTATGACTCGTGGTTTCTGGACCTTAAGCTAAGGTTTCCCTGATCAAAAGGAACCATGGATGACAGGACAGATCGTGGTTCAAAATTATGGTATGTGGTCCCATCTATGGCTCTGAGATAGGAAACTAACACCTCTATGATGACCAAGTCCAGGAGTGATAGGACGGCCCATGGTTTCAAACCGTGGTCCATAAAGTTACCCGTAGACTAAAGGAGGACCACCACTGGAGGTCAAACCACGGGTCGTGGTTCTGATCTACGGTCCATGATCTTGACCGTAGTTTCTGGAAACTTGAAATTTTCAGCAATTTTTCCTGCTAAGTACAGTACAATAATTGGTTCAGATTCTGGGGTGTTACAATAACTCCCCCTTGGGATCATTCATCCTCGAATAAAGACTAACAAGCTGAGTTCAGAGGGAAAGGGATGCAATCCCCACCAACTGAGTTCTAGAAGCTGATATTTAACTGAATCAAGTTCTAAGGACATGAAAACATGTTGGTAATGCATGAATAGCTGAGGAAACAGGATACTGAGACTAAAATGAATGTGAGTAAGCTGAAAGACTGGAGAGGAACTATCAAGCTGAAGTTGAATCAGAAGATAAAAGGTGAGAGTACTTGACCATCATAGTTGTTTCGGCTTCCCAAGTAGCTCCCTCAACCGGCTGATTTCTCCATAGAACTTTCACTGAAGCGACCTCCTTATTCCTTAGCCTACGCACCTGAAGGTCAAGTATCTGAACTGGGACCTCTTTACAAAAGATATTGTCTTTCACGCCCACACTTTCTAAAGGCACAACTAAAGTTGGATCACTAATGCATTTCTTCAACAAGTATATATGGAAGACTGGGTGCACCGATGCTAAGTCTGGGGGAAGCTCTAACTCATAAGCCACTTTGCCAACTCTCTTAAGTATCCTGTAAGGACCTATATATCGGGGACTAAGTTTCCCCTTCTTACCAAACCTCATCACCCCCTTCATGGGTGACACCTTCAGAAATAACCAATCATCAACCTCAAATTCTAGCTCTCTTCTACTCACATCTACATAGGACTTCTGATGACTTTGAGCCGCCTTCAACCTTTCTCTAATAAGCTAAAAATTTTCCATAGTCTCATGGACAGAATCTGGACCTATTAAAGCTGCTTCACCTACCTCAAACCAACCTATAGGTGATCTACACTTCCGCCCATAAAGTGCCTCATATGGAGCTATCTGAATACTAGAGTGAAAACTGTTATTATAGGCAAACTCTATAAGTGGTAAGTGATTATCCTAATTACCTTTAAATTTGATTACACAAGATATCAACATATCCTCTAAGGTCTGAATGGTACTCTCTACCTGACCATCTATCTACGAGTGAAAAGTAATGCTAAGATTAACCTGAGTACCAAAACCTTTCTGAAATGATCTCCAAAATTGAGATGTGAATTGAGTACCCCTATCTGAGATGATGGATAAGGGAACTCCGTGCAACCTGAATATCTCACGAATGTAGAGTTTGCATAATCCTCTGCTGAATTGGTAGTCTTGATAGCTAAGAGGTGGGCTAACTTAGTCACCCTGTCTACACTCACCCAAATAGAATCATGCTGCCTGCGAGTACGAGGTAAGCCTGTAATGAAGTCCATATTGATGACCTCCCACTTCTAAGTAGGAATGTCTATTTCCTGAGTCATACCACCTGGTCGCTGATGTTGTACCTTCACTTGTTGATAGTTGGGACACTTAGCCATAAAATCAGCAATGTCCCTCTTCATACCATTCCACCAATAGACTTCCCGTAGGTCACGGTACATCTTGGTGGCACCAGGATAGATGGAATACCTGGAGCTATGAGCCTCTGTCAGAATTTTCTGCCTTAAATTACCTATATTAAGAATACATAGTCGACCCTGATAACAAAGTATACCATCTCCCCCTTGGGAGAAAATCTCTACTCTCTGCTGCTGGACAGCACCCTTTAGCTGAAGTAAGATGGGATCACCATCTTTATTTTCCTTCACCTCGGCTACTAATGAGGACTCTGACCCATTCTGAACAATGACACCACTTTCTGATGAATCTGTAAGACGAACCCCTAATCGAGCAAGCTTGTGAACGTCCTTGGTTAATTCCTGCTTCCCTTCCTTGACTTATGACACACTACCCATGGACAACCTGCTAAGTGCATCAGATACTAAATTGGCCTTACCCGGATGGTAAAGCACACTCATGTCATAGTCCTTGAGGAGCTCCAACCACCTTCTCTAAAGAAGATTCAATTCTTTATGCCTGAACACATACTGGAGGCTCTTATGGTCAGTAAACACATCTACATAGATACCATATAAGTAGCGCCTCCAAATCTTCAAGGCAAAGACCTCTGATGCTAACTCAAGATCATGAGTCGGGTAATTCTTCTCATGGACCTTAAGTTGTCTGGAGGCATAAGCAATGACCTTACCATGCTGCATCAGAACACAACCTAAGCCAACTCTGGATGCATCACAATATATTACGAAACCATTTGAATCCTCTGGTAGAGTCAAAACTGGGGTTGTGGTCAACCTAGTTTTCTACTCTTGGAAGTTCTTCCCGCACTCGTCTGACCACTGGAATTTAACCTTCTTCTAAGTTAACCTGGTCAGTGGAGAAACTATGGATGAAAACCCCTCAATAAATCTCCTGTAGTAACCAGCCAAACCCAAAAAGCTTATAATGTCTGTCGGAGAAGTGGGTCTAGGCTAGGGGTGGCAAAATCAAACCCAACCCGCCAACCCGACCCAACCCATTTAGGTTTGGGTTGGTTATTGACCCGCCTATTTATTAGCTTAACCCATTTCAACCCAACCCATTTCAACCCATTAAAAATTGGGTTGATATGTAACCTAAATTGACTTTTGAGAAATCTTGTCAAAATATTTTTAAAAAACTTTTTTTTGATTTTATATGTTATATATAACTATAATAAAGAAAAAAAAATTTATTAGGTACTAAAAACTTATAAATAAAAAATAAAGTAATTAAAACTTAGTAAAAATTGAGCGGGTTGGGTTATAAGCCGTTACTAACCCGTTATCTAACCCATTTTGACCCAACCCATTTTGACCCAAGCAAATTTGAGTCGGGTTGGGTCTTGACCCATTTATTATCTTGACCCATTTTGACCCGCCCAAATTTAACCCAACCCGCCCAATTGCCACCCCTAGTCTAGGCCAGTTCTTTACTGCCTCTATCTTCTGAGAATCCACTCGAATGCCCTCCTTCAACACTACATGACCCAGAAAAGTGACAGACTGTAACCAAAACTCACACTTGCTGAACTTGGAGAATAACTGGCGATCCCTGAGAGTTTGTAGCACCACTCTCAAATAATTGGCATGCTCCTCCTTACTTCGCGAGTAGACTAGAATATCATCTATGAAGACAATAACGAACATGTCCAAATACTGCTTGAACACCTTGTTCATCAAGTCCATGAAAGCTGCAGGAGCATTCATTAGTCCAAAAGACATGACCATAAATTTATAGTGACCATGCCGAGTTCTGAAGGTTGTCTTTGGAAAGTCACACTCTCTAACTATGAGCTGATGATAACTGGATCTGAGGTCAATCTTAGAGAAGTAGCTGGCACTCTGAAGCTGGTCAAATAGGTTATCAATCCTAGGGATGGGCTACTTATTCTTGATTGTGACTTTGTTCAACTGACGATAGTCTATGCACATCCTGAGAGAACCATCTTTCTTACGCATGAAGAAAACTGGAGCACCCCATGGAGAGATGCTAGGTCTGATGAAACCCTTATCTAGGAGGTCTTTGAGTTGTTCTTTCAACTCCTTAAGCTCAGCTGGACCCATTCTTTAAGGAGAAATAGATATGGGTTGCGTATCTGGGAGAAGGTCTATCCCAAAGTCGATCTCCCGCTCAGGAGGGACTTGGGGCAGATCCTCAAGAAATACTTTTGAAAACTTACTAACTACCAGAACTGACTGGAAAGGTGGGGTTTCGAACTCAAAATCCTTAACCCAGACCATATGATAGATGTAACCTTTTGAGATCATCTTCCTACCTTTAAGGTAAGATATGAAATGACCTTTTGATGTTGGACGACTACCCTGCCATTATAAGATAGGCTCATTTGGAAACTGGAATTTCACGACTCTGGTTCTGCAGTCGACTGAGGTATAACAAGCATATAGCTAATACATGCCAAGAATGATGTCAAAGTCGGTCATAATCTAACTTTACTAAATCTGCTAAGGTAACTTTATGAAGGACTAGAATGGGGCAATCTTTGTACACCCTTTTAGCTAGGACTGACTCACCAACGGGAGTGGAGACTGGGATGGGTTCTAAGAGTTTTTCAGGATGGACTCTGAATTTGCATGTAACATATGGGGTTACAAAAGATAGTGAAGCCCTTAGATCTTAAAGATCATAAACATCAAGAGAGAAGACTGATAATATACCTATGACTATGTCTAGTGAACTCTCCTGATCCTGACATGAAGACATGGCGTAGAGACAGTTCTGATGCTGACCGCCACCTGTGCCAGAAGTAGTACACTGTTGAACTGTGCGACCTGATGGAGCTGATGAATTGGTAGACTGAGCTATATTACCTTCCTATCCCTGCCTAGCGGAGGGGCACTCCTTCAACCTATGACCAAGCTGACACACCCAAAACACCCCTCTCTACTAGCAAAACACTCACCCGGATGGTTCTTACCACACTTTGGGCATGCTGGAAAAGTGCAGTTACCTGAAACACTGCCCTGAGACTTAGAGCCTGATTCCCATGTTTTCTGATCATGTCGAGGCCTGGGAGATGGAGCACTAGTTGATAAAGGCACTGAGGCTGCAGACCTCTGCTGAAATTGTGAGCAATTTCCATCGCCCGACCTCTGCTGAGAATATTCATAGTTGCTTGTCTTAGCCTTTTTGTTATCCCTAGCAATCTCCTTAAGCTTATCTTCCTCAACCTGCTGCGAATGGGTCATCAGTCTAGAGATATCCATATCCCCTAATAACATAGCATTCTTGCACTCTGTTTTCACCAAATCGGATACCCCATACAAGAACTTTCCCATTTGTGCCCTCAAATCGGCTACCATAGATGGGGCATACCTAGAAAGCTGAGTGAACTTCAACCTATATTCTTAGACCGACATTGATCCCTACCTCAAATTCATAAACTCTTGGGCTTAAGCCTCCCTTAACTCCCTCGGGAAGAACGTGTACAGAAAAACTCTAGTAAAACAGTCCCATGGCACAGGAGTTGCATTCATACCCATGTTGTCTTTCCACTGAGTGAACCAAATATGAGCCACATCCTTGAGTTGATAGGATGCTATCTCAACACTATCAGCACCAGTCACTTGCATCACCTCAAGAATCTTCTTGATCTCATCAATGAAATTTTGTGGGTCTTCACCAAACTTCGACCCTAGAAACTCTGGCAAATTCATGCGAACGAAATCTCAAACCCTGGCTATAGTTGAACCACCATTTGGGTTTGCATGAACTAGGGCCTGCTGATTAGCCTGATCGGCTAAAGTCTGAGCCAACAACTAGATCACATTACCGATCTCTACATTCGTAACCTCATGGTTCTAGGCTGGAGGATTAGTGTTAGCATTGTGGGCATTAGCTCTACAAGGAGGCATGATCTGAAATACATAACGAATGGATTAGAGAGGAGAACCCAAACTAAACTCCATCACAAAATAAAGATAATAAAAGAAGTAAAGTTTTTCTTAAAACACCTCGTAGCCTCTCCCTCATAAGTGTGGCTCGCTTCACACCCATGAAAGAGACTCTACTTAGTGTATCTTTGAGATACCCTAGGACTCTTGAACCTGATGCTCTGATACCAAGTTTGTCACGCCCCGAGGCTAGCCCCTATACGTAACACGGGACCTAGGATCACAAGTGACCCCAAGCTAACCCAGAATCTGGCATATCACAAGCATTCATAAATAACTCTAAACAAGCGGAAGCATAACTGAATAAAGCATATAATCTAAAAAGAATTCAACTGAGAATATCTTGAACAAATAACTGTCTGAAAAGCAGAACAACCCAAATTAACTGAGTCTAGACTCTATGTCTGAAAGCCTCTAATACTGATGAAATACTGGGACATGTGTCACGACCTAACTACCGTGCCGTGCGGGCAACTACTCTAAACACCTACATAGGAGAACCCTTACCCCATGTCCAACAGGCAATGCAGAAATTATACAAACTATGAGAAAACAGCCTTTTTAATCTAAGAAAAACGTTTGTAACTTAAAAGAGTAAACATCTTTTGACAATCTTGAAATTAACTCTCCCTAGGAA
Organism: Jaltomata sinuosa; assembly: GCA_003996215.1. Classification (NCBI taxonomy): domain Eukaryota; kingdom Viridiplantae; phylum Streptophyta; class Magnoliopsida; order Solanales; family Solanaceae; genus Jaltomata; species Jaltomata sinuosa. The sequence goes on along the minus strand of QJPP01003276.1, from coordinate 65,196 downwards.
ATCTAGTCTAAACAGGTACAAGAGTTACTACAGGAGAAGTACAAGTAAATAGAAGGAGGCACAGCTTCCACCATGAAATTGAAGAGTAGAAGCTGTTGGAGATCGCCATTGTCATGTACCTATGAAACATCACTGACCCTGCAACCAGACTATACCCAAAAAGGTATAACAACAGTAGTATCAGTACAAATACACGTACTGATAGGCATCATTGGTCGACCTGAATCCACTCCATACCATCATATAAGAAATAAAGAGAAAATATGCAATATAAATTACAGAAATCTAGTCCCTCATCATCCACCTTTAATACCACCCTGTGACCCCTATGGACCTACTAGTTCTGTCCTAAGCCTTTCTATCCCTCTTCCGCTACCAACTCCACCAGTCGGCAGCCTTTCTACTATCCTATCTTGGTCATATCCAACTAGTCACACGTAATACTAGGTCTTCCCGAGTCACACTTAGCTCTAGGACTTCCCAAGTCACCCTTCATACTAGACTTACCAAGTCACCCATCTTACCAACCACTATAAGTGCCTCAGTGTTTCCAGTCTCAACAATTAGGTCTACTATCCACCCCTGCTAGCCAGTTAAGAGACAACCTACAAAACCTTGACTTGCCACCTTGACTCAAATTAAGATCCTAAGTCAACCACTTGACCCTTAGCCCTTAGCCACACAACGGACTACCTGTGAGTTCTGTGAACACAACCCCCAAGGTTCCTTACCCTTGACATCCCACCAGTTCAGGCACTCACCAAATACTAGCCTCGTTTCACAAACCCAATAAAACCTGATTCTCTATGGACCTTAGGCCCTCTAAGTTCACTCATTTTGCACATCTTAAGCAATACGCCCGACAACACAAATCAACTAAGTACATATGACTATCAATAAGACCTTAGTCAATAACTGGACCCAATCACTTTATAAGTCATGCCCAACTATGCAAGTAAACTGACCAAATATAATTATGTCATAACTTGCTAATCGATCGGACCTCCCAAGGATCCCTAGGACATTATCTATGCCATATAATGTGCGACCCGATTCACAGAAGAACCACCTTGTGACTTAAGCACACCAACCCGGCCCTTCAAGGACCAATTATATGCCAAAAATAATAAATCCAAGCCCTCTCAGGAACCTAACATATGAAGAACGTCAATAATAGATAACCTAATTCACTCAAGGAAACAACATGTAAAGAACATCAATAACAGATAACCCAGTTCACTCAAGGAACCAATATGTAAGGAACATCAATATCAAATAACCTGGTTCACTCAAGGAACCAACATATAAGGAACAACAAGTAACAAATAGACCTGGTTCACTCAAGAAACCAACACACATGTAACACCCAATCTCACACCAGGCTTGGTACCCGAGCTAACCATAATAGAACTTGTACCATGCGTGGTACCCGAGCCAACCGAATGTCACACAAAATCCAATAATCAACAAACAATGAATAAAATCACACTTGTAGACAAACAAGCAACAAAACCAAGTTCATTTCACATGACTGATAACCGGACCATTAGACATTCCTGATCCCATTCCCTAAGCATGCATCTCTTACAATACTAAGCGATAGTACATGAACACATATTGCATATTAGGAAACCATAACCATTACCTAAGTGTTCAACATACCAACCCGATTTATACTATGACCAACCCCATACTTAAGTTCAACTACCCAGCCTCTCATGGACCGATTTTGCAATAATCACAGTTTCAACAGTTAGACCTGCCTAAAGACTAATCCCTGGCTTACCCTTTTTGACACATATTCCTTAGATACACCTATTCAGGAACCCTCCTCTCAAGACAAACACAATATTGGGAAACATTCCCCTAACATAAAGACCCTGACCCTTCCTGTTTGCAACTCTAATTTTAATGGAAATATTCCCAAAGGTCCACTATAACCTACCATATTTACCCCCAATGCTTAAAAAATTCCCAAACTTACCCAACAGTCTAATTTCCTGGAACCTAGCATCACATATATTTAACAATTATAAATGAACCCAAAAAGAACCACATCGTCCCACCATTATTATTCCCTAACCAATCAATCAGCCAAACCTTACCATATTCCTCCAAACTCTGTTCCCATAGGACTAAACATGAATTTTCCTTTCCGTCTTTAAGAACAATATGAAATGGAAACTTGTCTAAGTCTACTCAATGTAAAAAAACCTAGCCTACCTGGATACTAAGCAGCTGCAGCACGCATATTCTGGCTCCTTGAAGGAATTTCTTGATGGATGACAAGCCCAAAATCCATGGTTTCATGTACTTTTAGCCAGAATCTCCCCTTCTCATGGCTCCCAAGCCTTGGAGAAGCGTAGGAGGGTTCTTGGAGTAACCCTCGTCTATTTTTAGGGCTGAAGGGAAGAGAATGAAATTATAAGACTTGTTTTTGGGTTTTCTAGTCCCGTCATCCTGCTATAGCGGCCCAATCCCACTATAGCGGTAGCCTCCCACTATAGCGGATTTGACCGCCTTGACTTCTGCTATAACGTAAATTTCTTCGCTATAGCGGTCATCGCGGTAGTGCAGTGTCAACCGCTATACGTAAATTTCTTCGCTATAGCGGTCATCGCGGTAGTGCAGTGTCAACCGCTATAGCAATTGACACAGAACAGAAAATCCCCCAAAATGGCTCATTTCATAACACACTTCAAATCTTGACGTTCTGAACCAACCCTTTCACGTCAACTTTGATATTGGGAGTTTTACTCACCCGAATTCAATTTCAAAAAGTCCTACGAACTCTTTAACCCCTTAGCTAATAGAAACATTAGCTCAACCTTAGATATTTTACCCAATCCTTTCCTGAATTTACCTAGACCTTACCTCTCTCAGAATTTGTTTGAGACTAGCCTAGCCCCAAAATGTTCAACTCCCCAACTCGAAAGTTTTCTAGCCCGCTTCTTCGCACGAATATCTCACCCATAACGAGGTGCCTTTTAATAATGACTAAACAGGTCATTACAACAGATATCAATTTACACATTATTCATCTCTGAATGATCTCTAAGGCGGAAGGAGAAGGAGGAGCCCACCCTCTGAACCTTAACGCTCTACCATGACAGCTTGAATATAGCCTTACACAAGCCACCAAACTTTCAAACCCCTCGGTGTACCTAACTCAATTAAAATTTAGTTCACTCCTGATCTATCAAGGAATTCCTTCCTTTGAGCTGTGCAAGGTTAATAAGATCACCCCTCCCCGAGTGCCCAAGAAATATGAGGCCTCTTCAAAACACCAGAGCGAAGGAAATCCACACGTAATGAATGAACCAATTTCCCACGCCACAAGGACTAGATCCCTTCACGTTAAATGTTATACCCAGAGTCCTGCTAACCCAAACTCCATTCTGAAACCTCTATGGGATACTATGCCCCTTGCATATCATGGTATCACCTTGCTCCTATCAACACTACACCCTGAGACACTAAGTATCTCTAAACCACACAAAATTGAAATTACATTGGAACTCATCCTAGCTTGAGATTTGTCAACTCTTGTCTTAGGGGAAATTCTACTCGGTACTTACACCTTAAGCAATGCTATAGCAAGCACACCCCTACCACTCAATGAGCAGTAACACCAGGTATTATCATGACCAAAAAGAGGGATAATAATATTAAAGAATCTATTTAATAACACCACTTCCTCGACAGACCCTACCACTAAGGATCATCAATAATAAACCAACCAATAATCACCCTCATAACATAAGCCTATGAGCAGTGTCCAACACTACTCCATCAATTATGGATCATTTTCCCAAATTCTACATGGGTGACTATTTCCACCAATGGTCAATCATAATTTTACCAATACCCTGGGCTACAATATCTACCCTTTCCTTTTATCGTGCAGGGATGCTAAATAATTCACGAAATAGCTCGCAGCTCAATTAGCGATTTCAAATGACTCAGGAATGAAAAATAAAACAAGGGAAAATAGGACAGGGATTATGCCCTTCCCACCCTGCTATAGCGGCTTGCACACTGCTATGGCGACCCCTAATAGTAGTAGCCCAGAAAAATTACCATTCTCTACAAAATTCTCTCATTCCCCTTCTCTATTTTCAATATTAACACATAAAATTGCGTTACGTTCTTAAAACATAACCTCAAGACCAACCTCAACTATGCATAGTTGAGAATTTAGCACCCCATTATCATAAAATTAGTTACAAAACACACCAGAACTGTGCACAATAACACATTCCCACTATCGTACACTACTAGTCCCCCCCCCCCCTTTTCCTTTCTATGGTTCCCAACTAATCCTGACTGTCCCAAAATTGGAGATTCCCCACATTCATCAGTCCCATTTTGTTCTCTTACCATCTATATCAATGATAAGTCTATACCCGAATGTAATGCAAATCATTCCAATTAAGGCATACCGTAATTTATCATTAAAGCAATCACAATTTTAAAGCCAGAATAAATTTTCCTTAAGTCACAATCATGAGTTACCACAAAGATTTTCTTACCACAATTCCCGCTATTAAGCAATAATAGCCCTTGTCCCTGGTACTTATTCATATACCAACCACTTGAAACATATGTTTCCACAAGCATATATATCATTTTCACTTATCATTTTAACAATGATAAGACCCTGCCCAACATTTAGCATACTGTTTTCCACTTGCAATCATAAAACAAGAGTTACTTCAATCATTAACACATAACAAAGTTAAGACTCTTCACTAACCACGAATTTCAAAGTAACTCAAGCAATTACACACCACCCATTTGCAGTCACTCAAACAATGCAATGCATATATAATCACAAGTCTCAAGCTTCAACACTCAATCAAACTATTTTCATTACCTTTTATTTGCCTCGTGGATGAACGTTAGCCAATTCATCCATACCTTTACATAGCCTCCCAGGCTAGATACCAATTGGAACCTTTCCGGTTCCGATTTCCCTTGCTTGTGTCATCTCAATCGGAGTCAACGACATCCTTTTTCCTTATTGAGATACTAATTGGAATCAAGAGATACCAATTGCAATCAAGAGATACAAATTAGACTCAACCCATACAAACAAGTAACAAATCGCACGAAAGGAATGAAAGAAGAGAGATGTTTCCTAGAATGTTTCATAGCTTCCCAAAGATTGGATGTGATATCAACACACCAATCCGTAGGCCTCTATTCGATATTTTTCTCTTGTACTGGGAGACCGATAACCTAGGCTCTGATACCATTTGCCACGACCCAACTATCAGACCATGCAGGCACCTACTCTAAACACCAAGATAGGAGAACCCTTACCCCCCCCCCATGTCCAACAGTCAATGCGGAAATTATATAAACCATGAGAAAATAACCTTTTTAATCTAAGAAAAATGTTTGTAACTTAAAATAGTAAATATCTTTTAAGAAATTTGAAATCAACCCTCCCTAGGAAATCTACTCTAAACAGGTACAAGAATTACTACAGGAGAAGTACAAGTAAATAAAAGGAGACATAACTTCCACCATGAAATTGAAGAGTAGAAGCTGTTGGAGATCGCCATCGTCATATACCTATGAAACATCACTGATCCTGCAACCAGACTATACCCAAAAAGGTATAACAGGAGTACTATCAGTACAAACACACGTACTGGTAGGCATCATTGGTCGACCTGAATCCACTCCATACCATCATATAAGAAATAAAGAGAAAATATGCAATATAAATTACAGAAATCCAGTGCCTCATCATCCACCTTGAATACCACCATGTGACCCCTATGGGCCTACTAGTTCTGTCCCAAGCCTTCCTATCCCACTTCTGCTACCAACTCCACCAGTCGGCAGCCTTTCTACCATCCTATCCTGGTCATAGCCAACTAGTCACACGTAAAACTAGGTCTTCCCGAGTCACCTTAGCTCTAGGACTTCCCAAGTCACCCTTCATACGAGACTTCCCAAGTCACCCATCTTACCAACCACTATAAGCGCCTCAGTATTTCCAGTCTCAACAATTAGGTCTACTATCCACCCCAGCTAGCCAGTTGAGAGACAACCTACAAAACCTTGACTTGCTACCTTGACTCGAATTAAGATCCTAAGTCAACCACTTGACCCTTAGCCCTTAGCCACACAACGAACTACATGTGAGTTCTGTGTACACAACCTCTAAGGTTCCTTACCCTTGACATCCCGCCAGTTCAGGCACTCACCAAATACTAGCCTCGTTTCACTAACCCAATAAAACTTGACTCTTTATGGACCTTAGGCCCTCCAAGTTCACTCGTCTTGCACCTCTTAAGCAATACGACTGACAACACAAATCAACTAAGTCCATATGACTATCAATAAGACCCCAGTCAATAATTGGACTCAATCACCTTATAAGTCATGCCCAACTATGCAAGTAAACTGACCACATATAATTATGTCACAGCTTGCTAACCGATCGGACCTCCCAAGGATCCCTAGGACTTTATCTATGCCATATAATGTGCGACCCCGATTCACAGAAGAATCGCCTTGTGACGTAAGCAAACCAACCCGGCCCTTCAAGAACTAATTATATGCCAAAAATAATAAATCCAAGCCCTCTCAGGAACCTAACATATGAAGAACGTCAATAATAGATAACCTAGTTCACTCAAGGAACCAACATGTAAAGAACATCAATAACAGACAACCCAGTTCACTCAAGGAACCAATATGTAAGGAACATCAATAATAGATAACCTGGTTCACTCAAGGAACCAACATGTAAGGAACAACAAGTAACAAATAGACATGGTTCACTAAAGGAACCAACACACATGTAACACCCAATCTCACACCAGGCTTGGTAACCGAGCTAACCATAATAGAACTTGTACCAGGCATGGTACCCGAGCCAACCGAATGTCACACAAAATCCAACAATCAACAAACAATGAATAAAATCACACTTGCAGACTAACAAGCAAGAAAACCAAGTTCATTTCATATGACTAATAACCAGACCATTAGACATTCCTGATCACATTCCCTAAGCATGCATCTCATACAATACTTAGTGATAGTACATGAACACATATTGCATATTAGGAAACCATAACCATTACCTAAGTGTTCAACATACCATCCCAATTTATACTAAGACCAACCCCACACTTAAGTTCAACTACCCAGCCTCTCATGGACCGATTTTGCAATAATCACAGTTTTAACAATTAGACCTGCCCAAAGACTAATCCCTGGCTTACCCTTTTTGACACATATTCCTTAGATACACCTATTCAGGAACCCTCCTCTCAAGACAAACACAATATAGGGAAACATTCCCCTAACATAGAGACCCTGACCCTTCCTGTTTGCAACTCTAATTTTAATGGAAATGTTCCCAAAGGTCCACTATAACCTACCATATTTACCCCCAATGCTTCCAATTTCCCAAACTTACCCAACAGTCTAATTTCCTGGAACCTAGCATCACACATATTTAACAATTATAAAAGAACTCGAAAAGAAGCACATTGTCCCACCATTATCATTCTCTAACCAATCAATCAGCCAAACCATACCATATTCCTCCAAACTTTGTGCCCATAGGACTAAACATGAATTTTCCTTTCCATCTATAACAACAATATGAAATGGAAATAGGTCTAAGTCTGTTCAATGTAAAGAACCTAGCCTACCTGGACGCCAATCAGCTGTACCACGCATATTCTACCTCCGTGAAAGTATTTCTTGATGGATGACAAGCCTAAAATCCATGGTTTCGCATTCGTTTAGCCAGAATCTCCCCTCCCCATGTCTCCCATGCCTTGGAGCAGTGATCTTAGGCATATTTATATACCTAAGTGTTATTATCTATGCGCGTTTAGCTTAGTTTTGAGGATAACTTGATGTTATGTTGAGGTATATATTGTGTATGTATGTATTTGGTTGCTAAAGCAAATTTTTAATGTGTTTAAGGTGCATTTGCAACAATTCAAGAGTCAAAATGATCAACTAGAGTTTGGACGAGAAAACTAGTGTTGCTAGCTTGAGCTATGCGTATTCTAGTGTACTTTGATGAGCTCGATTATATTGTATGGACTAATGTGTGTTATGAATTGATGTAGGAGACCATTGGAGGATCTATGAAAGATAAGAGGGCGAAAAGAACAAGTGCACAAGGAGAAGAGGGCAAAAAGAGGACGAACCTTCACGTTTGGAGGGGGCCATGCGCCCCACCCCCCAAGGCTTGGGAGCAGACCATGTGTTGCACCCCCAAAGGCAGGGGAGGAGGACATGCCTCGCGCACCCTATCATGGAGGTCCACTGGTTTGTCCACGCGGCCAGCCACACGATGCAACCCCTCCACCCCCAAAACGTCCAAAATTGAGTTTTAACTTGGTTTAAGTTGGGGGCAAAGTTGTAAATGCATATGCTTCTTATGGGACAGCCTATGGACGACCTAAAACACTATAAAAGGAGTACTTATCCACATTTACACACATCTTTGGAAGATTACACGAATTGGAGAGCAAAAGGAGACATCAAGGAGCTCAAACTAGGGTTCTTTGTTCTTTAACTTTTCTTTCTTGTTGTTTTACATTATGAACTCATCTATGGAGGATTGTTGTAATACTATAAGTGGATAAACACCCTCTTCTAGGGTTGAGGCTACAACATGAGTGCTTAATTATGGTTTTATAGTTAATTATTATGTTTATCATGTCAAGTGATTATTCTTGCATTCTTGTTTTACTATTCTAAAGCGTCATGAACTTTAGGATAAATCTATGTCTTGAAACGAATCGACCATAGGAGTGGAGGGATAGAATTAAGAATGTAAGGAGTGTAGATCATGTCTATAACTATTCGATATTTTTGTAAAGGCTGATTTGCGATTAGAATAGCGATATACCTAAATGTCCCACTTGGTTGATAAAATGGAAAGATAGTTTAATGCATCCGAATTAAAGACTCACATCCCCGCTCAACGATGTAGTTGTGAGATTAATTTGGGTAGATGACTTAGAGTATGACCATTCCTAAGTTGTAATATCAACCCCATAGATCAACAATTATGATAAACACCAACACCGGCTAGAAACCATCGTTATGCATGAATGTGAAGTAAATGCCTCAACACTGGATCTCTCCATAAATTGTTTACAATACAAATTTCATATCATTGTTATTTTCTAGTATTTAGTTTATATAAGCAAAACTCAAACTCTTTTTGGCTACGAATCGCACTTTTTTAACTTCAATAGTAAAAATTAAGTTAGATCATTTGCTAAACACCAAGTCCCTGTGGGATCGATATTTGGCTCGCAAGAGCCACTTTATTACTCGCACGACCACGTACACTTGCGTGTGCACTTGGGAGCAATAATTTTTTGGAGTCATTGTCGGAGACTTGAAAATTATCAACCTTCTAATTTTAGTTTTACTTTTTTGTTTGATAAGTGCTAACAACTTGGTATTAGCTAATGAATTTGTAGGTACAGGTTTGAATCTTGAGAAAGCTAGCAAGGGAGAGGGAATTGGTTGAACCACATCCCAAACCTGAGCGACGCTTGCACCAATTAAGAAGAGAAGCAACACTTCTCTATCCAATCCCATAATTTAAGTAGGCTGAGATTATTCCTACCGTCATGGCTGATGAACAACCACCAGTTTGTAGGACAGTGTGCGAAGTGGCAATCCCACTCGCAACTAATATGACCGACATTCAAAATCCAGTCGCAGGAGGCCGATTTGAGTTAAAATAGAATATGGTGCAATTGTTGCACACAAGAGGGTAGTTTACTGGGTTGTCACATGAGGATCCACAGGTTCATCTCCAAAGCTTTCTAGAGATCAATGACACATTCATTCCCACAGGGGTCTCTACAGATTATGTGAGGCTCACATTTTTCTCATTCTCAATATTGGGAGAAGCAAAGAAATGGTTGAAGGCAGATACTTCAAATTCAATCACAACTTGGATGACTTGGTAAAGAAGTTCCTCATTCTATTCTTTCCTTTAGGCAAAACTGCAAAGTTGAGGAGTGAAATCCTAAGTTTCAAGCAAAATCCAGATGAGAATCTCTATCATGCATGGAAGAGATTCAAGTCTCTTCTCAGGGATTTCCCACATCACCAGTAGAATAATGAGGTATTAGCTCACACTTTTGTAGAAAGTCTTGACCATAACACAAAACTTTTTCTAGATTCAGCGGCAGGTGGTCAAGCTTTGGAGAAAACTTATAATGAGCTATATATCCTCCTTAATCGTATTTCACAAGGTAATCCAGAGTGGCATGAGATATGTCCTGAAATATGGTGAAGAATCCTGCAGGTATGATCGAGGTAGATAGTGTCACAGTATTAGCTGCACAGTTAGCCACTTTTCAGAACCAAGTGGTGGCTCAGTTCAACAAGCTGAGTATGGCTTAACCTCAAACTCAAGCTAATGCATTACAGTAGGTCCAAACTTGGTGTGAAACCTGTGGTCATTCAGCATACTTGTGTGGGGTGAATCTAGAGTCGGTATATTTTATGGGCAATGCACAGAAAGGCAATCAAAACTATGGTAATGCCTATAATTGCAATTGGCAGAGTCAGCCCAACTATTCTTAAGGCAATAATCAGGATCAACCACAGCAGTTTCAATAGCAGCAAGGTATTCAGAACCACACTCATGCTAGTAGTATAGAAGAGACATTGAAGAAGATTATGGCCAACCAAGAACAAATGGATGCAGAGATAAAAAATCAGCAATTGGCTCAAAAGAATTTTGAGATGCAAATGGGCCAGTTGGCTCAGGCACAAAACATGAGACCTCAAGGAAATTTTCCAAGTGATACGGAAAATCCAAAGCAAGTGATGGCAATTACCTTGAGAAGTGGGAGAGATTTGATTGACGCACCCCCAAAGAAAAATTATGAGGTGCAAGAAGAGTTGATCACTTCCAAGCAGATAGAAAAGCAGGTTGAGTCCAAAGAAGCTGACAAAAAGGGGAAGTCTGAGTACCTTAATAAAAAGCCAATTGAGCAGACTCAAGATAGACCACCACAACCATTCCCTCAAAATCTTGTAAAATCCAAAGAGGATGCTTATTTCAAGAAGTTCTTTGACTCGTTCAGAGAACTTCACATTAACTTTCCTTTGTTAGATGTTTTTACAGAGAATGCCTAAGTATGCTAAGTACTTGAAGGATGTGGTGGAGAACATAAGAAGGCTTGTGGATATTAAGACTGTGGCACTTACCGAAGAGTGCAATTCGGTGGTTATGAGCAAGATGCCCAAAAAGCTCAAGGACCCTGGGAGTTTCACACTCCCCATACAAATTGTTGAAAGTGATTTTGTCCAACCCTTGAGTGATTTGGGGGCAAGCATCAACTTGATGACCCTTTTAGTATTTAATACTCTCGGGTTGGGAAAGCCAAGGCCTGTATCAGTTGTGCTACATATGGAGGACAGAATGAGAGATGTCCCCAAAGGAATCACTGAGGATATTCTCATCAAGGTTGGTAAGTTCATTGTTCCTGCTGACTTTATTGTTCTTGATTATGATCCAGATGAGAGGGTACCAATCTTATTGGGATGCCCATTCTTAGCTACCGGTGGAGCATTGATAATGTTAGAGAGGGAATGCTCAATATGAGATTGAATGATGAAGAGGTGATCTTCAGAGTGTACAAAGAACTCAACACACCCTCACACTACAAATATCTATGCATGATCAGATCGATGGAAGTGGATGAGTGTGGGGTGGAGAAGAGTGTACCTCCAATTACCTCGTCGGACTCTCTTATGGAGCTACCCAAATTGACAAATAAGCTTGAACCCAAAAAAATTGAGTGGAATCCTGAGAAGGTAGGTGTAAAAAAAGCCACAGACCTCGAGTGTGAGCACACGAGAGGTCAAAAAAGAATAAGAAGATGGGCCCTGAGTAGGAGAAAAAGGATGAGAGAATGGGAATGAGAGTTGTGATATGAGTCGTGATGCGACAATAAATCAGGCGCTGCTTGGGAGGTAACCCAAGTTAAGGTAGTATTTTTATTCTTTTTTGTTTTCTTTAGTATCACCTTTGGTTTCATTTTTTTGTGTTGTGGTGCCAGGTTGAAGGGAAGTCTGAGTACCTGAGATCATAGCCAAGGAGCATGGAAAACATTATGTGTGGGGTCCTCCGGACCCCTTTGATGAACTTGATGCTACTAGCTAAGCCTAGAGGCCTCAGGGAATATTTTTATCTTTACTTTTAATTTATACTTTGGGGACAAAGTATAGTTTTAAGTGTGGGGTAGAAATCTTCCTATTTTTCAAGGGTGAAGTGCGTTATAGGATTTATATTTTTATTTATTTTGATTAAATTGAAAAAATTACAAAAAGATTTTATCTTTGTTTGTTTTGTTTTGTATTTGGTCTATTTAATAGAAGCACACTTCACCTACCCCTCGATTTTTTTTGGTTCTTTTCTGAGAGGGAGCCCTTTGAACCCAGTATCCTTTTTGATTTTTAGGAGTAAATTTAAATTTTTTGTCATTAGGAATAAATAGAGATGCTCTTGTTAGAGGCTACACACGACTACGTATTGCAAGTTGATGTTTAATTCTATGGCATGATTGGAAAAATTGTATGACTATTGTGAGACACCTAGGCTCTTTTATCTGACTCATGTGTGATGTTGGCTTAAAGTTGAATTCTAGCAATTGCTTGGTCGAGATTCTATAGTTAGCCTTCTTGATTAGAACTTGCCCCGTGTGTTTGCAAAGCGAAATAAAGAATGTTGAGTTTAGGAGATGATATAGGCATTCCTTTAATAGCCATGTTTTATACTCTCTTTATCTACCCCTTGTGCATGACCTAAGCTAGCCCCGTTGAGCCTTTAACCTATTCTTTAGTAGCCTCATATATAGTTTATTCCTTTTCTTTCAATTGCCCGCAATTTGATCCAAAACTCCTAAGCGCTTTAGTTAAGAAATTAATATGTTAAGGAGTGTAAAATTAAAGAAAGAAAAAAGTGAAGGGAACCCCAATGAAATAGCTTTTGATGTGTTGAAAAGTCTTGTGTGTTGTTGGTATGGAGTAATTTAATGAAAAGACAAATTGATCAAAAGAAGTGAATCATGTGTTGATAGCAAATACTCTCTACTAAAGATGTGTAAGCTAGCTTAAAAAGATTGGGCAAAACAAAAGAGAGATGGGAAGATAATAATGGTGTAAAGTAGGTTGGTTGGAGATGAGTTAATGAAAAGTGTGATGTATTAAAAGCGCTTAGGGAAGATAGTCACTATTTTTAATCAAATAGTTCCTACACATCCCTTAGCCTACATTACAACCCGTAAAGACCTACTTGATCTTGATCTTAGACATTCTGATATTAGGGGAGCACTACACTAAGGGAAATCTTATGGTTCATCTTATGTGACATGTGAATTCTTTATGAGAGTGAGCAAAATTTGATTTTTAGACCCTTTTCTTGTGATAATATGCATATGTGTGAGTGAATATGGGTGACTCTCTTGTGGTGAGGGAGCATGTTTAATGATGGATAGGTGACTTATATGATATCTTAGTTGAGTAATGTGCATGAGTTTTCCAACTGGGTAGAGTCAATTCTTGAGATTGGGAAGTCTTGAAGTAGTATTCATGCATTTAAGCTGCAATTGCCGAATGTAGAACTTGCTATTCATGTGATCATTATAGTTCTAGCTTGAGTATATTAATTTTAATAGGGATGTTGGAGTATTCCTTGAGTGTGACTAGTGTAAAGAGTTGTTCGAGGATGAACAAGGCTTTAAGTGTGGGGTGGGGATCTTAGGCGTATTTATACACCTAAGTGTCATTATCTATACGCGTTTAGCTTAGGTTTGAGGATAACTTGATGTGATATTGAGGTATATATTGTGTATGTGTGTATTTGGTTTCTAAATTACATGTTTAAAGTGTTTAAGGTGCATTTGGAACAATTCAAGAGTCAAAATGATCAACTAGAGTTTAGACGAGAAAACTAGTGTTGCTAGCTTGAGCTATGCGTATTCTAGTGTACTTTGATGAGCTCTATTGTGTTGTATGGACTAATTTGTGTTATGAATTGATGTAGGATACCATTGGAGGATCTAATGAATCTAAATGAAGCCTACAAGCAAGCCACAAGAAGTGAGAAATCAAGGAACAAGTGCACGAGGAGAAGAGAGCAAAAAGTGGACGAACCTTCACGTTTGGAGGGGGCCATGCGCCGCACCCCCCCAAGGCTTGGGAGGAGTCCATGCGCTGCACCCCCCAAATCAGGAGAGGAGGCCATGCCTCGCACACCCCCATCATGGAGGTCCACTGGTTTGGCCACGCAGCCAGCCATGCGACGCGACCCCTGCCCCCTCCCCCCTCCCCCTCCCAAAAAAAGGGTCCAAAATCGGGTTTTAACTTGGTTTAAGTTGGGGGAAAAGTTGTAAATGCATATGCTTCTTATGGTACAGCCTATGGACGACCTAAAAAATTATAAAAGGAGTACTTATCCACATTTACACACATCTTTGTAAGAGCACACGAATTGGAGAGCAAAAGGAGACATCAAGGAGCTCAAACTAGGGTTCTTTGTTCTTTAACTTTTCTTTCTTGTTGTTTTACTTTATGAACTCATCAATGGAGAATTGTTGTAAGACTATGAGTGGATAAATACCCTATTTATAGGGTTGAGGCTACAACATGAGTGCTTAATTATGGTTTTATGGTTGGTTATTATATTTATCATGTCAAGTGATTGTTCTTGCATTCTTGTTTTACTATTCTAAAGCGTCATGAACTTTAGGATAAATCTAAGTCTCGAAACGAATTGACCATATGAATGGATGGATGGAATTAAGAACGTAGGGAGTGTGGATCATGTCTTTAACTATTAGATATTAATTGTAAAGGCTGATTTGCAGTTAGGATAGCGATATACCTAAACGCCCTACTTGGTTGATGAAATGGGAAGATAGTTTAATGCATCCGAATTAAAGACTCACATCCCCGCTCAACGATGTAGTTGTGAGATTAATTTGAGTAGATGACTTAGAGGATGACCATTCCTAAGTTGTAATATCAACCCCATATATCAACAATCACGATAAACACCAACACCAACTAGAACCCATAGTTATGCATGAATGTGAAGTAAATGCCTCAACCCTGGATCTCTCCATATATTGTTTGAAATCCAAATTTCATATCATTGTTATTTTCTAGTATTTAGTTTATATAAGCAAAACTCAAACTCTTCTTAGCTACGAATCGCACTTGTTTAACTACAATAGTAAAAATTAAGTTAGATCATTTGCTAAACACCAAGTCCCTGTGGGATCGATATTCGGCTCGCAGGAGCCACTTTATTATTTACACGACTACGTACACTTGTGTGTGCACTTGGGAGCAACAAGTAGCCTAGGAGGGTTCTTGGAGTAACCCTCATCTATTTTAGGGGCTGAAGGGGATAGAATGAAATTATAAAATCTATTTTTGGGTTTTCTGGTCCCGTCATTCTGCTATAGCAGCCCAATCCTGCTATAGCGGTACCACCATAGTGGTTGCCACCCGCTATAGCAGAGTTGACCGCCTTGACTTCCACTATAGCAAGAATTTCTCTGCTATAGTGATTATCGCGGTAGTGCAGTTTCAACCGCTATAGCGGTTGACACAGAATAGAACCTCAGAAAATCCCCCAAAATGACCCATTTCAAAATACATTTCAAATCTTGACGTTACGAACCAACCCTTTCACAACACTTTGATATCGGGAGTTCTACTCACCCGAATTCACTTCCAAAAAGTCTTACGTACTTCTTAACGCCTTAGATAACAGAAAAATTAGCTCAACCTTAGATATTTTACCCAATTCTTTCCCAGATTTCCCTAGACCTTACCTCCCTCAGAATTCATTCGAGACTAGCCTAGCCCCAAAATTTCCAACTCCCCAACCCAGAAGTTTCTAGCCCGCTTCTTCACATGAATAGCTCACCCATAATGAGATGTCTTTTAGTGAAGACTAAATAGGTCATTACAATATGCCCCCAGCTAACTCTAAATACTAAAAATAGGAACAAACTAACTAACTCAAAAAGCATAAAAAAACATCCTCTGATGATGAGGACTCACCGCTGACTATCGTTGATATGGCAACAGTACGAGCTAATCACGCAGTTGAATCTGAGAACCTAAACCTGCATCATGAGAGCATGCAGCATATAGAGTATGCTCATCTCAATTTGAACCACCACAATATCAAGGCAATTGGTCATTTCAAAACCTTTTCCAAAAGGACTTTATTTCTCATTCAAAATCAAGGGAATTTTGCATTCAAAGCAAGACATTTAAGCTTCTCAAGTCATTGGCATGGACCGTCAAGGTTCCTCGAGATTCGCCACACAACTTGTATCATTCATTCCTCTCAATTGAAATAGAGACTTCGTATTTCAATTCGAGTGCATGATGCCACTCACCACAAGAGAGAATCCCACTCACAATCTTGCAATTTTCAAAACAAAGGGATTATAGGAGAACCAAGAAGACTCTCACTCTCTCAAGGAAGTTCAAGTGCACACATGTCAAACCATAGGCTTTCCCTTCATGTACATTGCCATTAATGTAGGGTAGCCAAGATCGGAATCACCAAGGACTTACGGGTTACGATGTTGGCTAGGGCTAAGGTGAGGATTTCATTTGGTTCAAGTGACTACACCTCTCTAATGCTCTTTGTTGTCATTTCGAACACCGCTCACATTTTCAAATTTCAACTTCACCTTATTTCTCCCTCACACAACCCAAGCTTCTCCTTTTCAATTAGGATCATTCAAACTCCTTGTATCACCTACATTTGGTAGCACCTATTCTTGATTTTCATTTTGCTCATTCGATTGAACTTTTGGAGAAATTTTCAATTCAAACTTAAGGTTCTACCTTGCACTTGAAGTGCATTCCTTTTCTTCTTCTCATTTGATCACATGCACCCCCAAACTTAGGCATTTGCCTATGTTGTCTTTTTATTTCTCCTTCCCCCAAACTTAGGCTTTTAGCCTACGTTTTACTTCCAAACAATTAGGGAGGACGGGTGTCAAGATAGAGGTTCCAAAAAGGTCAAGGTGTTAAACAAGGTGCCAAAGAACCATCACAAGATCAAAGGGGTTCACTAGGATTGATGTTGAGGGAAGTCATTTGGGTGAAGTGGCTATCAAAAAAGGCCTAAGATCATCTTCCAAGTTCGGTCACACCTAGAATTTTGCCTTGAATCACATTTGGGGAAAGTTCTAGATGACACGCATGCATGAGAATCAAGGTAAAGCCTCACCACACAAGGCATCATACCACAAGACTTCTCTCATTAGTCTCAAAATCAATTGGGGAATGACTTTCGACAAGCTATTCTGAGTTCATTATACACTCGTTTGTGAGTCAATCAAGCCAAAGCAAGAGTGTGCAAGTCATGACAAGAGAATTCTTTTCCTCAAAAATTCATTTCCCTTCTTCCTTTTATTTACAAAAACAACCTGCCAAGAAACAATTTCGGTAGGCCCATTTCGAGAAAAGCAACTACGGACTCAATTTTAAACTAAAACTTGGCATTTTCCCTAAAGAAAGTCACCTCTCAATCTATTATAGGGAAACACCAACCTGGTTCGACACAAAAACAAAAGAAAATAAACAAAACTTTTGCTCCTTGGGAAAGAACCGTGGTATTAAGAAAACTCTTGGAGTTTATTGCTAAACTACTATTAACAAGACGATAATCAAATTGAACACCCCCAAACATAAATGGAGCATTGTCCACAATGATATTGGACAGAGGAAATAGAGTACTCCCTGAGTCACTTGTGCGAAGTGCACAAAAGTTGGTGCGACCGCACCTCAATCGCATAAACAAATTTGCTATTAGAGCCATGATTCTGCGTGTTGCTTGTGCAAACAATGTGTGGTGCGCACTTTGAGATATGCAAATTACCCCATCGATTACATAGTGGCATGGATTTTTGGAGAAACTGCCAGTTCTCTATTATGAGGTGCGAAACTGATGTACGAGGCGCACAATCGCTCATGCGACTGTATACCAATTGCATACACGGAGCCCAACTTCCAGCTTTCTGTTTTGCCCGTGTGACCTGATGTGTGAGGCGCACCTTCTGACATGCGATCGCATGGTGCATTGCACGTCTTGATAATAGCCCACACATCCTTAACTTGGTTCCCAACTACAAGGCTAACAAAAACAACACACAAAGTAAAACTAGAGAGGAAAAAAATACAGAAAGTAAAAAAAAATCAAAATGCTTGGGTTGCCTCCCAAGAAGCGCTTGGTTTTACGTTACGGCTCAACGAAGGTACCTCCCACTCAAGGCTCGTCAAGGTAAATGGCTTCTAAGAATGTGACTTCCTCCGGAATGCCCAAGTACTTCTTCACTCGCTGCCCATTGACTTTGAAGACCGATAAATCCTCATTTTCTAATTCTATGGTTCCATTGATGAAGACTTGAAGCACTTTGAAAGGGCCCGACCATTTGGACCTTAGTTTTCCCAGAAAAAGTCAGAGTCTAGAATTAAATAAGAGCACCCAATCTCCCGAGTGGAACTCTTGCTTTAAGATTTATTGATCATGATAGCGCTTTATCTGGGCTTTATAGATAGAGGCGCTTTCATAAGCCCGCATCCGAAACTCATCCATTTCATTGAGGTCTTCCACTCTAGCATGAGTGGCTTTTCCCCAATCCAAGTTCAATTTCTTCAAGGCCCACATTGCCTTGTGTTCCAATTCAACCGGGAGGTGACAAGCTTTGCCGAAGACCAGTTGGTAGAGGGACATACCAATCGGGGTCTTGTAAGCTGTCCTATATGCCCATAGTGCATCATCTAATTTTCATGCCCAATTCGTTTGATGAACATTTACAGATTTTGAAAGGATTGACTTGATTTCTCGTTGGATACCTCAACTTGTCCCCTCATTTGTGGATGGTAGGGAGTGGCCACTTTGTGTTTGACTCCATATTTCTCAAGTAGCACACTAATCAACTTGTTGCAAAAGTGTGATCCCCCATCACTAATGACGGCATGGGGGTGCCAAACTGAGTGAAAATATGTTTTTTAAGAAAAGCAGTAATGCTTCTCCCTTCATTGTTTGGTAAAGCCACCGCCTCAACCCACTTAGACACATAGTCCACAGCTACTAGAATGTAGGTGTTCCCATGTGAACTCACAAAGGGACCCATGAAATCGATACCCCATATATCAAACAAATCTACCTCAAGAATTGGAGTTAAAGGAAGTTCATGGCGTCGAGATATGCCCCCTTCGCATGACACTTGTCACACTCCTACACCAAATCATGGGCATCCTAAAACAGAGTCGGCCAATAGAATCCACTTTGTAACACCTTTGAATTCATGCGCATACCCCCATGGTGACCACCAACGGATGAAGAATGGCACGCTCAAAGAATTGGCATCATTTCAATTTCGGGAGTACACCTATGTATCATCCCATCAGCGCAAATCCAGAATAAGTA
The DNA here is from genome assembly GCA_003996215.1 of Jaltomata sinuosa. Taxonomy (NCBI): domain Eukaryota; kingdom Viridiplantae; phylum Streptophyta; class Magnoliopsida; order Solanales; family Solanaceae; genus Jaltomata; species Jaltomata sinuosa. Next base: position 45,701 of record QJPP01003276.1, on the reverse strand, counting down.
AGGCTCATCCCAATAATACTTTCAGATGCCGTAGAGGAACTTCTTCTTCTGATGTAAGTTCAAACCCTTCGGAAGTAAATCACTTGCTAAGTAATTAGCAAAGTCCACAAACTAAGGTGTTAGGTCGTGGGAGGCAGCCAAGATATGCTCATCAAGGAATGAGTAATTAATTTCAAGATCCCCCACGGTCTTTCCCTCTTCTTGCAATTACGATAAGTAATCGGCCACTTGATTCTCACACCCTCTCCGGTCCTTCACCTCAAAGTCAAATTCTTGAAGAAGTAACACCCACCGGATTAACTGGGGCTTGGCATCTTTTTTTGTCATCAGGTACCTGATTGCCGCATGGTCAGTATGCACCACCACTTTAGTCCCCAAGAGGTATGCCCGAAACTTTTCAAATAAAAAAACCACGGCCAATAATTTTTGTTCCGTGATGGTGTAATTTGTTTGGGCCGTGTACAAAGTTTTACTTGCATAGTAGATGGGATGGAAAAGCTTCTCTCTTTGTTGGCCAAGCACTGCCCCTAAATCTACACCACTGGCGTCGCACATGAGCTCAAATGGTTTCGACCAATCTGGTCCAATGATAATAGGGGTGGAGGTTAGCTTCTCTTTCAAGGTGAGAAAAGCCTTTATGCAACTGCCATCAAAGTCAAATTTGGCTTCCTTTTCGAGTAACTTACATAGAGGGTAAGCTACTTTTGAGAAGTCTTTGATGAAGCGCCTATAGAACTCGGTATGGCCTATGAATCTTTGGATGCCTTTCACAGTTTTCAGAGGGGGTAACTTTGATATGACCTCAATTTTGGCTTGATCAACCTCAAGCCCTTTCTCAGAAATTTTATGCCCTAGAACTATCCCTTCTTTCACCATGAAGTGGCATTTCTCCCAATTCAATACCAAATTTGTTTCCTCACACCGTTTAAGCACCTTCTCCAGATGCTCTAGACAATCGCTAAACTCATCCCCAACCAAAGAGAAATCATCCATGAAGATCTCCATGGTATCCTCCACTATGTTTGAAAATATTGACATCATACACCTTTGGAAGGTGGCAGGAGCATTGCAAAGCCCAAAGGGCATTCTCTTGAAAGCAAAGGTCTCATACGGACATGTGAAAGTGGTCTTTTCTTGGTCTTCCAGGGTGATTGAAATCTGATTGTATTTGAAATAATCATCTAGAAAATAATAGAAGCCACGGCCCACCAACCGGTCTAGCATTTGATCCATGAACGGGAGAAGAAAATGGTCATTTTCTGTCTAAGAGTTTAATTTTTGGTAGTCTGTGCACACTCTCCAACCGATCATGGGTCTGAGAGCAATCATCTCATCTTTCTCATTGGGCACCAGGTAATTCTACCCTTTTTTGGCACGCATTGCACTGGGCTAACCCAAGTGCTATCTGATATGGGAAAGACCACCCCCGCATCCAACTATTTAATAATTTCTTTCTTCACCACCTCTTGCATTGGTGGGTTTAGCCTTTGTTGGTGCTCAATGGAAGGGATGCTTTCTTCTTGGAGGTAAATTTTGTGCGTGCATATCCCCATAGGTATACCTATGATGTCAGCAATGGTCCACCCTAGGATGTGTTTCTTCAATACCTTAAGCAAAGCTTCCACTTGCTTGTCGCTCAACTTGTTGGAAATAATGACCAACAAGGTCTCGTTAGCACCCAAGTAGGCGTATTTCAAGTGGGATGGTAATGGTTTAAGCTCCAAGGTAGGTGGTTCAATGATTGAGGGTTTAGATGGTGGAATTTGCCTGTTCTTTAGATCTAGATCAAGTTTCTTTGGAGGGTAAGAGTAGGAACCCCATTCCTACTAACGCACAACAAATTTTGTCATATTCTTCTATCCCTTCACCATCATAATTCAACAGTACCGCTTCTAACACTTCATCTACAAATCCCTCTTTCATGTGCAAGTCAACGCTTTTATCAATCTTGCCAATTGCGAAAGCCATTTGGAGATCACTCGGTTGCTTCATAGATCTATTCACATAAAAGGTGGCTTCCTCATCATTCACAGCAAATTTTAACTCTCCTGAGTCCATTTTGCTAAAGGCACGCCCTATTTTTAGACTAGGTTGCCCCAAGATAATGGGTATCTCAAAGCTCCCTTTACAATCAAACGCAATGAAATCCACAGGGTATACAATCCATCCCACCTTGATCAAAATGTCGCAACCAACCCTCACGGGGTGCTTCATCGACCGATCCATCATAAAGAACTCCATGTTTGTGATAGTGGGTTACCCCAGCTCTAGTCATCTAAAGGTGGAAAAAGATATCAAGTTGACACTTGCATTTCATCACATACTAACCTTGTGAACTCCCCTCGAGTCACAAATAGTGTGTACACCCGACATCACTGCATCATTGGTGAACTCACCCGATAAAATTGCACTATTAAAAGGAGACAGCTGAACCACCCTAAAATCCTCTAAATTGCAAGTGGTGTATAATTCTTTCACAAACTTGGCATATTTGGGAATCTTGTTAAAAGCAGTATTTGCAGGAATATTGATGGTGATTCTCTTCAACATAGACTCAAAATCTCTCAGAGTTCCATCCACTTTTTCTTGCAACAAACATTGAGGTAATGGAGGCGAACATGTAGGGAAAGGTTTGAGAACTTTAGGCACCTCGCTCTTGCTTTATATAGATTTAGTCAAACCATTTCCCCAAGCTTGCTTGTTTATAGGTTTGCTTACCATTGGCATTGCAACATCAATGGGGTTGAGTGAGCTCTCTACACCACTACTCCTTTCTTCATTCTTGGCTTGCCTAGATTTGAATTATGAGCTGAGCCAAAGCATTCTATCTTCAAGACGTTCAATGGCTATGGAGTGAGATTGCACGGTTTGGGCAAGACTTCCAATGTCATGACTCAACTCCTCGATGACTCTGTAGGTTGCCCCTACTTTCTCTAACACCTGCACAAGAATACTTTTAATCCTAGAGCTATCATTTCGTTCGTTCCGACCTTGATTCCCATGATCATGTATGCCCAAACTTTGGGAGCATCCATGGGAACCCACCTCGTGGTCAGCCACAAGCACCTCATCACTACCTTTATTTGAACTCTCAACATCTTCTACTAGCCTCACAGCCCCAACAACACCAATGGCATTGATTGTTTCAACTCGGTCATTTGTTGCACTCCTCACCATAAATTCAAGAAGTGTGGAGGCAATTGATAGCTCTCTATCCCTTTGTGCACCACTCTTTAACTAATCCCCAATCTCTTTAGTGGAGATCGCACCCATTGCTTCCTCAGCTCCTAAAAATCCAACTCGTGGTCTAACAAGGTAGCAAAATCAAGTGCACGTGGGTTGAGTAAGAAGTACTGGGCATTAATGCTTGAGATATGTGTGCCTGCAATCAACCATAAACATCAAACAAAACAAAAGGCAACAAGTACTCTCAAAGTGATTTCAAATCTACAATCAAAAATAGCTATCAAATCAAGTCTCCGGCAATGGCGCCATTTTTTGATAAATGCTCAAACATACTCTCCAAGATGGAGGTATCAGTGATCGTCAAGCAAAACATATTTATAAGTACCCAACAGATGTTGGGGTCGTACCCCAGAGACTTGTAGATAGCACAATGATGATTGTATTGAAACGATTTCACTAAGAGAGTAAGTGTCTGAAAACACAAAAGTAAAGGATTGGGGGGAATTGGGATTATGTCACAACAATCTCAATTCAAGTAAGACAGTAAAGTAAAATGGGTATACAAATGAGAGTAGACGACTAGGATGTGCATCCAATGGGGGCTCTTGTGTGGGATAGGGTGAATGCCTATTCACGCAAATTCTCGCTCATTGACATAGGTAGCCTTGGTTATAGGTATGGTTGTTCATCTCTCGATCAACAACCATATACCCGACAATCTCGATTAAAGAACTATCGATTTAATAACAACCAACCAAGCTAAAGCTTAGGGAGGTCATTCTATTTTTAGCTTAGACCCTTAAATGGGTGATTCCGTCGATATGAGCTATTTCTAGCCTCAATCTAAATGGAAGCCCAAGTTCTCACTAGTAATTTCACATCCGAAGTTATGAAATTCTCTTTCAAGCAACAACATAACCAAGTAAGGAAAATCAATGTTTGTAACCATCAATTTTAGGATTAAAACTTGGTAAAACTACTACTATGTCAAATAAGCAATTATAAGCAAGAATTAGCAACACCCACACCCATTTGTCAAGCACTCATTATCAACACATCCCTAGACAATGAAATTAGCTACTCATGCTAAAGGAAAGAAATATATCAAGCGGGTAAGTCAAATTCCTCTTCATTCAAGTGTAATTTCAATATCTAAGCTCAGTTTTGTACACAAATAGTGAACTAAGAATTGGAAGAGAGAATTGATTGAAAACCCTCTTCTTGTTCTTAGAGAGGAAACTTGTTTTCAAGCTAAAATTACTCAAGAGTATTCAGAATTGAAGAATTGTCTTTACAATTGTGCCTAAAATGGGTTTAAATACTTTCCCAAAATATCACTAAATGTCTGGACAAAAATGCCCTTCGAGTGGTGTGCAGCGTGACATGTGGTTCGCACGTTGTGATGTGCGCGTCGCACACCCTCTTCAGTTGAACCAGTGACTCAGCTAACTTGGGAGATGTCATGCGAAGGAGGTCCAGTTCGCACCATGAATTGTGCGCGTCGCACAGCGACCCCACCTCATAACAGATCCTTCAGTCGATTCAAGGCTCCATGCGGTGAGAGGTGCGGAACGCACCAAGGCTTGTGTGTGTCACACAAGTGCCACATCTCAAGGCAGAATCTCCATCATTTTCTATCACTTCACACTTCACTCCTTTTAAGCTCTTTTTGGGTCCATTTCCTTGTTTTCCATCTTTGATCACAAGTACCTGCATAGACATCAATAAAGGCCATAAGAACCTCTAAATCTATTTAAAACATAGCAATAATTCATGGATAAAGGCTCAATAAGTTGGTGGATTATCGACTTATCACCCCCTCATCGAAAAATCATATTGTGTATACAAGGCCAGATTCAATAGTTATGACGATATATATTTTAAATGAACTCCCTTAGTACAACTGAACAGCTTAGCGCAGCGGTTTAGGGGGTTCAGAAGTTTACCGTGGTCCTGGATTCGACTCTTAGTTGCCGCGATGGCATACTTTACTTTTTGACTTTCCTCAGAGGCCACAAACTTTCAGCTATACTTGGGGCATTTGATTTGGCAAAAATTAGCTATGTTAAAGAGACTTTGAGTATGTCGAGCTCTAAAATATCAATTGAATAAATTACAGGAGAATTAGTGATACAATATTTTAAAAACTAACATGAAATTTAATCAAATCCATCAAACCAAATGAGTCCTTATCATTTAACATATTAATATTGATATTGTTGGGTACTCTGAATATATATTATAATATTAGTAATTTAGTTCTTGCATTTTTTTTAAGAATGTTCATGATTTTCAAAGATAATACATGATTCAAAATTCCAAAAAAAAAAAAAAAATTGCTAATTAAAGGAGAAAAAACACAATAGTTTTTAAAAAGGGCTCAATGGAGTAGGACAAAAGTAGGAAGAAATGTTAAACGAAACATGACAAGGCGAGTTAAAATTTAGCGGGTTGAGGTTAGTCTTGCCTTTGCCACCCCGCTCCTTTTAATTATCCTGTAATTTTTTTGCTTTTACTTGTTATATTTTGAACCCCCTGGATGAAAATTCAGGCTCCGCCACCGGAAAAAAGGAGAAAAATCCATAGAACCAGACACTTGGGTTAAGCCACGAGTGAGTAGACCTACATAATCCGTCTAATTAACTTATAATATTAATTAGTGTGTTTTTCTTAATTTATGTTGTAATTATTTCTTTTGAAATTAAAATTAATATGAATAATCATTGGAGAAGTTGTATCGTACTACTCCAACTGATACCCAAGATGCGCCACTAATCCAAAAGCAAATGGAGAAAATGTGGTTAGACATTATTGGTTGCCCGAGGAAGGAGAGAGCTTACGGTCTCCCTCAACAAGCATATCTTAACTTATAGTCTTGATTTTAAGGCTTAGCTACCCTCGGAGGAAGGGGCATTGGAGCAGAAGATCGCTGAGCTAGCTAGCTAGCTACAAGCTTAATGTGGAGGGACAAGCAATATGCAGGGCTTAAGGCCCAGTTAGACGCATTATTTGTTTCCAATTCCCCCGTGCCCTAGTGATTCTTATCCTTATTCTTGATCCTCCAATCTCGACCTGCAGCACAACGTCATGTCTATGACGGCCATCAAGTGCGAAGTCTTGTAGATGAGCCTAGTGATGAAAATGATTAAGAGGAGCACGTGGCAAACAAGCCACCACAAGATCATTATCCTTAAACTAACTTACATATTTGTGTATAACTTATGACTTGTATTGCTTTCTATGTAAACCTTCTAAGTGTTTTGCGAATTCTTTTAAGTGTTTTATTGAAGCTTCATGTAGTTTCATATGAATTTGATCTAGTGTGGCTTGGAGGATACTAGATATGCTTATTGTTCTAATTTGGTGGTTTATTGGCAGCTCTTTAATTAGTAATATATTTTAATATTGCATTGAATTGACATGTGAGCAGCTATAAAAGTAGTTGCTTCCTTGCAATTCGTTTTCTTCAGAGAACCAACTTCAAACCGACTTCATGAGTTCGATTTTTTGCAATTTTATTTTTTCAGATTTTGCAGAAAACTGACCTTTTGAGGCTGGTACATTTTGTAAAAAATCACATGTATCGATTACCTTGAAGTTGGTATATGTTCTTAATTTTTTTTTTATATCGCAAACTATCAACCTCCTGGGGTTGATATCTTTAAAAATTAATTTTAAACAAATAAGTTAACCCATATTTTTTTAAAATAATAATTTCTGACCTCATGTGGGCTATTTTTTTTAATTTTTTTTCGATCATGGGTCAGAAAACAAATATTTTATGAAAAAATTGTACCACTCGATAGGAAAACCAACCAAGAAATTACATTCCTTCCCCCTGAAGTCGATTTTTTCTGTAGATTTTGCCAAAAAAATGGACCTCATTCACTGACTCTTTGTAGTGTTCTTCTAATTAGCTCATGTGGCATGTGATATGTCCAATTCTTACCCCAATTGGTACCAATATGTCTTAAATGCCCGGAGAACTGCTTTTTTATCCTACTTAAAACCAACATTGCTTTGCTGAATGTTGAGGAGGGAATATTATTTATGTGATTATAAATGGTTGAGTGCATTCTTGGGCACCAAAAGCGAATCTAATCTATAAATATTGAGTATTCATGGATTATAGTATATATTTAGGCTCGTATATATACTCCTTTCGTCCAACAATACTTGTTCATTTTACTAAAAATAAATGTTCAATAATACTTGTCTAGTTTGAAAACCAATAAATAATTTATCATTTCTATCAATTTTACCCTTAGTTATTAATTATTGTCATTACCCAATACATTTTTTAAGACATTAAATTAATTATATTCAAAGAGTAATATAGTAAAATTACCCATATTAATTATTGTTTCTTAACATGTGTGCCAAGTCAATAACTACTGATCACGTACCTTAATTGTGCCTATCTAATATCATCTATATACAGAAAAAAAAATTGCCAACCAATTCATTCATCAATGAATAATTTTAATAATATATGCAATATGAATGTCTGATCAATTTAATCAAACAATATTGATAATTTTCTGACATTTTTTTTATCTTTTTTTTTTTTGAAATTGTGGGTAGGAAACGAGAAATGGGGGAGAGAATTACAAGATGGAGAATCGAACTCTCATCAACAAGATAAAAGTTCTGATAGTCAACCAAATAAGTACTAAAATTTTACCCTTATCTTTTTGTGAATATGTAAGAGACCGAAGAAAACTGTGAAGCCACCAATCAACTAATTATGTCATCACGGGAAAAACTTAGTGGCTTCACGAGTCTATTTTGTTTTGCGTAGTTATTTCACTATTGAACGTCGATTGATCAAAATCATAATGTATAATTTGTGCAAATAACAAAGAGTGTTTAATATGTTTTTATTGAGTAATAATGTTTTTCTTTTATAAGTGGGGAGATGTTTCATGATCATATCTCACTTTCTAATCATGAAAACATGCTTAGAAGCTAATTGTGTGAAAGTGCACGTTGAATCCACCTATATTACTCCCTCCGTCCCATTTTATTTGCACACTTTTCTTTTACACGCATATTAAGAAATAATAAATAAGAAGTTTGTTTTACTAATTTATCCTTTAAAAAAATTCTTTGGAACTTTACAAACAAATATGAACACTTTCAAAAAAAATTAATTGCAAAGGTAATATGAAAAAAATTTAATTAATGTTTTCTTTATTTAGTAAGGTGGTCAATTAATATGAGACAATTATTTTTAATATAATATGCAACTAATATGGGACAGAGGAAATAGTGTATTTAACAATCATCATTTATTGCTACTGCATTTATTTATTTCTGCGTCATTCTCATACATCGAGAATTTCCAAAAATTGTTGTATTGAATACAAAGAAAATAGAAAATGAAAATGACAAAAAGGTGGAGCTTTGATATACTACTGATTACAACTTGATTTACATAATGTATAATTTTGTTAGGCCCACTATACGGTAGCTATATGCATCATATCATGTTATTCTATGGGCTTAAGTCATTGACGGCCTCCTAAACTTGTTCGAATTATTCACTTAAACATCTCAATTCAAACTTGTAGCTATTAAACACTTTATCTATTCAATAATTGTTCCTATTAGACACAAAATACTGACATGACAAAAATTGTGTATGTCACGCTCTTTAAAGGCGTATAAGAAATTTAAATAATATTTTTTCTTTCTTTTAAAATTATATTTTACATCTAAATTAATTTTTTTTAAAATAATTAACTAATTAAAAAAAAGGGAGGATCACCATCCTCCTCCAAATCTATCCCCCTCCCCTACAACTTAATCTTTTCACATCCTCATTCCCTCATCTTCCCCCCTCTCCCTTTTTTATTCTATTCTTCCTCTGCTTTTTTATTTTTTATTTTTTTTACATTTGTTCATCAAGAAAAGTAAATGTAACTCTAAAAAGAATTCCGGCAAAGTTTCATTTTTTTTGGTAAGAGATAAAGCATTAATTTTTTTTGGATGAAAGTTTGTTGTTGGTTTCTATAGCTGTGGTAAATAGTTATTAATCGAGAAGAAGTAAAAGTAGCGGATAAAAGTTTGTAATGCTATGAAAATGAAGAGTTGATGGTGTACTGTGCACCGATGCCGACGGAAAAGGGAGCGGAATTCCATGGAGAAGAAGAAGGTGGGGGTGGGGTGGGAGGGATGTTTCTCTTTTCTTTTTTAATTATTTAAATAAAGTTATTTTTTTTAAAAAAATTAGTTGAATCCAATTACCACGTGTCATTACTTCATTTGTCCATATGATATAAATTGGCCGTGTGAGTTACACTCACTTTCAGTTTTCAACAGATTTTCAATTGTGTCAAATAGGTACAAATTTGTTAGGATTAAAGTGTTTAATAGGTACAAGTGTAAATTGAGGTGTTCAAGTGAATAATCCGAATAAGTTTAGCCGTGGATGACTTAAGCCTATTCTATGCCTAGGAGCCAAGATGTAGAGAGGAAATGATCTCTTTTGGTCATTTATACATTGAATAATCTTTTCAGATTTTTTATGTATAAAAATAAAAATCCCTTATAAAAATGATAAAAAATTAATAATAATTTTGTAAAAGATTACAAAATCAAATCTTCTGAATGTGAGTGAGGAAAAATTACACCCTTATATAATATATACGGTTAGTATTTCGTGTTTAAACCAATAAATCAAAAAATTGTAATAGAATAAAAAAACAAAAAGTTTAATTAAAATATCCAACACCACAGAATTTATTATGTATTCTTAAAAGAGTTAATTCCCTCACTGAGTTTGATAATACTTTCTCTCAGGATAAAATGTATATCTATTGCAGGAGAAGCGGTACCTCAAACGCCTATAACTTCATCAAACTCAAAGACAATCTCAAATCACACAAAAACGCTCATTTTTTGTTTGTAATAAAATATGCAGAAGTAATTCAAAAATTCGATGCAAAAACTAAGGGCATGTCTACCTATTTATAGTTGAAATTATGAGTTCACATGATGCAAAAAGTACATGTTCGAAAATAGGTTTGATGTCTGTTCGAAAAGATCTTGTATTTTACTGTTGGAAAATACTTCGCAAAATTTAAATTAAATTTCGTGTGAAAATAATATCAAAAAATGAAAAAAATAACGAAAATAAAAAATAAATTTGATCCAAAAAATTTATCTATCAAATTATTTGAACAAATTCAAATTAAATCCGAAGCCAAAGCCGAGCTACAATGATAGCAGAGAAGCGACTACATTCTCAACTCTTTAAGAGCTAAAAGAAGTGTTTCTATATATAAGCACACTAGTCTTTCTTTCCATCATTAATGAGAGACAAAGTTCCTATCCAAAAACTTTTGCTTCAAATTCTTATGTTTTCCTCATTTTCTCATTCACACAAAAAGAAATAACGAAAAGAAAATTAAATTTGATCCAAAAATTTTATCATTCAAATCCAAGACTAAAGTCGAGCTGAGTAACGATGAGGCGCGAGAAGAGACACTATTCTCAACTCTATAAAAATTAGAAAAAATGTTCTATATACAAACACACTAGTCTTTCTTTCTACCATTAATGAGGGACAAAGTTCCTATCCAAAAACTTTGCTTCAAAAATCTCCATTCCTTTTCTCCTCCATTTCTCCTTCGCACCAACACTTACCTCCAAGGCTCCAACATATACACAATAGACCCAGGGGCCGACTCGTGTCCAAAAATTTACTGTTTTTATAAGGAATATTATTGTAAAATTCAATGTAATTAACAATATGAACCCACTTTGAACAAAGTTCGACTGTGGAACAGCTGGTCAAGTGGGTTCAATTCCACAGTGGAGTGTGCGAGTTCGATCCCGCGTGACGGTATTGCGCCTTTTATTTTTGCTGCTTTTGTTTGCTTAGTCAATTTATTAACCATGTTTACGAAAAAAAATCAAAAAAGAATTGGTCAACCTTTCATATTCAAATGCGATCACAAAATTAAAGGATATTTTGGTACATTTGACATATCTTTAATTTTCAACCACAAGATTCAAAAAGTCTTCTTTTTACTTTCTTAAACTTCGTGCCAAGTCAAAATAGGTCAAACAAATTGAAACGGAGGAAATAATAAATTTATTATCTTTACTTTTTCTTTTTCCCTATTTCACCTTGTATAAATTATTTTCTTAATTAAATTCAATAAAAATCTTAAATTTATTTTACTTCAGAAAACATTTAGCTTTTTATTAATTAAATTTTGGTTCTCTCTTTCATGATTTTCATTTTTTAAAACATGCAAGTTGTAATTACGTTGAAATTATATATAGTTTGTTAGTTACTATAATTTAGTTAAAATAAATGTAAATATGGCCTTTGTAAGTTTGGATTATTTTTTTTTTGAATTTATTTGAACAACCGAAGTGTCGATTTTTTTTAAATATAAAAAAATCATTTTTTGAGGGTTCATTGTTAAAAAAAAACGAACAAATAATAGAGCAACGGGCAAATGATTTTTGTGCTTGATGCTGCTTACATTATTGGCTATCACCAAAAATCCTTACTTAGGTCCCATTTGGTCATAAGAATTTTACTATTTTTAAAAAAATTATATTACTTTATTCAAAAAATATTATTTGGCCATAAAAATTTCAAATACAACTTCAAGTTGTATTTGAAAAGGTGAAAACATCTAGTAAGCGTTTGGCCATGAAAATAAAAAAACATACTCATTTTATTTAAATTTTTTGAATTTAGAGTTGGAGTTGTAGTATTTAGAGTTAATATTTAGAATTTAAATGTATTTTTTTAAAAAATAAAATAAAAATTGAACATGCAATATAATTTAAATGGGTTATTTTATGAAAATAAAAAATTTAAAATTTTCTTGAAAAATAAATAAATTAAAAAGTGAAAAAAGTGAAACTAAATAAAGTTCGAAATCTCAAATACAACTTCAAGTTGTATTTGGTATTTTTATAGTCAAACAAGAATTTTGGAATAAAGTGAATAAATATTTTGGAATAAAGTGAATAATATTCATTGCCAAAGAATTTCTAAATACTTGTTTTTACTTTTTTCCATCTCACTTTTTAGTTATATTAAACACTTTAAATTTTAAAAAATCTTTCAAAAAAAGTATGATCAAACACAACCCCAACTCCAAAATTTTCAAATAAAATATTTTTTTTTATTTTAATGACCAAACATCCACTTATTATTAAACCCACTTATATAAAATCCTGAGTCCCCCTCTAAATATACCCCCAAAAAAAGTTGTTCAAACTGGAAGTCAAATGCCGGTCCAGATCAAACTTTCTTTATACATAAATATATGATTAATTGTCCTACTAACCAACTCCCACTAATTAATTCTTTGGTTAATAACCAGTTATATCATCTTTATTAATATAATTAACTCGTTTAACCACTATCAGGATCTAAGGTTAAATTTATTTCCCTCTCCATTATACTCCTTCCGTTCAATAATACTTGTCCATATAACTAAGAATAGATGTCCAACAACACTTGTTCAGTTTGAAAATTCAATGGATAATTTATCTATTTCTATTCATTTTATTCTTAATTATTAATTATAGTTATTACCCAATAAATCTTTTGAAGTATTAAATTAATTATATTCAAAGAGTGATATAGTAAAATTAATTTTATTATTTATTATTTTTAAATATGTGTGCCAAGTTAATAATGAATAAATATTATTGGACGGAGGGACGTTTTGCTACTTATTTTACTGATTAATAAGTAATATATGCAATAATGTCAAGCCTTCAACCAATACTGGGAATTGGGAAAGTAAAAGTCTGAGAGAATGATTATTTTTTTTAGAAAAAAACGCTCTCTCTGTTTATTTTTATTTGTCATATTTAGATTTGATATATTTATTTAAAAATAATAATTAATATGACTATTTTACTAAATTATTTTTATTAATTAATATTTAATATTAAATTTTGAAAAATAAATATTAATATTAAAAATAAAAAATAAATTTTATTTTCGTCTTTTTAATATATAAAGATAAAAAATAAAAAATAAAAAATAAAAAAATATTTTAAAAATAAATGCTAAATAAAAATGAACGGAGAGAGTATTTCATTTTTTTTCTATACAAAAAGTGTAACAAAAATGGTCATAAATGTTTGATTTAAGAGTTACCTATAGGCTGTAGATGTTACTGGGTCTGTTCTCTATCTTTGTAAAAATTTAATTATGTCAAATCATTGATCCCATAACCAGACAGAATTCTCCATTAAATACAGCCATTTATCTTCTCGAGTGACCCAACAAACATACTCATAATCATTCGTGTCTACGAAATGAACAGTGGAGTCTACGTACGTAACCAGTTTTTCCGTTTCATTTTATGTGACACTTCTTATAAATTTATTTTCCTAATTCAATTTATTTGTTTTTTTAAAAAAAATTATCATTATATTTATTATTTCTTAAGAAGTATATCAAATCTATTCTAAACACATAAAAAAAATACTTATCCACTTTAACATATCAAGAGAAGGGTGAAAATCATTTACACCCCCAATTTTATTTTAAAAATTAAACTTCCCCTCAACTTTGAAAAATAATCATTCTCCCCCCTTTATCCTATGCAATGTCTATTTTATCCTTAACATTTACAATCCTCTATTTATGTAATTTCTTTTATATTATATATAATATTTATTTTTTAATCTAGATAGTTTCTAGATTTTTATTTAAGTTCATTAATATTATAAGTAGAATAATCTTTTTATAAATTTATTATAAAATTAAATATTATTTTTATTATTATTTTAATATTACGACATTAGGTATATATGATTGCTATTAATGAAATATTTTAATATAAATTTTATTTACAATATAAATAAATAATCTTTTAAGAATTATGTGACCAGAAGATCATGGGTTCAAACCAGAAATGAAGGGTAAAACTACGTACAATAGACCCTTGTGGTTCAGCCCTTCTCTGAACCCCGTGCATAGCAAGAGTTTTAGTGCACCGGGCTACTTAATCTTTTAAGAATTTGTTATGAAAAAATTATTTATTTTTATTAATTATTTTTATATACCTATATCGAAATATATTTATAAAGTTATCACATTATAATTTTCATTATATTTCTAATTTTTTTTATTAATAATAAAATCAATCTTTTATTTTGTTCATTTATTTCATTATAGAACACCATTAGCTTTTATACTTGATCAATATTTTTTCATTTTTTCGATGAAAATAGTATTTTTATAGCACATATCAAAAAACAAAAATATCATAATTTTAAGGAAGTAAAATAAATAAATGTTGATAATGTAAGTGTAGAATAAACATTTAGAAAAGTCAAGTAGGAAAAAGGAGGAAGAATAATTATTTTTCAAAATTGAGCGGAAATTTGATTTTTAAAGCAAAGTTAAGGGGGGTAAATGATTTTCACCCATTAAGAAAAAAATATTTTTTTTAAATTTATTTTTAATATTAACTACTTATTCTCTAAATTATGTTCTAAGGCTTTTTTAAATATTAATTTTGATGAATATTATAATAAAATATTTACTTTATTTATTACGTTTTAAAGGAAGAAAGTGAACCGAGGTAGTAAATCGGAGGTGTATCTCATTACCAAAAATACTATCCTAGAAGGTCGTAATTCTAAAACTCTTTTTTCCTTTTTCATACAACTGCATGCAATAATTGAAGAGGAAATCATCTCTAGCTATAGGCATTCCAGAAAAAAAAAGTTACTTTTTGCTTTTAATTTTCTATTTTTATTTGCTGAAATTATATAGAAATAATTAATCCTAGATATTATTAGTTCAAAGAGAATTTTAAGATGCATTCAATTAATTAAACATTTATTTGTCTGTGTTACTTGTTAGAACTTAGAAGGATATGTACACCATTTAAACAATGGAAAAGGGTCAAAGATATCCTTAAATTATGTGAAATTGAATAAAAGTATCCTTCATTAATTTGATACGAAAATGCCACCGTGCTTCTTTCCACCAATTAGATCTGTGGAATTCAACCTTAAAGGTAAACTCTATGAATCCTATAAGAAGAGAGGTTGTCTGGGACAGGGAGAACCTTTCCGGTAATACAGATTCCATTAAAGATTAAGAGGATAGAGGGTCTCCCTTCCATAAATTCAATTGGGATTGATTCTCAGGATCGAGCCCTTATCAGAGGCGTGCCTACCGACACCTGTCAAAGTCTTCGGCTTGCACGACGTCTCCTTCCATTTGCTCCAGCTGTGAAAGAGAAGAATGAGCGCAACACTTTATTCTCTTCTACCGCTCTTCGGGAGGGGGGGGGGGGGGGGGGGGCATAGCACAATTCTTCTTGGAGGAGGGTTGTTTGCCCGGGTGACTGATCCGCCCGCCAAGTGGGCGGCAGGAGCAGCGGGCAAGTGCTATGGAACAACTATTGCTTGTCCTATCATTCGCGATGAGCTTCTTTCCTAAACCAGCCTTGTCTACCAAGAATTGATACATCGAGAAGGTAGCATGTCGAACTAGAATGCCCACTATTATATCATAATTCTAATTCAATTAATAGTTTGGTCAAAAATGGCTCATGCCATCAATATTTTGATCTAGAAATACCATTATTATTGTCACTTTTGGTTGAAAAATGTCTCTTTCTTAATAAACATATCTTTTTTTTTAAACACATTTTTTCTAATAAAATATTATTTTTAAAGAGTCTTTTTTTAAATTTCTTTAACTAATAAAAAAGTGTTTTTTTCTTCTCGATCTCATTTTATCAATAAAATACAATAACTTCATGTAATTTTTAAGCCAATAATATTGTCCATGTATATAAGATTATATTAATCTCATCATTAATTTTAATTTAAATGATAATAAAAATTATGATAAAATAAGAAATATTTTTATTTCTTAATCTTTCTCAATTTGAAGTAGGATAAATATTTGTTAATATATTCTTTGATTTTAAAGTTAAAATGGAAAAAAAGTCAACAATAACTCCATCGATGATATTTTAGAGATATTTTGTGATTTAAAGCAATGTAATAATTTTTCATGTTTTATAGCTTTATGATTATTGTATCTTAACTTTAAAGCCAAAAATTATATTAACAAATGTTTATCCTTCTTCAATCTGAAAAAGATTAAGAAATAAAAATATTTTTACTTTATTAGGAAAAAGAATTTCATCGTCATCTACATGAAAATTAATGATGAGTTATATATATGAAAATTAATGAAAGGTTAGAATATTTTTATTAGAAAAAGAATGTGTTATAAAAAAAATTTATTAGAAAAATGGCATTTTTTATCCGAAAGTAACAATATGGACATTTTTTGATCAAATTATTAATAACATGAATATTTTTGGACCAAACTATTAACTGATAATATTATTGTCCAATTTCACATAATTTAAGAACATTTTTTACCCCTTTAAACAAATCAGATTGACATTCTCTTGATAGAAATTTATACTTGGCTGGATGAGTCATGTTCCATTTGAAACTAACTCAAGTTGCTGACCAACATGGGTTGTGGTGCAGTGGTGGGACTAATTTACCCTTAACTAGAGGTCCAAATTCGAGCCCTGAATATGAAAAAAATCCTGTTGGAAGCGCTACCCCCAGAATGAATCCTACAACACGCGATTTGAATTAGTCGGGTTCTAATATAAATACAGAACACTGAGTGAAAAACCAAAAAAACTCAAGTTGCAGGCAAGGAAGTGCCGAAAGCCCTTTGGGCAAATTCATCTTATTCCACGACGAAAGGAATAGGGGATAAAGATAAAAACTGTATAAAATTCCCATAATGCAGTGATGTTATCTTTGATTTAAAGGGAACTCCAAATAGCACTTTTAGTTGTACTACTTTTTCATATACTATATGAATTGTATGGTGGGGTCCAGTTTCCCATTTTCACTAAGTTATATTGGACTATAGTATAATGCTGTTTTAGTTTGCTTGAATTAATTCCAAAGCAAAGTCTAACAACTAGCAAGTTATGATTATACAATGCATGATTCAGTAATTTCCAGGAATACTCATGTTTAACTACACTATTAAAAATTATTATTTTTTTATTAAAATTTTCCACTAAAAAATGTTTAGTGGTTATTCCCACAGACATTTTGATTAAATCAGTAAGAAAAGAAAAAAATGTCCAATGGTTATATTTCTAGTATTCCAATGAGAATCTATTTTCCACCATGTATTTTTCAAGTGAGCTGGTTCGATAAGAATAAGGTGGAAAAATCATATTTTTATAACATAAATTTCTCATTAATTCACGATGGGAAAAATATTCGTTTCTAATAGAGCTAGTTGTAAGCCTCTAAAGTTATAGCATAGTGGGTTGCAAGTTTTGCGTAGGCGATCTCGATCTATAGCCACAATTTGGCTCGTAGGTAAATAGTTCGACTTTGAGATTGTGGTGGTTAATTTAATTGAAACCTTTATTTACTGTCACGAATTGATATTTATTATTCCCTCTGTCCCAATTTATTTGATACACTTTTCTTTTTAGTCAATCCAAAAAGAGTGACACATTTTTTTATTTGACGAATATTTAATGATACTATCAATATTTATTTATGTTGGGTCCCACTTAATTGGCAAAAAATTCACAAAAGGTGTAAACTTCTATTTAAAAATTTATATATTTTAAGGGTAATTTTGAACATTGTAAAGTCTTTTCATATTTCTTAAACTCCGTGTCCAATCAAACTACATGACATAAATTGAAATGGAAGGAGTAGTAATATGTATAATTTTCAAAGGACTTTGTAATATGGCTGGCACCGGTACCGGGACTTTCGGACCGGTATTAACCGGAACCGGACCGGTACCGGAGTAATCTTCCGCCGGTTGGCCGGGAACTGGGACGGTACCGGTACCGGGACTTCCGGAAATTTATCCCTTTTCGTCCCGGACCGGACCGGTATACCGGGTCCCGCTCCCATTTAATTTGTCCATACGACTTCAGAATAGGGAGATATTTACATTTTCGTAAGATTGCACAAGCAGGTATGTCAAGGTGGGCCCCCTATCCCAAGTCGGTTTAGCTCTTTAAAGGATGATTATCCTTCGTTTTAATTCATAAAAACTAACAAAAAACTACAGAAAATAAGAATTAAAGCCCTAAATAATCCATGGACCTTGATGCTTTCAATTCAGAAGTTTAACAAAAGTTGCTCTACATCGCGAGCTCATCATCGTGGTTAGTTTTCTCAGCGATTTTGGCTTCATTTATTGCTACTGCAAAGAGGCAATTCGTGGAGTTGATGTTTCTCTAGTGTTATCATTTGATTGTCAGAAGGTAAGAGTTCTAAACCCTCGGCTCATTCTTAATTTGAGCTTTAGAATCAATTTCGAGGAGAACTTATTGTTATCGGCATGTTTGTCGTATTTTCTTGCCGTATATTATTACAGCTCATGATGGGTTCTTCTAACACATATTTAGCTTGGTATTTCAAAGCTTTTATGTCAAGGTAACCTTCCTCTTATGACTCTCCTTCTCAATTCCATGTTCTAGTATCGTTTTATAGATTTTCGAGTCACAAAGTGGTATTTTGAATTCCATGATTTTGGGCTGCCCCTTTGTCTTATTGAGTTGGGTTGTTATTGTTGTATATTGATGGTGTTAAGGTTTTGGAGGGACTGGAGGGTTGGTGTGATTATTATTGGAGTCACGTACTATGGTTGTTGGATTGAACGACGTGAAGTACACCTTGAAATAGTGCCTCGGGAGCTCGTCGCTCTTTTGAGATGTGGTTAGCATATTGTTGTTGGATTTAGCTGCCATTTATTATTTTTATTGGACTCATATGGTTTGGAGTTGGATGGTCACGAATGTGACATTAACACCTCATTAATCGTCTATGACTCGTTCTCGCAGCCTTGCTGATTCTAGCAATTATTGTGTTATGATGGGTTGGTCGAGTTTCATAGAGACACCTTTGATGATTCGGTTAAAAGGTATGTTAAGGCTTCCTTTTCACTTTCTGGTATGACCTTTAAGGCCAAAGCTTTTATAGCCTTTATAACATCGTTATTTGACTTGTGGCTGCAACACTCTATTATTACTTAGCGGTCTAGAAGAGCATGTTATGATTGTATTAAGGTCACCTGTGATTACATGATATTATTGTGTTGTTTTTATCGTCTTGTTGCTGCCTATGAGCTTTTTTTGGCCTCAGCAGACACTGACACTGCAGCATTTTGGAGCCTATATTCTGGTTAATATTACCGTGACTTCGGGATGGGCAAACCGTACCTACAGGACGGGCATGCTGTACCTATCAGGCCATAGTTATATTATATTACCGTGCCTTTAGACTGGGCAGACCGTACCTATGGGATGGATAGGCTGTACATATAGGGAAATAATTATACTATATTACCGTGCCTTTAGACCGGGAAGACTGTGCCTACGTGCCAGGCAAATTGTACCTACGGGACGGGCAGACTGTACCTACAGGGCAACACTTATATGGTACCATAGAGCCTCAGAGTTGCAGTGATTCACGACACATGTACAGTCAGAAAGTTCAGATCTGATTATCACTGGGGTCCAGGTTAGGGGGTCAGTATGGGTATTTAGCAACTATTTGCGCCTATTAGGACTTATGGTGATTGTATGTTTTTTGTACCTGCTGGGCTTATGGAGGCCAGGTAAGGTTATTGTTTGCTATGTGCTTTAGATGGTATCTTATTGTAGGAAGGTAAGTTATTATACTTTCGTTTTACTCCTGACCTTTGTTCAGTCCTTAAACTTCAATTTCAGTTTTCAGTTTGCCTTACATGCTCGGTACATTATTCGTACTGATGCCCCATTTCCTAGGGGTGATGCATTCATGCCTACAGATTCTGAGCGATGACCAGGCAGACCTGTCGGTTAGCATAGCAAAGCTTTCAGCGGATTAGTTGACTCCTTTCCTTTCAAGGGTGGCCAGAGTCTCAGAGGTTTGCCTTTTTGCTATTTATAGTTTTTGGGTAGGTTGGGGCTTTGTCCCACTAAGTATTGCATTCATAGAGGCTTGCAGACTAGTCAGTTGGGCTGCATAGGTATGATGGTGGCCATTTTGGCCTTTTATGTTTATTAGTTGAAGTTGTTAGCCAATTGGGCCTTCTTGTTGTTTTTTTGGCAGTTTAGCAACTTATTGGCCTAATTTACATTGTGTATAAATGTTTTTAGTTTTATATAGAGATCATGGTGGCCTTGTGTAACACCCCAAAATTCAATCCAACTTTTAAACTTAGAAACTCTGAAATTTTGAAACTTCTAGGGATCACGAGTCAAGTCCACGAGCCGTGGATAGAACTACGAGTCGTGAAAGTGACCCGTGAAACCAGTCCTGCAGATCCTTATCAGGCTTGAGAACCACGAGTCAGGTTCATGATCTGTGGATGGTTTCCTGACTTATGGAACCAACCTGTGGAACTCAGACTGAGGGCAGCTAATTCCCCAAAAACCACAAGAGGTTTCTATGACCCGTGGAAGTTTCCACGAGTCATCCTGTTGAATCGTGGAACCTGATTCACAGCTTGAATTTTTGGCTCAGGAACCACAAGTCCAATCCACGCATCGTGGTTACTTCTACGGTCCATGGAAAGGACCCGTGAAACCTGAAGTCGAGATTTTTAGCAGCTTTTCTCTAATTAAATCCCAGGGGTATTTTTATAATTACCCATATTTTTAACTCTTACGTGAGGTCGTTTTGACCATTTTTAGTAGGGTTTTATTCCTTAATAGCCTAAACTCTTTTCATTCTAAGCAATCCTATTCCAAAAGAAGAAAGAACTCCTTCAAGCTCCAAGTCTCAAGCTCCAAGTTCAAGCCTCCATTTCTTTTCATCTTAGATGAAGCAAGCTTCAATAAGGTATGCGGGTATTCAATAAGGGTAATCCCTTCATTCTTATGCCCAAAACCCCATGTTTTACTTTGATTTATGAATTTATGAAATTAGAGTTCTTACCCAATTTGGGAAAAACTTATGGGTTCATATTTAAGCATAAATTCATGGTTTCTCATTACTTATCTATGATTTATTTGAAGTTCCTTAATTGATTTTGAAATCCCATGCATTAAAGATGATTTCTAGCATGATTTCATTGAATTTCATTATTTCAAGTGAAAATTGGCATGTTTAGATAACATGGGCTTATGTATTTATGAAATTGCATGCCTAATTTTTCAAGTTATTAATTTTGAAAGAAAAGGATGTTTTGAATTATGGCTATGCTAAGTCTTAAGGATTTTGAAGTATGAATTGCATGACATTATATATGTCCCTATATTTTATGAAAGGTTTGGCATCTAGATATGTCTACCTAAGCTATATGAATTGCATGGTATTAGATATACCCTTATGCTTTTCAAACAGATTTGGCATTAGATATGTCACAAGTATATGTGAGCTATATGTATATATTTTGAGAGTAGTATTTAGCACCGAGTTGAACAGGGTGAGAGTACCCTTAGTCTCAGAACTACGTGCCACCGTAGGTGCCCTCTGTGGCTTATGACATGATCCTGGTATGATAAGGTTCTAACCTTGATCAGTTAGGACAATCTTTTTTGGTGTGGGTGTATGACACTGGACTCCATGTAGCTCATCATGGTTTATGTCGGTTAAGAGAAACTCCCGTATGAAGGTTTTTAAGTATTAAGCTATTCTATTTCACGCTTTAAGTTCAACTTTTGATATTTACTCATGATACCTCTTTTATGAATGAATTCAGTTTTAATTATGTTTTAAGTATGCTTTTATCATATTTATGCATATCTCACATATTCAGTATATCCTATAGTACTGATGCATATCTTGCACTGCATCCTCTTGATGATGCAGATTCAAGTTTTTCCTTCTCAGACTCGTGGCTAGAGCTTTCAGGCCATCCAGCTAGTTGTTGGTGAGTCCTCATCTTATGAGGACCGGTTCTTGAGTTTAGTTTATTATAGTCCTTTCAGTACTTAGAGTTAACTGGGGTCTTGTTCCAGCAACTCCTTATATCGCATGTAGAGTCTTTTCAGACATAAGAAGTATTTGAGTCTCTCTTTCGGATTATGTTTCATCTGGACTTTATCATTTATGGATTGGGTTGCCTAGTTTTCTATTTATGCTTCCGCTATGTTTTCTTATGATTATATAGTTATGCTATGACCAAGGGTTAACTTAGGGCACTTGCAGTCCCAGATCCCGTGTTACGTCTAGGGGGTAGCCTCGAGGCGTGACAAACTTAGTATCAGAGCCTCAGGTTCAAGAGTCCTAGGGTGTCTAAAAGCTGCATCGAGTAGAGTCTCTTTCATGTGTGTGAAGTGCGCCACACTTATGAGAGAGAAACTATGAGGTGTCTTAGGAAAAACTTCACTTCTTTCTTGATCAATATCATGCGATAGAGTTTAAATTTATTAACCCTCTAATCCATTCTTTATGCGTTTCAGATTATGCCTCCTTGCCGTGCCATGCCTCGTAGAGCCGCTCAAAATGTTGACCCTCAGATTCTAGACCCCGAGGTCATAAATACGGAGTTCAGGAATGCTATTCATATGATAGCCCAGACTATGGCCGCTCATGCCAATCAACAGGCTCCTATCCCCGACCATCCTCAAGGTGGAGTAGTGGCCCGAGTCCGATACTTCATTCGCATGAACCCACCTGAGTTCTGGGGTTCGAAAGTTGGTGAGGATCCACAAAATTTCTTGGATGAGGTAAAAAAGATCTTTGGTGTAATGCAAGTGGTTAGCATCGATGGAATTGAGCTAGATTCCTATCAACTCAAGGATGTGGCTCATATTTGGTTCACTCAATGGAAAGATGCTAGGGATAGGGACGTGGTCCCTATTATGTGGGAGTGTTTTGAGAAGGCTTTTCTTGACTGATTCTTCCCGAAGGAGTTGAGGCAAGCTAAGGCCGAAGAGTTCATAAATTTGAGGCAAGGTTCCATGACAGTTCAGGAGTATGGGTTGAAGTTCACCCAGCTTTCTAGGTATGTTCCTTCCATGGTGGCTGACCCATGGGATGAGATGAGTAAGTATGTTTACGGAATATCAGATTTGGTAAAGAAAAACTGTAGGTTCGTGATGCTTTTGGGAGGCATGGATATTTCTTGATTTATGACTCATGCCCAACTGATCGAGGGAGACAAGTTGAGAGAGATGGCAAGGGAGAACAAGAGGGTTAGATCAAAAAGTTCAAGTTTTGGCCATCATAGGTCGAAAGGCGGATATTGCTCTTTGTTTCAGAAGAGATCATCAGGACCCATTCATTCTTAAGCTAGTGCTCCTACCCAGGCCCCCAGGCCTCGTCATGATCATACTGGTAGAGGATCTGATTCCTATTCACAGGGGAGTGTTGCAAAGGGGACTCCTTACCCTTCTTGCAACAAGTGTGGTAAAAGTCACTCTGGTGAGTGTTTAGCTGGTTCAAGTGGATGCTTTGGGTGTGGTCAGGTTGGACACAAGATTAAGAATTTCCTTTCAGCTAAGAAGGTATATGAAGGTAGCAGGACTCAGTCTTACCCAGCAGCCCTAGGAGGTCGACCAGCCCAGCAGGGCACTGCTTCTAGTTCTAGTGGTCAGCGCCAGAACCGCCTTTATGCCATGTCCTCTCGCAAGGACCATGAGAGTTCACCAGATGTTGTTACTGGTATGTTGAAAGCCTTCTCTCTTAATGTGTATTCTTTATTAGACCCCGATGCCTCCTTATCTTTTGTGACTCCTTATGTTGCTTGCAAGTTCAAAATTAGTCCAGATCAGCTCTTAGAACCCTTTTTTGTTTCTACTCTTGTTGGTGAGTTAGTCCTAGCCAAAATAATCTACCAAAATTACCCTATCTCAGTCCTTCATAGAGTCACTTTAGCGGATCTAGTAGAGTTGGAGATGACTGATTTTGATGTTATTCTTGGTATGGATTGGTTGTATGCATGTTATGCCTCGGTTGATTGTCGTACTCGAGTCATCAGTTTCAAGTTTCCAAATGAACCTGTCTTAGAGTGGCAAGGTAGTCCTCCATCCTCGAAGGTTCATTTCATATCTTATCTTAAGGCTAGAAAGATGATTTCTAAGGGTTATGTTTATCATATAGTTCAGGTTATGGACACGGAGTTCAAAACCCTATCCCTCCAGTCAGTTCCTGTAGTGAATGAATTTCCAAAAGTGTTTCCCGAAGATTTGCCTGGAGTCTCTCCTGAGCGGGAGATCGACTTTGGAATAGATCTTCTTCCAGATACGCATCCTATCTCTATTCCTGCCTATAGAATGGCTCCCGTGGAGCTTAGGGAATTGAAAGATCAGTTGAAAGACCTCATTGATAAGGGTTTTATTCGACCCAGCATCTCTCCATGAGGTGCTCTAGTTTTATTCGTGCGAAATAAAGATGGTTCCCTTAGAATGTGTATCGACTACCGTCAGTTGAACAAAGTCACAATCAAGAATAAGTATCCCATTCCTAGGATTGATGACTTGTTTGATCAGCTTCAGGGTGCCAGTTTCTTCTCCAAGATCGACCTTAGATCTGGTTATCATCAGCTTCATGTTAGAGATTGTGACATTCCAAAGACAGCCTTCAGAACTCAGTATGATCATTATGAATTGTGGTTATGTCTTTTGGATTAATGAATGTTTTTACAGCCTTTATGGATTTGATTAACCGTGTGTTCAAACAGTATGTGGATATGTTTGTGATTATTTTCATTGATGGTATTCTTATCAATTCTCAAAGTGAAGAGGAGCATGCAGACCATTTGAGAGTTGTGTTGCAAACTCTCAAGGATCGACAGTTATTTACTAAGTTTAGCAAATGTGCGTTTTGGATGCAATTTGTTGCTTTTCTAGGTCATATTATAACTAGGGATGGTATTCGAGTTGATTCTCAAAAGATTGAGGAAGTAAAGAACTGGCCTAGACCCACTTCCCCGTCTGATATTAGAAGCTTTTGGGTTTGGCTAGTTACTACAGGAGATTTGTGGAAGGGTTTTATTTCATTGTTGCCCCATTGACTCAGTTGACTCAGAAGAAGGTAAAATTTCAGTGGTCTGATCTATGTGAGAAGAACTTTCAGGAATTGAAGACTAGATTGACCACAGCTTCAGTGTTGGCTCTACCTGATGGCCTAGATGACTTTGTTGTGTATTGTGATGCTCTTAGGATTGGTTTGGGTTGTGAATTGATGTAGCATGGTAAGGTGATTGCTTATGCTTCAAGACAACTTAAGATTCATGAGAAGAACTACCATACTCATGATCTTGAGTTAGCAACAGTGGTTTTTGCTTTGAAGATTTGGAGACATTACTTGTTGCGCCCCATTTTTCTTGCGAAAAGATGGGCCATCGATGTGACAACTCTTTTTGGAATAGAAAAGAGTGAAGAGTCGCCACCTAACGAATTTAAGGCGCGTTAGGGCACCGTTCTAAACTAACTACGATTAATTTTAATTTTAGAGGTCTACGTAACCAAAAATCGGGTAAGGGTTCAAGTTACCTCGAAAGGAAGGTGTTAGGCACCTTTCGAGGTCCACAAATGTGGGTCCTTGCCGGATTCATAATTTATGTGGGGAATTATATGATAAACAAAGATCGATATGAATTAATAAAACTACACCGCTATACAAATAAATTCTATTTTTTAAGAAGTCAATAAATTAAACCAGTTTAATTATTAATGAAACTAGGTGAGCAAGAATTAAGCATGTGAAATATTTAAAATCTAGATAAACACATAAAAAAATCAGATAAGCGAGAAGATAGAATTCGAAAAAAATGATATAGGAAAAGAGATCTAATTAGTAGGTGATTTAATTAATACTACCCCAAACACGTAAGAGTATAAGAATTAAACTTAGGTTAATTTTAACCTATTCGGATCAGCGCCCGGCTTATTTACCGAAGACAATTTCAAAGACATTGTCGTATTCTGCTCGGGTCAATTTCCATCATGTCCGTCTATCTACTACCTAAGTTGGTTATTAAGATTATTATTCCTAGGAGCGTACTAAAGAAATAAAAATCTAGCGTACCTTAGTATGCCTACTCGTCCCACTTAATGTCCAAGAGGCATTGGACTACTATTTTGGATATGGGTCTAGACAATAAGATTCCAAGGCTACTTAGTGAGACTCGGGATTAACGTCATACAAAACATACATGGACTTTAAAACAAGTAGAACAGAATGGTTTCGAATAGGCCTCACAACTCGCACAACTAACAATTTATGTAGTTAATCTTATGAACATGATATCTAGGATTGAACATTTAGAAAATTGACATTTTATTAAAACATGTGGACATGATCAAGACATATAGGAATTAATTAAGTCCTATAAGCATAATATCTAGTGGTTTTAACATGCATACCTAAATTTTACTAATTTTAAACATGTTGAAACTGGTTTGTCTACGGGCCTGAATTTACTGATTTTAAACATGCTGGAATTGATTTTAATATGCTGAATTAAATTTGACAGATTTAAACATGCTGAAACTGGCTTTAATATGCTGAATTAAATTTAACAGATTTAAACATGCTGAAACTGATTTTTACAACTTAAAACATCGTAGCTAACTATCATAAATGCTGAAACATATTTAACTTATAAACATGACAACTAAACAGAACTGAAAACTGACTTTAAGCCATGGAACATGCTAATTAATTTTAGAGCTGAAACGAACTTACCTATAGGCATGTTTTCTAGGTAAATAATATCATATTTAACATGTTGAAACAGAAATATCATATAAGCACGATTTCTGATTTTTTTAAAGCGGATTTTAAAACCTAAAACATGATTTCTAACAAACGATATTAATACACTCCTATAGGCATAATTTCTAACAAATGATATCAACAAAAAACCTATAGGCATAATTTCTACGGTTTACAATTAAGCAAGTAGCACGTAGTTTGCCCCTCCCCCGTTGCACCCCTAATGTATCTTATTATTTATCGAAGTTTATACAAAATATTACATGCCAAATAAATGAATGAGAAATAAAATAAACAGATCTAAAGCTTGGAGACTCCCAAATCCTGGCAACTCTTCAAGGTCCCAACCAAATGCTAGCAAAGAACCTGTTAAAGATAAATATACAAAAATGCAAAGGAGCCTATAACGATTCCTAATACTAGTCCCTGACATCGCAAAGTTTCATGAGAACCTCAAGGGTTCTAGGCATTGCCCATGTCAAGGTTTAGGATATGTTTAAGGCCTTCTCTGTTCCACACAACATATACCAGAACAATAGCAAGAAAGAATCATGGCAGTAACATATATAACTAATACATGATCTACAAGTAGTGGCAGTTTGGATCACATAATCAAGTAGGCAATAAGTTATTAGCTTTAAACTCACATAGTCATGCTTTCTATCAAACTCATAAATTATGTATACGAATTAAGAGACATACCGGTTTGCAGTAAACAATAAGAGAAATTTGAAATCCAACACTTAGCAATCAACAATTTTGTTCACAGTAGAGAGCCTTTTAACAATATGAGAGTAGTCAATATGAGTGTAAAGTATGCCGAGTGAATGAAAAAGAAGGTTGTTTTTATAATGAAAGTAAGGGACTCAATTAGAGGAAGGGAATAATTCAAAGAGTGAATCAAGGTAAATCTTTATATTAATTACAATAGCTAAATCAATTAATCACCAATTTACCATAAAGAAGAGAATAGATAAAGTTATTAAAGGAAGAAGAACATTTTTAAAAATTCATTATGGAAATTATTTTTCTTAAACAAATGGGCAGAATCAGTCATCATTTTACCATAATTAGCTAAAATACCAAGCTGCTCTTAGTTCGTAAAAGGGAAAAAATCAATATCAGTAGTGAATGATCAATTGCATATCCAAATCTTACCAAGAATAAACAAGTGTCAAGACTGTTATAATTCAGATAAGGCAACAAGATTCAATCAAATGTATACACATGCTGAAAATAATCAATATGGATAAAAATTCATTAAAACGAATTGCACCCAAGGCTGTCCAGATTTGATTTCCAGAAAAGAAGTAGAGCAATCAAATCGAAGTCACCAAGTTCGCAATGGATAGACAAATAACAGGGCCATCTCACTTATACAAGGAAAGAAAAATACAAATCCAACTTAGACTGATCAATGTGATCTAAAATAATCACCTAATGAGCATAGAGTGCTCCTAATCACAAAATCAATTAAGTCATAGAATCATAGCAATTATTCTACTCTCATGCTCACAAACAGGTCATATAAGAATTTCTTAGAACTAAGCAAAAAAATTCAGGTCATGAACACAAACTATATTCCAACAACTAGTAAACAAGATATGGATTAACATGTAATTCATTGGGATAACAAAGGGATAGAGACAGCTAAACCAATTCGAAACTAGGACACGATGTGGAGACTTAAAAATTGAGTTCAATACAGAGACAACTCAACATGTTTCAGGCTTATAACACAACATAGTGATTACGACATGCTTAGACATTGAATTCACCAATAAAACCAGCACAGAATTGAAATTTTCAGAATTGGCGTTAACAGTGGAGGTTCGTGAAGGTTGGAATTTCTCACACATGACAGTCTACGATTAATAATTAACACAAAATCATGGAATTCAGACACAAATTCACAGTCACACACTACTAATTTCACATCTAAAAAAAATCCAATAATAAGCAAAAAGGGGATGAAATTGAATCATGAAAAGGACCAAACCTGAAATGGATTCGTAGTAATCCATCTGTATTCCTTGTTTTAGTGAAAACCAAAGCGAACACGATTTTGCAACCCTTTTTGGTTAATCGACATTTAGCCATGAGAGCCGATATCGAGTTATGCTTAATTTTCTCTTCGTTGATTTTCTCAAATATTTACCGGACAAAATGAGGCTTTAGGGGTTCGCCGGATGGAGATTCGTCGGAGCAGCGGTAACATGGTTGCTGTTTGGTTGGTCACCGATGACGTGGGGGTTTTGGATGGGGTTTTCGCTGATAGGGTCTCAGTTTTGGGTGGAGTGGAGAAAAGGGAGGAGGAAGTGGTGGACGTTTATAGGTGGTGTGGGGTGAGGAGAAGAGGATACGAAGAGCAATGGGGAGGGAGAGAGATGATTAGTGGCTGATGGTGGGGTGAATGGGAGCAGCAGCAGTGGTGGTTTTGCCGACCACGGATGAAGCTACAACGGCTGGTGTTCGCGGTGGAGTTCACCGGAGACAGAGAGGGGGAGAGGAAGAACGATGGCTGTGGAGGGTTTTTGTGGTCGGAGATGGTGGTGGTTGGAGTCATTTGTGGTGGTGACGGGCGGTGGCGATGTGTAAGAGGAGAGAGGAGGAAAGGGTTTTGGGTGAGCGTGGCGACTGCTTTTGGAAAATGGTGTTAGGGTTTTGGGGGGGAGTATAATGTAAAAGGAAAGAATAATGGGAGCTGCTCTTAGCCGTTGATCGTATTAGATCAACGGTTGAGATTCAATCTTAATGCGGGTCAAGTGGAGCGGGTCAGGCATATCCAAAATAGATTAAATAGGTTTGGGCAGTTGAAATTGACATTGGTCATTTGAAATTGAGTCCAAATTGACTCAATTTTAGGCTAGAATAAAAATAAATTGAATAAAAGGAGGCTAGAATTTAAATAAATTGAGAAGAAAATTGAAATTGGGCTGCTATTTAATAAATAAAATACTACGTATATATAATTTAATAGATAAAATAATAACTGACGATAATTATCAAGCGAAGAATTTTATTTAAATTAATTACGTATATATATATTGTACGTAAAATTAATGAAATGTAATATTATACAAAATTTATGATAAAATAGTAATAATTAAGAAATAAATTATATATTTGTAAATTGCATACGAATTTAAAAACCGTCAAGACGACGATAAAATACATAATTTATTTAGTAAATAAAAGCAATACGCGAGGAAAATTAAGCTTAAAAAATAAGAATAACTAGTAAAATAACAGCCCGTGAGAGGTATACGGAGGTCAAAATTGGGTGTCAACAGCTTCTCCATCCTTGCTCGGGGATAAAGGATGAATTGGCGGGCAAGGAATGTTGACTAATTGCCAATTTTGTCCGATCGGGGGGACGATTCTTTCGGGAATAAAAAAAAACAAGAGGGGGTTGTGAAAATGATGTGGCCGAGACTTCAGTTTCAAGTCGCCTACATATCTCGGGTCTTACGAGAATCAGGCCGTGTGTAGTTCTAGATTTTAGGGACGGACAAGATCCCTAAATAAAATTGACAAATATGAGTTTTGAATCAGGATAGTACGAGTTGTCAAGGTTAGAGTATGAGCAAAATGGAATGTAAATATGATTTAAATAAAGATTATGCATTGAAGAATCGCTCTTTGCCGTTTCTTGTCTTGCCTGCAGCTTCTAACACAACTAGATAAAATTATTAGCTCATTAATATAGAGAAGTATTGACTAATGTGGCGCAAAATAGTAATAAATAATAATAATGAAGAAAGGAGGTGAGAAAGCTTATCAATTTAATGTTGTTGCGGTATTTTTGAGGAACATCAAAAATTCTGCCCCGGTTTAAACCTTTAAATAGAAATCATCAGTTGTTAAACCTGTGGATGTTAGTACGTAAGGATTTTTAATTTTTTTTATATATTTTGTAGGGCCAAAAGAAGATGTCTTATTGTAAGACGAACGAGCCTAAGTGTACGTTTGTAAGGCGAATGAGCCTGAATGTTTATTTGTAAGGCGAATGAGCCTGAACGTTCATTTGTAAGGTGAGCGAGCCTAAAATGTTTCTTTGTAAGGCGAATGAGCCTGAACGTTCATTTGTAAGGCGAACAAGCCTGAAGTATTCCTTTGTAAGGCGAACGAGCCTGAATGTTCATTTGTAAGGCGAACAAGCCTGAAGTATTCCTTTGTAAGGCAAACGATCCTGAATGTTCATTTGTAAGGCGGACAAGCCTAAGGTGTCCCATTTGAAAGTCGGACGATCCTAAATGTTCATTTGTAAGGCGGACAAGCCTAAGGTGTCCCATTTGAAAGGCGGACGATCCTGAATGTTCATTTGTAAGGCGGACAAGCCTAAGGTGTCCCATTTGTAAGGCGGACCAACCTTTGGTGTCTCATCTGTAAGGCGGACCAACCTTTGGTGTCCTTTGTAAGGTGAACGAGCCTACATATTAGTAGCTCAGTAATAACACAATTAATTATTTAATAGCAATAATAATCTGATTTCCATATTCAATGGATCAAAAGTAGCTTAACTAAATGCTAGTGGCTCAATTCAAGTATTTAGTGGCCAAAAGTAGCATAATTCAGAAGTATAAGGATAGAACATCTTAGCCTTTGCGTCAGATGCGAGAGGAAGCAGAGCATCTCTTGGTGACGATTTTTCTTGATTGCGAAAATAATTTTGTGATTTACACTTGTTATTCCTGCATTCAAAGAAAAGTTATAAGTTTTAAAAGGTGAGATTGACACGTACCTTAACTTGTCTTTGTCTCTTTGCATTATTTTGATTCTGTGAATTCGAGCTCTCCATGTATTTTGGTAAAATTTTTGAGGACTTCTCAAAAATTTCTTCCCCAGTTTAAAATAAAATACTTTATGCAGGTCTTCCCATATAGAAAGATTGCCTCCTTGTAGAATTTTTAAGGTTTCTCAAAACTCAGACAATATTTTCATGTAAAAGTCATGTATTCCTGCTTCACTCAAAGAAGAATATTAGCACAAAAGATATGGTTGCCTTGCGCTTGACCATCACGATCCTAATTTTGAATCTGCATCATGATATTATTGGCCGCTTGACAGATTAAAAGAATTTAGGCCATTCTGTTTGAAAGTGAAAGGAGAAGAATTTTTTATTCGATTAAGACCGAACCCAATAATGAACTGCCTACATATCCAAATGGAAATCAGGTCAAACGTAGTTCAGGAATACAAAAGAGCGTGAATAAAAGCAGAAAAAGTTTATTGATCATAAGACGGACAAATAGAGAATAATAACACTTTGCATACGAGAGTCTTGTTCTCGTCAATTCCTTTGATGTAGCTTGCGCTTCCTTGTTAAATGTCTTGGAAATATTTTTGTTGGATCACCTTGAACAATGACTGCATTTATCATGACAGGATTATTGTTTAGTGATCTTTGCACTTTTATTTTGCCCTTCTCAATCAGAGTCTGAATTTTGTGCCTCAATGCTGAACATTCCTCGATATCATGACCTTGAATATTTGAGTGATAAACACAACTTTTGGATGGATCAAAAGACGGAGATGAGTACCTAGGAATCCATCCCCTTATTGGTTTCAACACTCCTTGAGCCCACAATCTTTGAAATATACTCGACAAAGTTTCCGTTAAAAGAGTAAAGGTACGAGGTTTTCTCCCTTTTTGTGGAGAAGAATCGGGTGCCTGATACACTTCTGGAGAACTTTGTGGGTTATACGACTGGGGACGCTCATAAAAAATGGAATGGACCTGTTCATAATTTTGATGATATTGTGTTTGAGGTATAGGGGTCGATATCTTATTTCCTTTTTCATCCTTGAGCTCTTCGATGTTTGAAAGACGGCTGGTATTGTAGAAACATCATTGATTCTCCCCGTCTGAATGCCATATTCTAATTCTTTCCCAATTCGAATCAGATTATCAAAACTTTGAATACTTGCAAAGTATAATGATTCATAATATACACCATCGAGTGACCTTATGAAGGTTTGTACAAATTCTTCTTCAAGTACTGAAGGACGCACTTTAGAGGCTTCTAATCTCCATCGTGTTACATATTCCTCAAAAGACTCGTGATTCAATTTTCTTAATCCGAGCAAATTTGGCATAGTTGCATCGGCCTTAATGTTGAACTTATATTGTTCTACAATGTCTCGAGCCATATCTTCCCACGAATACCATTTGTTAAAGTCTTGTTTGACATACCATGTGAGTGCTATTCCCGATAAACTCTGAATAAATAACCTCATAAGAAGAGCCTCGTTATGTCCTGTTCCAACCAATCTGCTGCAATAATCCTTAAGATGTGTGATTGGATCTCCATGCCCATAAAACACATTGAATCTTGGAACTTTGTACCCTAGCGGCAATTCAATTCCTGGATGTAGACATAATTTCTTATACCTCAGGTCATAAACATTTTCAGAGCGTAATTTTTCATCCACCCTCTCCTCTAAATCATGAATCCTTTTTTGCAATGCACCTAGCTTGTTGTTCTTATTTTTGCCAGATATAATCATTCTCGGTAAAGTACCACGATCAATGTGGGCTGAAGATATTTGTTCAGGGAGTGTATGAGTAGGGACGGAGAGATGAGATATAGTCCAAAAAGTATTTTGCCTGGAGCTAGCAGGAAGAAGACTAGCTTTCTTTCGAATACTAAGCATATTTGTCATATTGCGGATTCTTAGTCATATCGATGTTCAAACGCTAGACAACCTTTGAGCAAAAATAAATTAAACACATAAAATTATCATGTAGCATACATAAGCTTGAAACATTAAATAATAATAATGATAATGATACCCAAAACGAGTAATAGATTACGATTTATTCAGAATTGAATTGAGGTTATGAGGGATTTATACAATTCCAAAGCTGCGAGAGTTGGAAGATGACACAAACGTCAAACATTGACGATTGAAAGTCAAACTTACGATGAAATATGAACCAAATAAATAAAATTTTGACAGAGAAAATAATATGTCCATGTAGAACGCGATGAGTCAAGGATATTCTAAAGGTAACAAATTACCCTAAGAGGTTAGAAAGGGGTCTAGGATATCCTATCAAGGAATAGATCAAATCAAGAGATGATTTGTATGTCGAAAGAAGATTTCTAGAGGACAAGCTCAAATCATAACGTTCGAATAAAGGAGGATTTTACTAGGCCCTAAGATTGTATGATTTGGGCCTAAAGGAAAAAGGTAAGGTACTATACAGTTATTTGCATTAAGTGCAAATAAATGAATTTTGACGTCGCCTAAAGCTTGAAATTCTAAGAGTAAGGGATAGGCTAAGACAAGAATGATAACGTAAACATAAAAGATTAACACATAGCAAATAAATATATGCATCATTCTGGTGTCACGAACACCCATTTATAGTTAATACATGCATGGGTTAAGTATAAGGGGTGGGCACAACACTATCTTAGGTTTCCAAGATTTGGATGGAAACAGACTCAAGGTTTTCCTATGCGAGGAGGCACGCGGTCACATGGTAGCAAAACTATCCTCTCACCCCACGTCTATGCCAACTCTTTAAAATGGGTGTTTGAAAGAATTTTGGAGAAGTGCAAAGGCACAACTCACGTGTATGGTGTGTGAAAGTGTGAAGCTCCCAAGTGGGGGAAGTATGAACGGAATGCCAGTTATGAAAAGCGATAATATGTAGCATATAAAAAAGGAAAGTAACGTATTGAACAGTTAATGAAAGCAGTAAAGAAAAAAGAAAGTAAACAAATTAATAAAGAATCACAAGTAATTTGACAAAAGAGCAAGCTAAACATGAAAAATAAAAATAAAGAAATTAATTAGGAAGAGAAAACATTCTTTAAATAAAATAAGGTAACACAAATTCCCAAATAACATAAAATTCGTAATGGTTAGAACCTAAGTATCCCCAGCAGAGTCGCCATTCTGTCGCGGCCTATTTTTCTCGCGAAAAGATGGGCCATCGATGTGACAACTCTTTTTGGATAGAAAAGTGAAGAGTCGCCACCTAACGAATTTAAGGCGCGTTAGGGCACCGTTCTAAACTAACTACGATTAATTTTAATTTTAGAGGTCTACGTCACCAGAAATCGGGTAAGGGTTCAAGTTACCTCGAAAGGAAGGTGTTAGGCACCTTTCGAGGTCCACAAATGTGGGTCCCTGCCGGATTCATTATTTATGTGGAAAATTATGTGATAAACAAAGATCGATATGAATTAATAAAACTACACCGCTATACAAATAAATTCTATTTTTTAAGAAGCCAATAAATTAAACCAGTTTAATTATTAATGAAACTAGGTGAGCAAGAATTAAGCATGTGAAATATTTAAAATCTAGATAAACACATAAAAAAATCAGATAAGCGAGAAGATAGAATTCGAAAAAAATGATATAGGAAAAGAGATCTAATTAGTAGGTGATTTAATTAATACTACCCCAAACAGGTAAGAGTATAAGAATTAAACTTAGGTTAATTTTAACCTATTCGGATCAGCGCCCGACTTATTTACCGAAGACAATTTCAAAGACATTGTCATATTCTGCTCGGGTCAATTTCCATCATGTCCGTCTATTTACCCACCTAAGTTGGTTATTAAGATTATTATTCCTAGGAGCGTACTAAAGAAATAAAAATCTAGCGTACCTTAGTATTCCTACTCGTCCCACTTAATGTCCAAGAGGCATTGGACTACTATTTTGGATATGGGTCTAGACAATAAGATTCCAAGGCTACTTAGTGAGACTCGGGATTAACGTCATACAAAACATACATGGACTTTAAAACAAGTAGAACAGAATGGTTTCGAATAGGCCTCACAACTCGCACAACTAACAATTTATGTAGTTAATCTTATGAACATGATATCTAGGATTGAACATTTAGAAAATTGACATTTTATTAAAACATGTGGACATGATCAAGACATATAGGAATTAATTAAGTCCTATAAGCATAATATCTAGTGGTTTTAACATGCATACCTAAATTTTACTAATTTTAAACATGTTGAAACTGGTTTGTCTACGGGCCTGAATTTACTGATTTTAAACATGCTGGAATTGATTTTAATATGCTGAATTAAATTTGACAGATTTAAACATGCTGAAACTGGCTTTAATATGCTGAATTAAATTTAACAGATTTAAACATGCTGAAACTGATTTTTACAACTTAAAACATCGTAGCTAACTATCATAAATGCTGAAACATATTTAACTTATAAACATGACAACTAAACAGAACTGAAAACTGACTTTAAGCCATGGAACATGCTAATTAATTTTAGAGCTGAAACGAACTTACCTATAGGCATGTTTTCTAGGTAAATAATATCATATTTAACATGTTGAAACAGAAATATCATATAAGCACGATTTCTGATTTTTTTAAAGCGGATTTTAAAACCTAAAACATGATTTCTAACAAACGATATTAATACACTCCTATAGGCATAATTTCTAACAAATGATATCAACAAAAAACCTATAGGCATAATTTCTACGGTTTACAATTAAGCAAGTAGCACGTAGTTTGCCCCTCCCCCGTTGCACCCCTAATGTATCTTATTATTTATCGAAGTTTATACAAAATATTACATGCCAAATAAATGAATGAGAAATAAAATAAACAGATCTAAAGCTTGGAGACTCCCAAATCCTGGCAACTCTTCAAGGTCCCAACCAAATGCTAGCAAAGAACCTGCTAAAGATAAATATACAAAATTGCAAAGGAGCCTATAACGATTCCTAATACTAGTCCCTGACATCGCAAAGTTTCATGAGAACCTCAAGGGTTCTAGGCATTGCCCATGTCAAGGTTTAGGATATGTTTAAGGCCCTCTTTGTTCCACACAATATATACCAGAACAATAGCAAGAAAGAATCATGGCAGTAACATATATAACTAATACATGATCTACAAGTAGTGGCAGTTTGGATCACATAATCAAGTAGGCAATAAGTTATTAGCTTTAAGCTCCTATAGTCATGCGTTCTATCAAACTCATAAATTATGTATACGAATTAAGAGACATACCAGTTTGTAGTAAACAATAAGAGAAATTTGAAATCCAACACTTAGCAATCAACAATTTTGTTCACAGTAAAGAGCCTTTTAACAATATGAGAGTAGTCAATATGAGTGTAAAGTATGCCGAGTGAATGAAAAAGAAGGTTGTTTTTATAATGAAAGTAAGGGACTCAATTAGAGGAAGGGAATAATTCAAAGAGTGAATCAAGGTAAATCTTTATATTAATTACAATAGCTAAATCAATTAATCACCAATTTACCATAAAGAAGAGAATAGATAAAGTTATTAAAGGAAGAAGAACATTTTTAAAAATTCATTATGGAAATTATTTTTCTTAAACAAATGGGCAGAATCAGTCATCATTTTACCATAATTAGCTAAAATACCAAGCTGCTCTTAGTTCGTAAAAGGGAAAAAATCAATATCAGTAGTGAATGATCAATTGCATATCCAAATCTTACCAAGAATAAACAAGTGTCAAGACTGTTATAATTCAGATAAGGCAACAAGATTCAATCAAATGTATACACATGCTGAAAATAATCAATATGGATAAAAATTCATTAAAACGAATTGCACCCAAGGCTGTCCAGATTTGATTTCCAGAAAAGAAGTAGAGCAATCAAATCGAAGTCACCAAGTTCGCAATGGATAGACAAATAACAGGGCCATCTCACTTATACAAGGAAAGAAAAATACAAATCCAACTTAGACTGATCAATGTGATCTAAAATAATCACCTAATGAGCATAGAGTGCTCCTAATCACAAAATCAATTAAGTCATAGAATCATAGCAATTATTCTACTCTCATGCTCACAAACAGGTCATATAAGAATTTCTTAGAACTAAGCAAAAAAATTCAGGCCATGAACACAAACTATATTCCAACAACTAGTAAACAAGATATGGATTAACATGTAATTCATTGGGATAACAAAGGAATAGAGACAGCTAAACCAATTCGAAACTAGGACACGATGTGGAGACTTAAAAATTGAGTTCAATACAGAGACAACTCAACATGTTTCAGGCTTATAACACAACATAGTGATTACGACATGCTTAGACATTGAATTCACCAATAAAACTAGCACAAAATTGAAATTTTCAGAATTGGGGTTAATAGTGGAGGTTCGTGAAGGTTGGAATTTCTCACACATGACAGTCTACGATTAATAATTAACACAAAATCATGGAAATCAGACACAAATTCACAGTCACACATTACTAATTTCACATCTAAAAACAATCCGATAATAAGCAAAAAGGGGATGAAATTGAATCATGAAAAGGGCCAAACCTGAAATGGATTCGTAGTAATCCATCTGTATTCCTTTTTTTAGTGAAAACCAAAGCGAACACTGATTTTGCAACCCTTTTTGGTAAATCGACATTTAGCCGTGAGAGCCGATATCGAGTCATGCTTAATGTTCTCTTCGTTGATTTTCTCAAATATTTACCGGACAAGATGAGGCTTTAGGGGTTCGTCGGATGGAGATTCGTCAGAGCAGCGGTAACATGGTTGCTGTTTGGTTGGTCACCAACGACGTGGGGGTTTTGGATGGGGTTTTCGCCGATAGGGTCTCGATTTTGGGTGGAGTGGTGAAAAGGGAGGAGAAAGTGGTGGACGTTTTTAGGTGGTGTGGGGTGAGGAGAAGAGGATACGAAGAGCAATGGGGAGGGAGAGAGACGATTGGTGGCTGCTGGTGGAGTGAATGGGAGCAGCAGCGGTGGTGGTTTTGCCGACCACGGATGAAGCTACAACGGCTGGTGTTCGCGGTGGAGTTCACCGGAGACAGAGAGGGGGAGAGGAAGAACGATAGCTGTGGAGGGTTTTTGTGGTCGGAGATGGTGGTGGTTGGAGTCATTTGTGGTGGTGACGGGCGGCGGCGATGTGTAAGAGGAGAGAGGAGGAAAGGGTTTTGGGTGAGCGTGGCGACTGCTTTTGGAAAATGGTGTTAGGGTTTTGGAGGGGAGTATAATGTAAAACGAAAGAATAATGGGAGCTGATCTCAGCCGTTGATCGTATTAGATCAACAGTTGAGATTCAATCTTAATGCAGGTCAGGTGGAGCGGGTCAGACATATCCGAAATAGATTAAATAGGTTTAGGCAGTTGAAATTGACATTGGTCATTTGAAATTGAGTCCAAATTGACTCAATTTTAGGCTAGAATTGAAATAAATTGAATAAAAGGAGGCTAGAATTTAAATAAATTGGGAAGAAAATTGAAATTGGGCTGCTATTTAATAAATAAAATACTACGTATATATAATTTAATAGATAAAATAATAACTGACCATAATTATCAAGCGAACAATTTTATTTAAAATTAATTACGTATATATATTGTACGTAAAATTAATGACATGTAATATTATACAAAATTTATGATAAAATAGTAATAATTAAGAAATAAATTATATATTTGTAAATTGCATACGAATTTAAAACCGTCAAGACGACGATAAAATACATGATTTATTTAGTAAATAAAAGCAATACGCGAGGAAAATTAACCTTAAAAAATAAGAATAACTAGTAAAATAACAGCCCGTGAGAGGTATACGGAGGTCAAAATTGGGTGTCAACATTACTTGTATGGAGTTCATGTGGATGTGTTCACTGATCATAAGAGTCTTCAGTATGTGTTCACTCAAAGGGAATTGAATCTTCATCAGAGGAGATGGCTTGAGCTTCTTAAGGATTATGATATGAGTGTATTTTACCATTCGGGTAAGGCCAATGTCGTGGCAGATACACTTAGTAGGTTGTCTATGGGTAGTGTGTCTTCGGTTGAGGACGGAAGGAAAGAATGGGATAAGGATGTTCATCGACTTGCTCGACTAGGAGTTCGCCTTATGGATTTGACCGAAGGTGGTGTTATTGTTCAAAATGGTTTCGAATTTTCCTTGGTAGCTGAAGTGAAAAAAAGCAAGACAGTGATCCTAATTTGCACCAGTTGAAAAGTGCAGTCCATTAGCAAAGGGTAGAGATTTTCTACCAAGATGGAGATGGTGTGCTTCGATATCTGGGTTGATTGTGTGTTCCTAACGTAGATGGGTTGAGACAATAGATTTTGGCAGAGCCTCATAGCTCCAGGTATTCTATTCACTCCGGTGCCACCAAGATGTACCGTGACCTATAAAAAGTCTATTGGTGGAATGGCATGAGGAGAGACATAGCAGGTTTTGTGGCTAAGTGTCCCAACTATCAAGAAGTGAAAGTAGAGCAATGATGTGCCGGGATTCTACGACACATTTGACGCCTTTAACTAAGAATACTCGCGAGTTTTCAAGCAACTTTTGTGGTTTTTGATGTTTTATTGTTATATTTGCAGGGAATGGAGCTAGAGATGGAAACGGAAGAAAAAATGTTCAAAAACCTCAACTGGTTAAGCCTGACGGCTGGCATGACTGACCGTCACACCTGTGACTGGTCGTCAGCCAGGCCGTCAGAACGAGACAAAAAGTTCGTCGAGCACTGCCTAGGAGTGACGGCCCATCTGACGGCCCGTCACTGTCCTGACGGACCGTCACCCAGGCCACCAAGATAAAACAGAAAACACTGTAAGTCGTTACTGGGCGGACGATTTACCAGAATTTACCAGCAAGTCATCACAGGCCCAACGACTTCCCAGAATATACATGTAAGTCGTCGAGCAGGTGACGACTTACCTGAAAATTTGTCATAAAACGCATATAAAGCTGTAAGTCGTCACCTGCTGGACGACTTACCTGAAGATTTACCTGGGAGCTCACTGTTTAGCTGTGACGGCTCAAGTGACGGCCAGTCACATGCATGACGGTCCGTCAGGCAACCCGTCAAGGCAAAGCGGGATTCCGAAAATTCTATTTTTGGACTTTATTTCCTGGACTACTATAAATACCCTGTGTTAGGGTTATTTTATTATTCATTACCCAAGATTTCTAGAGACTATTTTGAGCGACTTTTTGAGAGGAAAAATACGACATACACGTTTCTTTCTTCTTCCTCGATTACTGTTGGGATTTTTGGCTTCTTGTTCTTGGATAATTGAAGTAAATTTCATACTATTTGTAAGAATCCTTCTCTTATTATGAATATGATTTCCTTCTATTTTTTTAATAGCATGAGTAGCTAATTTCCCACAACTAGGGTTGTGGGAGCCATGGCAAAAGTAACAATATAGATTTCGGGTAGCGTAGGGTTCAATTTATATGTTGTCACATTGTTAATCATTCGTTATTTACGTTTTCTAATGGTTGCAAATATTAGAACATACCTAGGTTTGATTTGCTTGAACAAATAGATTAAAACCGGGAAATTTGATTAACTACGAGGATTCGAGACTACCAACTCTCGTCTTATGATTAATGCTGTAACTAGATTATCTACTTGATGTTTAGGATTGAAATAAGAAAGTTCACCTTTTCAAGTTCGAGAGAATTGAAAAGGAAATTCGTCTATTTGGTTGAGAAACGTTTAGATGATACCATTAATTCAATCACATCGTGATATACATATAGAAAGAACCCGGTTAAGCTTTGAGTCAAAATTGTTACGACGCCATGGTGAAAACTTCCCTAGTTCACCTCTTCTACTGAATTTTACTCGTTAAAACTTGCAATTTGTTATTTGAAACAATCAACATTTGATCCATACAAACCCTCCCCATTTACTGGAAACTATTGATTATTAGTCATCTAATTCACTAACGACTTAATTTGCACCTTATTCCCTGTGGGATCGACCCCAACCTCTGTTGGGTTCTATAATTGACGACGACCACTTACGCTTCTTAATTTGAGGTGTAATTTGAGCGTTATCAAATTTTGGCGCCATTGTCGGGGAATACGATTGTTTATTAAGTCCGGTGTGTTTATTTGACTCTTAGTCATATTTCCTGCTTTTACTTTTATTTGTTGTTTTTGTTTGTTACAAGGTACATAGTTATGCATGCCAAGTACCCGGTGCTCGGGTGAATCAACATTACCTTACGATCCCGAGCTTGCTAGAAAGTTAAGGCGAACCATGAATGCACAACAACAAGAGACAGCGAGACTCGCTGCAGCTCAGCGAGCCCAACAACATTTGAATGTTGATGATATTGAGGATGATGTTGGGCTGGAGGAAGAAGTTGTAGTGGGTGAGCGCAGACCAGCTGATATTGTTAACAACAATGCTCCAGCCGATCAGAGGCCACAACAGCGAGGTAGAGGTCGACAGCAACCAAGGCAATATGCTTTGGATGATGATGAGGATATCGAGTTGGATGGAGTTGGTGCTACGGGCGCCATTGTTCTCCCTCCGCTATCGCCTGGAGCTAAGTTCAACATTACTAGCACGATGATTCAGCTGTTGAACTTAAAGGGACTGTTCCGTGGTGTTGCTGGTGATGATCCGAACCGACACCTGATGAATTTTGTGGGTATCTGCAAGTCGTTCAAATTGCCTGGAGTAAGTCAGACAACGATCAGACTCAGGTTGTTTCCGTTGTCTCTGTCTGATGAGGCAGCATTATGGTTGACAGAGCTAACCCCCAACTCTATCACAACTTGGGGAGTGTTGAAAGGAGCTTTCCTAGAAAGATTCTTTCCTCCCTCTAGGATGATACAATTAAGGGATGAAATTAGCAACTTCAGATAACAACCTCATGAGGCTTTACATGAGACTTGGTTGCGGTTCAATAAGAAGATGACACAATGCCCGAACCATCAGTTGACCGACAATTTCCTAATGCAGACATTCTACATGGCACTGAATTCGGCTACCAAGCCGACACTAGATAATGCAACAGGTGGAGCATTTATGGGTCTCACTTTTATTGAGGCCACAACTATTTTGGACCGGCTAACCAAAACCAACAGGGCCTGACATACACAGGATACAGAGGTAGCAACTAGCACTTATGCAGTTGGTATGTTAGCAGAGCAATGCAGGAAGGAGGAAGAGCGGGACCAAGATATGGCCCATCTAAAAACGCAAATGGACCTACTGACAAAGCATTTGTTGTTAGGAGGTATTGAGAAAGTGAAAGCTGTGGGTTCCCAAAGTAGAGCAACAGAATCTGGGTTTGATGAGGAGGCCAATTATTTGGGTGGTTTCCAGGCTTATGGCCAAGGAAACCAAGGTCGGAACAATTACTATGAAAAGCCGGGTTATAAGAGTCGAGAACAAGGTGATTGGAGGAGCAAAGATGATAGAGGTGGATTATACATACCACCTGGGAATTGTGACAAAGCTAGCAATGAGTCAGGTACGTCCAAACTAGAGAATATGATGGCTAAGGTGCTGTTGAAGGTAGAATCAACTGACTCCGGGGTAAAGGAGATGAGAACTGAATTATCAGCAATGAGTCAGGTAGTGGATTCACATTCCACCTCGATCAAGCAATTAGAGCAGCAAGTGAGTCAAATCTCGGCATCTCTAAATCAAAAGAAGACATGTACCTTGCCGAGTGACACCATTCAAAACCCGAAGAATGATAGGAGTTGTATGGCGATCACTACGAGAAGCGGTAAAATATTATTGGAATCACATCCGGTAATTCAAACTCAGAAAGGTAATGTTGCTGAGGAAGATGAGTTAGTAGATGCTGAAAATATGGTCAATGAGGGTGTGAGGGTATCTGTTGAAAAACCCGATGTGGTAGAGGATGATACTCAAGTGCTCACGGATAAAAGCAAGGAAGTTGAAAAACTTCCAACTATGATGCCTCGACCAGCGCCTCCTTTCCCACAATGGTTGAAGAAGAAAGTGGAAGATAGCAAGTTCCTAAATTTCATGACCATGCTCAAGCATATATCAATGAACATCCCACTGGTGGACACTCTTGAACAAATGCCCGGATATGCCAAGTTCATGAAGGACTTGATTACCAAGAAGAGATCAGTGAGCTTTGAACTAGAAGATAACCTCCACCACTGCAGTGCTATTTCTTCAAGATCGTTAGTGGAAAAGAAGGAAGATCCAGGTGCTTTTACTGTTCCCTGTACTATTGGGAAATTCAACTTTGAAAAAGCCTTATGTGATCTTGGTGCTAGCATCAACTTGATGCCGCTAGAAGTCTATAAACAATTGGGTTTGGGAGCTCCCAAACCAACTACCATGAGGGTGTTAATGGCTGACCGTT
This sequence comes from Jaltomata sinuosa, assembly GCA_003996215.1. Taxonomy (NCBI): domain Eukaryota; kingdom Viridiplantae; phylum Streptophyta; class Magnoliopsida; order Solanales; family Solanaceae; genus Jaltomata; species Jaltomata sinuosa. The sequence goes on along the minus strand of QJPP01003276.1, from coordinate 1,696 downwards.
CAGTAAACCGACTGGTGGGAATATTGTCTGATGTGTTGGTAAAGGTTGGTAAGTTTATATTCCCAACTGACTTTGTAATTTTAGATTGTGAAGTGGACTTTGAAGTTCCCATAATCTTGGGAAGACCATTGTTAGCCACTGTAAGAGTGTTGGTCGACATGGAAAGAAATGAACTGACATTCAGATTAAACAATGAATTGGTCAAGTTTGATGTGTGTAAATTGATGAAGCCACCAAGAGACATGAGGGTGGTCTCAGTTATCAATGTTATTGATGAAGCCCCTATGGATGTGCATATTGAGGAGAAGGGTTTTGTTGATACCCTAGCTGTTATGAGAATGATGTTGGGATTGCAAGAAGAGAAACCTATAGAGGAAGGCGGTGAGAAAAAATCAAGAAAAAGAAAACACCGCAAGAGAACCAGCAAAGAAAAAGAGTTAGAAAGAGTAAAGAAGTTGTCTCGACTAGCTGAGGAGCCGATAAAAGAGAAAGTTGAAGCTCAACAGGATGATGTCGCTTGCACCTATTCCAGCGATTTCTCCTACTTTGGAGACCCTGGTGGTCTCCAACATCATGCCAGACTCTGAGTCCTATGGGCTTCACAAGTATTCCTTTCTCTCACAGTTTTAGCTTTCACATGTATGCATTAGGGACAATGCATGAGTCTAAGTTGAGGGTGTTGGGATACCTGTGAGTCTTTCACCACCGAGGGTTTTCATTGCCGTGTTTTTTTCCCCTCCGGTGTGCTATCTAGTAGAACCGACATGTTTAGGTTGTCATTTTAAATTTTGTTTGTGTTGTTTTCTGGTGTCTATAACAAGCATGGCTTTTTGGAAAGTTGAACTAAAAGGAGCCCCCTCTGAAAAAGTTAATTTTGTACTTATGTTTGAAACGATTGACTGTTCTGGATCCTTGAATGTCATTGTGTGGTTGCGATTGTAATAATTATGCTTAAACCGAGTAGTTGTTTTGATAGTTGGTAGTGGTATGGTTTCTTGGTACCAAGTGTGTGTGAGCATTTTTTTTATAAACTCTTATTCTGTGCATGCATCTAGAACTTGCCTGGTCTATGTTGTTAAGTTTGAAGTTTGGTTGCTTAGGAAAGGATCACAGACCCTTTTTGTGTGCAGTCCACTTAGCCTATAAGACCGTCCAAATGCAAATAATCCCTTTGATCCCTGTTTGAGCCATAATTGACCCTATTCTTTCAATAATCTGTCACCGTTTCTTTGTAACTTTGAATCCCTATTTTGGCCCTGGTCCTTCTTTGGACATCGTGCACCTCAACTCAGGAAATCAACCTAAGTTGAGGGTGGCTACTATAGAGATAAATGATAAGAAAAATAGGATGGATAAGATTGGTTGTGGATAGAATGAAAATTTTGGGTGTGTGCCTAAGAAAAGAAAGAAAAAGAAACGAAAAAGAGATGAAAAAGAATTGTCAAAATAAAGAGGCCGCACCTGTAGCTAGAAAGAAGGGAATAAAAAGGTGAATAAGGAGGGACGAAGAAAAGTTAAGTGGAAATAGTAGGTCGGTGATTCCAAGGAGGTCTTAGTCACTAACCCCTAAATGTATCCTACCTGCACCCAAATCCTCATTACAAGCCAAAACAAGTCCTGTAGTGATCCTGAGCGGCTAACTGAAAAAACTGAAATAGGATAGCAAGGGCAAGCTTATGGCATCGCATGTGCATTG
>QJPP01003275.1:0-158268 GCA_003996215.1 Jaltomata sinuosa | reverse complement strand
TGCAATAGCATTAATGATAGTGGCTTTATCCTCTGTACTTAAGTAATTATCCCACCAGCCTCTCAGCTGTCCTGTGAAACCTGCAACAATCATTTTGCAAATAGTTCTATCACTATTTTTGGTGCTTTTGCAAATGGTTGAATACATAAGCATCCTATGCACCAGAATGGTTAACTGCCTATCACTTAACCCATCGAGGTTCCATTCGTAAATTTCAGAACCACTGTAAGACGTATTAGTCTGGTTCCAATCTCGCTCCTCTATCAAAACATCTTGAGGAGTTGGACGAGGGGAATAGAATGTATTCATGGCTGGTTTAGCATACCCAGAATTTTTTCGAGGATATCCTTTGAGTTTATTAAACTCCGAAGAAACATGATTTTTAAAATCATTTGTTTGTTCTATCTTTTCTGAAAACTCATGTGATAAATCTATTGGTTTAATATTTAAACCCGAAAACTTTTTATCAAAAAGTTCTTCTAACTCATTTATAGATTTAATCTTAAAATCATTGATTTCAGGGGGTCTTTGAATAAAAGCAGGAACCAATTCTGCTCTACTAGTTGAAGCAATTTCAATTACTCTGCTAGTTGAAGCAATATTGATTTTAGCTATATCAGCCTTTATATCTTTTATCAAAGTAGTCATTTTTTCAAGTTTTTCATCTAGAGAACCAATATGTTCTCCCAAAACTTTGTCATATAAACTCAAATAATTATTTTGAGAAATAATCTTATTAATTTCAGAAATACTTATAGAAGCTATTTCTTCCTCAACGAATTTTTGAAATGCGTGGAAAGTAATACCCGTATTATTAGGTAAAATAAAAGCAGATTGGGGAGGATAAACCTGCGTAAGAGTCTTACCGTCTACCTCACGATAAGTTCTTTCAATAACCTTAATATATAACGGTAAATAAGTGGTTATAAACCATGGAACAAAATGCATGATTTCATTATGCAAAGCACAAGTTTCGTAAAACTCTTGAGAGATATTGTTTATATCATCTCTATCGTAAGAATTAAAAAACCAAGTTTTAAACTTGTTCCATTTTTTATCAAAAAACTCATTTTGAATTTGTTTCCTTGCCAGGGAACCTGGGCTAAAATCAATTTGGTGTGGAATCATTAACACTTATTAATATCAAACTCCATTTCAGAGGGAGTAGGAAAGTCCTTATCAGAACTATCATCATGCATATTATCAGCCTGCACAATATTAGAACCTGGGCTAATCTTAACCTTTTCAATAACAGTGTTATTATCAGATTCTATCGTATGAAGAGAAGCAGCCCTATTTCTTGCTGGACCATAAATAGGGTCGATAGGTGAAATATGCTGAATATTGGTCATAGATCTATGACCAAGAGATCTTCTGTTATTAACAGTACTTACTGGAGGCATAAGTCTATGCGTAGACAAAGACTGCCTATGAGGAGCATAGCTACCTTCTGTAAATTGAATACAGACCCTACCATCGGGATCTTGAGAAACATGAGAATACTCAGAATTCGTAACTGTATCAGTTAATTGATTTGGAGATATAACTGAATCAAGAGTCCAAGTTACAGGAAAATTAATTTCTTCCCATTTTATAGGTCTCCTTGTGGTGACCTTGGATTTAGCGAAATTAGTTTCAACCAAAATAGTTTGGTCAGAAGTATCGTATAACTTACACTTCGGATTCAGTGTGGATAACAATTTGAAATAAATTCTATAAGAAAGACTAATAAGTTCTGAACCTGGCATATAGTTATAACCATTGGTTTTAACATTTAATGTTAAAGCGTCCAGAATATTAACATCAGATAACGATAATTGCAAATTTGGTTGCGTATTGAAATAAACTGGACCATAGGCCACAGTGGATTCAATTGAACCCATAAGAGACTGTCTAAAATTTAAATTTCTAGCATCTCTGAGAGCTGCCAAAAAGGTCTCTGGTAACCCTTTAAGGGTAAGAGGTTTAAAAGCAATTTGAACCATGCCAATATGCAAATAGTTATACTGATTCTTATAAAGATTAACATCATGTTTATTTAATAAACGAATAGTCTGTTCAGAAGAATTCAAAGCTAAAGATTGCTCTGTTGTTTTAATCAACTGTTTTGTAGAAAGTTTATCAAACCAACCATAATCATAAATGGTTTTAATCGGAACTTTAGGAATCGTCCATTTGTTTAACAAATCAAGGTTTTGAGGTATATCAACCTCTTCAAGTCTAGTACTTTTAGTACTACTTTGTTCTCCGAGATCCATAAAACAATTAAGTTCTATATCTATATCCAGTATTTTCACATCTATCTCATATATACCATGAACAGTGTCTGGGCTCTGATACCAAAAAGGCAGGATCGGAGATCGGGCGGTAATCCGCCATAATCTATGATCTAGCAAATCAGCATCCTTATACAAGCGCATAAACGCAGGCATAAGAACTGAAATCTTCGGGAATTTTCATGTAATTTTCTTAAGACTGTATGGAAGCTTTTACCTGAGCAAGGGGCCTGTCAGGATCACCGTACATACTCTTACTATACTCTTGTCCAACGGTTCTAACCCATAGCGGTTCTAACCGGACCAAGAGCGCCCTTTTAACACATATCTCGGGCTAAAGAGGTCATGGCTAGCTAGAGGCTTGCCAGACAGAGATAATAAGAGATGTTCTAGATCCGACTGTGCCACCATCTCGGAACCAAGTCAAGAAACTTCATGAAAATTTCCGTTCTATTTAAGTAAAGCTTAGATCCGTTCATGGTCTATATAGGAGAGACGTTTATATACAAGACATAGATATAGAAGATGTTTAGCCGGACATAGTCCTGGCTAGGAGAAGAGTACTGTAAGTATAAATAAAAAGGAAAAAGTAACTACCTCGAAGGACGGCCAAGATCCAAAGATGTTAGCAAAACTGATCCAAAATTTTATTTTTGATCGGAACAGTGGCTAAAGCTTTCTGTTTTCTCTTTACAAAAACTTAGAAAGAAAAGAAGAGAGAAAATGTAAAAATTCTGTGTGTCCTCCTATCTAACAAAGTGAGGACTTATATAGAAAAGAAAAAGAAACATAACGAATCTTTGTACAGTACAATGGGGTCCCATATGGGTCCCTAAACAGTGAATTTACTGTTTAAACAGTTTATATACTGTTGATGTGACCGACGGCTATCTGACGGCTATCTTCTCAGTCAATGTTATTCATTTTTTCTTTGCCACGTCTTCTATTCTCCATGGCTTGCCACGTCTTCTATTCTCCATGGCTTTGAGTGATTGAAGCAAATCTTCTGCTTCATGTATTTCTTCCGTAGATAACATAATATCTTCCGGTCGTTGGGCTTCTTCGCCTGAGGTCTCACTTCTCATAGAAGTGTCTGACTTATCGATAATATCGATGCCTTGAAGCAAAGTCTTCTTCATCTTCTCCAGATATTCATTTACCATTGCTTCCTTATCTCCTTCTTGGGTGGAGATTCTTCTGGCAATATGCCTGATGGATGGGTTATCAACCCCAATTTCCTTATCTGGAAGTTCTTTGTATGTCTTGATCGTGTTGACAATACTATCAACAAGTTCTTGTCCATTTATTTGCTTTGTCCTGGGATCCTTTTTTAATAGTTTTTCCCAGAAATTATTATAGTAAACACGGTATAAGCAAGGAACATCCTCCTCTGTAAACCCTATTTTCCGGCATCCATTTATGGATCCAAGGTATAGAGAATTCTATAAAAAAGTACATCTGATCAATTTTTTCTAACCAGCATATATGATCCTGGTGATATAAATCTTGGAGAAAAGGAGATACCTTTTTCCATTCTTTGTATAATTCTAAGAATTTTTCAGGTAATATCTGAATAGTAGGGCCGTGGTATGACCACCAGTTAATAAACCAATTCGGAATAGGTTCAGAAAAAACCTTAGAACAGATTTTTACAAACCATGTATGTTTATTTTTATCGTTATTGTAAAATAGAGTTTTACTGAATGCTTGGATATAATCCCAATAGGTGAAGTTCATTGGTACACCTTTAACAACAACCTGTCTTTCTTTCATTGTGGATAGTCCCCACTCTTCAACAGATATAATCTGTTTGATAATTATTTTAGAGAAGTTATAAACATTCTCTTCTGGGGTATAACCCGTAGGACAAAAGTGCTGAATTTCTGCACTACCCATGCTTGTCAGAATGGTTTCATAATAGGATCGAGTTTTATAAGACTCGCCCGGGAAATATAATCCCTTCACTAAATACCTTTGGAATATTTTCCAAGGTTCTGATTTTCGTTGTATATCAACATTTTCCAAGAAAAATATAATCTCTCTTTTTCTGACCTGTTCATAAGATATGATAGGATCAGTTTCTCCTTTCATGATCGAGGCAAAAGTATCTTTCTGCCTTTGTGCATGCAAATACGCCTGCGCATGTTCATATAATGGACTATCTTTTGGAATAGATTCCAAATTTATAACTTGCTCAGGAGTAATAGATGAGCTAGATGATGCACCTTCATCTGTAATCTTTTTATTAATAAGACTCTTATTACCCATTTGTATAACTGGGTTTCTGTATGATGATCCTTGTATAACAGGATAATTTGATCGATATGTCGATCCTTGAGAACTGGATTGAGAGGATCTTCCTGGGGCTGATCTTCCCCTTCCTCTTCCTCGAACATGCCGCCATGGCGGATCCATCCTGTAGAGAAATAGATTAGTCATTCAGAAAAATAATCTGTAAAATCTTCTCTTACTACTTCTGAGTAGTCGTGAATAGAGAAATCCTCATCTTCTCTAATCAGAATATCTTCAATAATTTTATTAATAATGATCTTTTTAAGATCTTCTGGTAATATAATTACCCTTAACAGAATTAAAAGAGTTTCTTCAGATAGAAAGGCTAAATAATGCATTATTGAATGTATTCTCTGGATAAGAAATCTGGAAGAGAATTATCAATTCCCTTTTTATAATTAATGTCAAAATCAAATGGGGCTAATTGAGCCTGCCATCTAGCAAATATAAGCTTAGATGCGTCATGCTTAAAATCTTTGTCAAACATATATTTGACCGATTGAGCATCAGTTTTTATTAAAAACTTCTGATTATATAAATCATCCTGAAATTTAAGAACACATTTAACAATAGTAAGCATTTCATGGGCCACAGTTGCATATTTTTTCTGAGCCTCAGTCCATTTTCCTGAATGAAATCTAATAAGATATTCATTTGTATCATTGGGATTAATCTGCTTAAGAATCCCTCCATAACCAATATTTGAAGCATCTGTTTCAACAATTTTTTGCCAAGCAGGGTTAGCAAGAGTTAGACAAGGTAAAGATTGAACACGCAATTTGATGTTTTTTACCAAAGTAGTGTGACTATTAGTCCACGGAGATTTATGATCCTTTTTTAGCCTTTCATATAACGGGGCTAAATCTCGAGAAAGATTCTTGTAAAAGGGAGAAATATAATTTAAACTGCCCAAGAATCTCTGTAATTGAGTTCTATCAGTAATAACATCCGGAAACTTTGATGCAAAGTCTATAGCCCTCTGTATAGGAGTGACTTTTCCTTGACTAATAAGATGTCCAAGAAAACGAACTTCAGTTTGAAATAAACTCATTTTTGGTTTTGATATAACTAAATCATTTTGTATCACAATTTTCTTGAAAATATCAAGGTGCTTAATATGCGTTTCAAGAGTTTTAGAAAACACCAAAATATCATCAATATAAACAATGATAAAATCCATATATGGATTAAAGATGTCAGTCAGTCTTGTGATTGAATCAATAGCCTATAAGAGGAAAGTATGTCAATAAATTTAAATAAATCATAAAAACTGCTTTAATTGGGACTGATAAAAACCAATAGCGGTTTTTGTAGTTGTCGTGGAATTTGAAAAGATATTTTCCCCTTTTAGGAATTTCTCTTTTCGAACTCGAGCTTGCTTATTGACGGATTTGCCCTTTCTTGATTTGGGTGATTATTTCTATTTTTATCTCTTTGAGGCGGCTAATAACGAAGGGTGATCGAAACCTAATACGTCCCCATCCCCCCCCCCCCCACCCACCCACAAATTTCTAATATCTTTTTCGTGCTCAATTTGATTAAAAATTTTGCGGTAAATTTGACCGTTTGTGTATGTCCAGAACAAACACTACCTTTCTTGAACACGTATGTTCGCACCTGTAGATTTCAAAACTCATGACTATAAATTTCGAAATTTCGACTCTTTTTTCTAATACAGAAACTTATCGAACTCTCCTCTCTCTCTTCTGCATTTTGCATCTCTTCCAAACGAAAATGTAAGTGTTCAGCGTGGGATCAATTTGCTCTGTTATTTGAGTTCGACGAAGCCTTGTAAATTGAAGTGTTGTTTTTACAGAATAATTTTATGTTTTATTATAGGAGAATAATTAATTCGTATAACAGTAAGCAAATTTCTTAAGGATACATAAATAAATTGTGAGTTTGAAATAAATTTTATATATTTCCTTCTACTTTATGATTTATTGCTTTGAACACAAAATAATAACAGTATCATTTTAATATATGGGCAAACATGGAAATTAGGGAATAATAATCTAGGAATTTCAGATAAAACATATTTAAGTGAGATCCCACTTGTCAATTGTCCAACTTGTGGTCTGTATTTCGATTAAGAAAGGTTACCAAATATGGAAATTAAAACTCCAAATTTCCATGGCAAATGTCTTTAGCTTGTCTCCTCATGTTTCTCTTCTTTCTCTATCTCCAACACATAGTGGGATTAAAGAAGAAAAATTAAGAGGGAAAAAAGCAAGAACAAAGAATATCACTCCAAAAAAGCGGTGAATACATAAAATACTCACACAAAAACGTGTTATTATGTTAATAAGTGTCATTATAAAAGAATATGCCGTCACCAATAACGTCCTTGCAATAATAAAAAAATATTTTGTCAATAACGATCTCCAAAATAATTTAAAACTGTAAGAGTATGACATAACGATATTATGAACGTTATTTTATTTTAAAACTTACCTTAGTGTGTGATCAGTATGTCACGATAACAGTAAAGTTATAAAAATAGTAAAAGACGTGATTAACGAGGTTTAGAGATCTGATTTCACGTGAAGAGTTATCATTTCCATTTTCCATAGTCAAATCATCATAATATAATATGTTTGCCATCAATCTGTCAAAATCAAGCATGCTTAATTATTTTATGATCCAACTTTTTTCCTAAGTTTCATTCTTCTTTTGCTTTACCTTTTTCTTATTAGTGGAGCTAGAATTACTATATATGAACTATATTTGTAGGAGCAAGTTTTAACTTTGTTATATATTTCCTTTTTTTATCCTCAAGCACACATCTTCATGTCGATTCAAGGAGGAAATCAGAATATTTTAGAGAGAAAAAAGTATAAATAACAAGAAAAATATATTTTATAAAGAAAAACTTGAAAAATTAAAATTAAAATTAAAATTATCTTTTTGGGTTTCTCACTCTTTTCGTATGTCAGATGGCTAAAAAAAATGTAATAATACTAATTCAAAATTGTTCATGAAAGTAATATAACCGCGAAATTGAAGTGTCTCTTTGAAATAAAAGTCTTACTTCAATGGACGGCAGTGAGTGAGGGGGGGGGGGTTAATTATGATTCTCTCGTTTTAGGAAACTAATGTCTAGTTGGTTGACTCCCACGTGAACAAGATTTCTTGGACCAATCAAGATACATCTTACATTTGAATCATCCAATGAAGGCCTTAACTAAAAATTAAGGGAGCTTTCTTTCACCTCCAACTAAAAAGGATGGACAAGTGTCAATCATCAGCCAAATCATATGGGCACGCGAATCAAGAGTAAGAAAGTAATTTCCCCTTCCTATGGTATACCTTCAATATCTTAAATTTAAGATTAATTGGAGCTGCTCATTTTTGTTTTGCTTATGAAGTCATTGACGTCCCATCTGAATCTACTTATATGTGGTTATACTTATAAAGTACTAGCGTATTAAATTTCATGGGTGTTTGTGTTCATGATGGACAAGATAAGGAGACGAAGTTGAGATGGTTTGAGTAGTGAAGAGGAAATGCATAGATGTCCTAATGAGGAGGTGCAAGAGGTTGGGTATGAGGAGAGATAGACGTTGACTGAAGAAGTATTGGCGAGAGATGATTAGACAAAACATGATGCAATTTTAGCTTATCGAGGACATGACTTTATATTAGATAGTTATGGAGGTCGCAAATTAGATGGGTAGAAGGTTAGCAGGTAGTTGAGCTTTGTCTCGCCTTTCAACGGGATTATGCTTGGTGGGAGCTAGTTTGGAAGCATTGTGTTTGTCATAATAAAGCCTTATATATACACATAGTCTTATATATACATATAGTTTCTTTCTTTTGATACATGTTACTATCTTTTGTGAATTGTGTTTCAGTTACTCATATTCTTTTTTCTGAATGCTCTTTACACTTTAATTTCCTTATTAACTGACATGTTGTTTCACGTATTGTCCTATTTTCTTGATAGCTACTTTGATTTTCTATACTTGAACCAGGGTCATTCAAAAATAACCTCTCTACCTTCATGAGATAGGAATAAAATTTGCATATCCTCAAAATGTGGCTTTCTGGCGCGACTTCATATAATCGAGTCCTAAAGCGGGCCAGGGAGAAGGCAGGGGCAAAAAAGAACAGCATGGAGGTTGAAACCTGAGAATCTTAAGAGCATGGCGTGCCCTATTAATTGATATTGATCAATTATCAATATATACACGAAGTTTTATATCCAAATTAAGGTTACTATTGTTGTTACAATTAACTCATTTCCACTAATCAACATTATGTGTTGTATTTTAATTGAAAGGGGAAAGATATAATCATGGGGTGCCCTATAAATTACTTTTTTGACGTATTTGTTTATCTTTAATTATGCAAAATAATATACGTACTCAATTTCTTAATAGCTAAGTACGCATGTTCTCCCTTTTGTCCCCTCTATATATTACTTGACTAGAAATCCGGAACTTTTTAAAAGAAAACTATGACCAGCAAGTTGGAGTAGGCCAGTAGTGCAAATTTTCAATGCAAGTTGCACGATTAACAATTTTAGTACGGAGTCGTCTTTGGTAAGGAGCGGTTTACCTTTAAAATGGAATTTTTTGACATGCCACGAAATGATTATCGATCACCGTAGTACTTGGAGGATTGAGCTAGGACTAGGAGCGGAACCAACTTGGGGCCAAAGGTTTCATCCGAACTCCCTTTGATGGAAAATTACACTATTTATACATGATTTCTTCCATGAGTCTTCTTTGTCTTGAACTTTTTATCTCACTTGTTTTGAGTTTTGATCTTAAAAGTTTTGTCATGGGCAAAAAGGGATCAAAAGTTCAAAATCACTCATATAGTTAACATTTAGGCAATAAATAAGGTGTCATAGCTAAAGTTTGCCTAATTACAAAACCTAGCTATAGTTTAGTAGCTAAATATACAAATTAGAGATTGTTTATACAAATACAAATTCACTTTAGAGAGATTGTATATGAGCACCTAAATTCGCTTTGTATACAAATACAAGTATATGCTCCTCGAAATTAGAGAGCCCCCTTGAAATTAGATATTTGTATATGACCTCGGATATACAAATACAAAAGAAATACTATATTTAGCTATTTAGTTTAAACTTTAGCTACAAAATATAATTATCTTAAAATCTTAGCTAAGCCATATAATTAAATCTGAAAGTTTTCTACGTCACGTAACTTTTCAAATTTATAAAGTGTAATTCCATGACAAGAGCTCACTCCCCTCAACTTGGGCCTGGAGACCACATCCAAATCCAAAACAAGCCCATATATTAACGAACTCAAGAAACATCAGGCCCAATACACCCATCAGCCCAATCAAACCCATCATTTGAGTGCTTACACGCGCAGCAACGGAGCGTGAGAAAAGCGAGAAGTTTCTCAATCATAGGACTCCGACCCGGTAAGTAAAATAGAAAACATAATCGTCGTCAAAGTGGACTCCATTTTTCTTATTCTTCTTAGCTAAAAGGGGAGACCAAAAGTCTCTCTCTTATACAAAATTCCAGATCAATCATCAATCCTTCCATCATTTCGATAACTCCAATTCTCAGAATCTTAGGTTGTTTTTTCTAATTCAAACATAATAAAATCCTCAATTTTTTTGTTTGTTTTAAATCATCATAAATAAATTCTAAATTGGAAATTGGTTTTACCTAATTTGGATTCCCAATTCGCTTACCTAACTCCGTTTTTCTGTAATTTTCTTCATAATTGCTTCTTAACAATAATTCAATTTTGTTTAATCCAAAGGGAGAGATTTTCGTGGATCTTTTTGGGGCGGAGTAATGGCTGTAGCTTCTGATCAAGCCACCAGTATCTGCAGTCACTGGTAATTTTATTTGAATTTTCCTTAATTTTTTCGTTTTTTATTTTATTTTTGTGCTTGCTTTATGAAGATTATTGGAAGTTTAATTTGATTGTCGTAGTTGTTAGCTTAATTACGAGAACTATATTACTGACTACTTTTAAATCCTTATATTAGCATTAGTTTGATTGTTCCTTTCAGCTTAGTGAATTAATGTGATTGATTATTAGCATAATTTTACTCTTTAGATTTGATTCTGCAACGAAGAATAATCTTATCTCCAGTTTAGTGGGGAATCTACATGGAATATATGAATTTATTCAGCTTCCTCTATTGGAACCGAAGGATCCATGCTTTTAGAAGACTATATGTACTTCACGCTATAGTAGAAACCGGTGTAGAATTCTTAGGACAAGGATCTTTAATACATGTAGTTTTCTGGTGATATTGCCATTTATGCATGGTTACTAGCATCATGCTTTTTTTTCATGTTTTGATTATTTGATTGTTGATCCTTATGTTTACTTCTGATGTTGTGGCATTCATAACCTGCTAATTTGAACGGTGATATTTACAGTGACAGAGCAATTCCTTCCATCAATCTCGATCTTCATTTTGCTCACTGCTCCCGGAATCTTGAAAAATGTAAAATCTGTGAGGATATGGTTCCTAGAAAATTTGCAGAGGAACATTTCTTGAGCACTCATGCTCCAGTAAGTGACCTTATCTGTTTGACCTCTTATAATCTTTGACTCTTTGTTAGTGATGGGATTGGGTAGTAATCTTATTATAGGAAACATGATTCTTTTTTTGTTATCTTTTACTTATTCTCCATTTTTTTGTGCAAGGAGTGCACAACTAGGAATATGATTGTATTTTGTGATCCCAATAGATGTTTACTCGTTTGAAGATAGATGTCTACATTCATTAGTTCACGTACAATCCATTTTCTGATCATCATGTAGATACTGTTTACATGAATCCATTTATACATCATTTTATCCATCTATATATGTTTGTAAGCATGTATTAATGTAGGTTCTCTTTTTATACAACTACAACATACCCAGTGTAATCCCACAAGTGGGGCCTGGGGAGGGTGGGATGTACGCAAACCTTACCTTTACCTTTGTGGGGTAGAGAGGTTGTTTCCAATAGACCCTCAGCTCAAGGAAAATCGTGTTTCAGAACATGTTTGCAAAAAAAATAAAAAATGCACGAGTAGTGTAGGTTCTCTTTTTATATTTTATGTTTTCCTACATCAATAATTTCCCCCCAGGGCTTTGCTTTGATGCTAAGAACACCACACACAATGTATAGGTTAAGCGCACGGCACAAATGCTTATTGTTTCGCAGACTAAAGCCTGGTCTTAAGTGGAGCAAGGGTTTTTACCCTGTCAGTTTTTTTTTGCAATTACCAATAATAAACCATACAAGTTAAAAAAAAAGAAAGAAGAAGAATACAACTAGAAATATGTGCTTATAAACATGAATAGATGTATCTAGCATTAGCTCACATGTTTCACCATCTCGTTTCTTTTGGCATCAGTGGTTGTATAATCCTATAAGTTGGAAAAAAAAGAAGTATCTCTTCATGGTGTAATTTAAGGAATCTGAAGATGGGGATAATAAGTATTTGCTTGTTAGGTGATGTGGTCTAAGAACTCACTAGTTTTCATACGCCACATGTCCCCACATAGTTGAGTTTCAAGCTGGATTGGCATAAGAGGGTCTATAGAAATCTTCACTGCTCGATGAGTCGGGTCTTCCGCTGCTCAATTAGTCTTACTCTAAATCGTAGCTTTTCAAGTCATCTATGTGTATCTGCCTGTTTATCAAAATAAATAACTTAGTGGATTTGCCAGTTGATTTCGATTGCTGTTTTTATAATCAACTGAGTACATAGGTTTCTTTGGGCCTGTTTCATTTTTGTTTTGGTGATAGTTTTGCAACTGAATTCTTTGTATAGAGCATGGACGCTTAAGTGTACTGCATGTGATCTATTCTAGATTTTCTTATAAACGATTTAGGAGGTTTTGAGTAGTGTTAAACAACATGAACAGGTAGGGGTAAACTGCATTTGCGATTAAACACTTGAGCAGCCCCTACGCCCCAGCAAAATCTTAAGCTTTTGAAGCTCTGCCATCGCTAAAACCGAAATGATTCCTCACAGTGGGCTTATATCAAACTCACTGAGACTGTTAATAGTCTACAGTGCTAAGCCTGCATAGCAAGTATTATTTGTTGTCTTCTTGCTTACAACAAGTGACATTAAGCTTTAACTAGTTGAATATATCCTTGGAAATTTGCTCTAAGAATAGACTGCTAAGATCTATCACACAATTTAGAGGTAGTAAGGCCTGCAGAGCAACCGAGCAAGTATTACTTTGTTGTCTTCTTGCTTTACAGCAAGTGATGTTAGTTTTAACTTTTAGCTGAATATATCTTCTAAAATTTTGCTTTAAGAATAGACTGCTAGCAACTATTTGAGCTAACAAGATGTAGAAGGCTTTAGAGAACCCAAGATGTTTTGGCTCGTGCCTTGCTTTTCAAGAATGACCAATGGATAAGTAATTTCTTTTTCAAAATGGATTAGTAAGAGGGATACTGAATAGGAGAACCGTCTTTAAGAGTACTGGATTTAGGTTAAAGCTTTTCTTTCTTCTCAAGGATACATATGTTGAAGATATTGGTTAAATGCTTTCTCACCTTTCCTCCATTCCCTTTTTATTGAGAGAGCGGGGTGGGGTATCCATGGGGCAGGGGATAATATTTTGTTCCCTCTTTGTTGTAGTTTAGATGGTAACTCCGTAGGACAAACTATATTTGATGTTATTACTGTGCTTGTTTATTTTTAGGTTGCCTGTTCTTTGTGTAGCGAGACAATGGAACGTGAGATTCTAGCTGTTCATAAAGGTGAAAATTGCCCAAAAAGGATTGTCACATGCGATTATTGCGAGTTTCCTTTGCCTGCGATTGATTTATTCGAGCATCAGGTAATAAAAATTATCAAAGATCTGCCATCTTTTTGTGTTTTCTATCATTGAGAGTGATTAGATTTTAGCATCTTGCTCTTTGGTGTGATGTTTACACTGCCTTGATCAGGAAGTATGTGGCAACCGAACAGAATTATGTCATCTTTGTAGCAGATATATTAGACTCCGAGAAAGAGATGTTCATGAGAGTACATGCAATGGAATCATAAGTAGTGTTGCAGAATCTTCCAGGTATTAAAGACAGTATTTGTTTAATTGGCTTTTCACAGATATTCTCCCATCGAGGTCTTTTATATAATATTGATATGTAAGATCTAATTGTTAGTATTATTCTTTAGATCAAGTTCCACTCCCATTGGAAACATGCTATTCCCTGGCATTCTTATTGTCTTTCTTTTTTTGGCCTAAATATGCATTTTCTGTCATCTTAACTTAATGTCTTGTTTTCCTCTCTTATTGGTACAATAACCAGTATGCCAATCTCATCCCTGATGCAATTAGGTTAATGACAGAAGATATAAAAATGTATAGACTTTGTTTACTTAACTGCCCACTTAAAGACAGACTCCAAAGTATCCAAAGCTTGCATTTGAACTTTTTTACTTTTCTGTCTGTCTGATTAATAACAAATTCATCTTTTTCTGTGATATGAGTAATTCATCTTTCTTCTCTACGTTGATTAAAGTCTCTGTTTTCTTTCAGCTACCTAATGTTAAACTAGCAATTCTCTTTCCAATATATTTCACGACATCACCCATTGCCATGTTTTAACTCTCAAATAACTATTTCAACCTCGGTTAGTATGTGGATGGCCCTTAAAATGATCCATGGCATTGAATTAAAACATAGATTGGTCTGATACATGGAATTTAACCAGACAAAGCTCCATAAAAGCTAAATTTTTTTACCCTCAATCAACCTTATCCTCTCTTTGAATAACTGATGAACCTATCAGCTATGTTGCTCGGACTCTTCAAAAATGTCATCGGGTGTGTGTCGGATCCTTCAAAAGTAGTGCATTTTTGGAGGATCCGACACGGGTGCGGCAACATTTTTGGAGAGTCCGAGCAACTTAGCCTATCAGGAGGAAGTCTCTCCGTTTCTTTCGTACTCAGAAGAGGGCTCACATGTTGAAAATGTCTACACTCTCAAGCTTGAAAATGTCTGTGTATTCAAAATTCAAGTATGAGACATAGTCTTAGTAGTGTATTAAATAAGAAACCTGGTGTTTAGTGTAAAATAGTGAATAAGAAAACAAGCAGTTGTGGACTCATGCACTGGTCTATGCTGAAAGTTCTAAAACAGTAGGCGAAGAAATATGATTTTCACCATCTTTAGAATGAAACTTCACAGACTCAAAAGTTCCAAGGCCTCAGCATGTGGTCTGTTTCATATTTTCTCGCTATAGTGCAATCTGTTTGTAGTTCATTTGTTGAAATGAATTTCCACCAATTTCTCTCAAACCCGTAAATGAGAACCAAATCTTGAACACTCGATTGAACTTTCAGTACCATAACTTATCTGTTGCATGTCAAGTGCTCTGGTATTTGTTTTTTTTTTCTTTCATTTTGTTGCTCTTTGGTTTATCAGAAGGAACACGCACACAGCTGAAAGAGATCGTGTTCCTCCAAGAAGGCAGCAGCCACAAGAGTTCTTCAAAAAGCGGCTTCTGTTTACAATCGCGATAACGGGCATTGCTGTTTTATTAGGCTCACTTCTTTTCCAGAGGAAAGTCTAGCAGACTCAAGTCCACTAATACTGAAGACGCTGTCGACAGGCTTTTCATCCGTCAACTGATACCTCAAATCACTAGAATTTCTTACCATAAGTAATAACTATATGCCTAAGAATTCCGTCTGTACAAGTAGTTAATATGTGAATCCATTTCTTATGAGATGAGTTGAACTGCCTACGGGTGTTATATGTAAAGTGGAAGTTGATCAAACTGTATCTTTAGTGGTAGTGAAATTAATGTGTCTGCCTTTTTTTGAAATTTTCGGTCCGTCATAAAGTTGATGAAAAATTCTTATTGAAGCAATTGTGTTTGTATCAACGTATCAAAGTATTATTCAGTGATGATTATGTTAAATGGCTCTGTCATCAGTTCTGCTTTGAGGTTAAAATTGCCATTACAGAGTTGGTTTGTTTTGCAACTTTGACTTGCAGAGAAACTTATATCACAACAGACTTCTCGTACCTAAAAAACTTGGGTCGTTTGGTAGGATGTATTAGATAAGATATTACATGTATTAGTTATGGTATAATTTAATTTTTTGTTTGGTAGATTTTAGTCGATGTACAATTAATATATTCAGTATTATAGAATGTATATTAGTAGTACATACTACCTAGCAAATCATGGTAACAGTGTAAGAGTCTATTACTACATGGATAAGCATAATTAAAGACCATAACTCTTTTTTTTAGTTAATTTTAACATTATTAATATACTTTATTCAATACTATTCTTGTATTTCTATTTGTTTTTCCCCACCTACCTCTACTGAGGCCCAACCTCCAACTGTCTGCCAACAACTCTGGCGGCTTCAAGAAACCTCTAATAATATTTCATGAAATATATATCTCAAGAGGCAGGCTTCAATTCATAGGTCCACAATCAGCTTGTATACAAAGCATTACAGTACAAATTCATTTGTTCCGTTATTTACCTCTAATTATATTAATTTATTATCACAATTTCATAAGATGAAAATATATGAATCAATTATAATTAAGTAAGAGAATTTTATGCACAAATACATATAATTCGAGTTTTACTCATTTCAACTTTCCCTTCTAACAGTTGAATAGAAACTTCTCATGCCATTTTATTGTTCCAAAAGACGAGCTAACGTAATTAACTTTTCCAATTTAAAATGTCGAAGACAGAAACAAAAAGTAGTACTAGTCTTCAAAAAATAATTATTATTAAGTGTGAAAAAGAATAATAATTGTCTTAAATTTCTAAAATGATAAATAATTTGAGATAATTATTTTAGAAAGAATGACACATAATTTGAGACACAAAGAGTAATAATACTAACAACCACAAAGGAAAAATTAAGGAAAGAGAAACTATAAATCCCAAATGAAAAAGGTATTCCGATTTCACTTTGAAGTTCACAGCAGTAACCATCTCCAATTCTCTCTTTCAATATCATTTCCCCCTAAAAAAGTTCCAACACATATGTGATTTTATTTGTTAAATTTCTCTCTTTCAATATCATTTCCCCCTAAAAAAGTTCCAACACATATGTGATTTTATTTGTTAAATTATGTGTTCAAGTAAACACAAATTTCCGATAAATCATAAACGCGTACTTCTTTATATATATTTTTTTCATTTAGAAGAACAGAAAAGGGGGGAAAATCATTTTTGTCGATACGGAAATTTCAGGCATAAACTTGATCGATGAGCGCTAATGCGTTGTTCAGGTATCTCAATTGAAATTCTCGTAAATACTAAATAGTATTTTCCGTCAAAATAGTATTCTTGCTTATTTCGATAATTCTCGTACAGAAGAACACGTTGCAATTCAGCCAGCAAAACTAACTTTGCCTACAGTTGCACAAATAATGGGTAATCGGCGTCGTTTCAAACGCATGATAAAATGCTTATTATGCGCGTGCCATGGACAAACAGGTATTGATATTCACACGTGTCTCAAAACATTAGGAGGTGCTTATTACATTTGTCTCATCAATGGCCACATATTTATATCCTCTTTACTTTAAGTTTTTGGGAACTAAAATATATTTATTTTATCAACAATTTTTTTTACTTTAGCGAGTGGAGGTGTTTGATCAAGTTTTCGTTTTTTTTTAAAAAAAAAGTGTTATTAAGTAATACTTTCTCCATTTTAAATTGATTGACCTATTTTAACTTGGCACGGAGCTTAAGAAAATAAAGAAGACTTTTGAATCTTGTGGTTTTAAATTAAAGATATGTGAAATGTACCAAAATGCCCTTTAATCTTGTGGTCTTAAACATGTCAGGTGGAAAGTTGAAATTAAAAAGTTACTAAAAAGGGAAAGGGTCATTCTTTTTGAAACGGACTAAAATAGAAAGTAGGTCAAACAAATTAAAACGGAGGGAGTAATAGAATTTTGTTTTTCACTAATATTAGTTAGTGTTGGGATGATTGAGATTGTTCCACCCTTAATCATGGGCTCCAGGCTCGAACTCTGAAAAGGGGAAAATAATTTGTTGAGAGTGCTGCCTCCAGAAATAGGTCCTGTAATGTGCGAATTGAGATTTAGTCAGGCCCCAATGTGTGGATACATTGGCCAAACGAAAATTATTGTTCTAATATTTATCAAATTGATTAATCAAATACAAATTATATATTACTTTAAGATAGTACGCTTTATAAAATGTCTGAAGTTCAAACATTTTATCTCAAGTTTCATATGGCTAAATTTAATCATTTTTACTTGAAGTGCATGCACATAATATCTAAAGTTATTCCGAGGTGGGAGACTTGCGAATGTTTACCCACTACGGATACGATTTCTATGATGGTCCCAAAATCGCGTATTTGTGCACGTCGGCCCAATGAAAATGGGCAATGGCATATCTTAGCCCAAGTTAGAGGCCCATGAGCTATTTCATCAGGCCAGCCAAAGTTTGGTCCATCGAAAAATTAAGCCCATCCTATTTGTATGGATCGACCCGAGTGAGAAAATAGGGGAGTAAATAAGTCTTCCTAATTAAATCAGTTACAAAAAATATATATATATATATATATTAGAAAACTATATATTAACGGGAAACTTACGAAAATATAAATTTTGTCCATCTAATCTAGTTTATCAATATGGTTGAAGTATATATATTTTGTATAAGTATGTATTATATATGTATATTTGGCATAAAATATATACTACCTATACACTGTGTATATTTTTGTAAACTAAATGATAAGATGGCCAAATGCCAATTGAGCTGTAATTTTCTCTATATTAAAAGTAAGGCCCTAAAAGTAATATTCTCTCCGTCCTCAAATTATTTATCGTAATTTCTAAAAATAGTTGTCTTAAATTATTTTTCACTTTAAAAGTTCAAGAAAAAATTAATTATTTTTCCCCATCTTATCCATGTAATTGTTCTTGAAGACTACAAATATCTCAATAGAATAGATATTTAATGAAGATAGATTATCTCTTAAGACATAAACGAGGGTAAAATAATAAATTTTTATTATTTATATTTTTTTAAAGGACGTGTAAAAGAGAAACACGACAAATAATTTGAGACAGTAACACATGAATGTCAATAAAAAAAAAAGTAATAACAATGCACATTAAAGAAATCACATTATACTTTGCTTTGTCCGCGAATTTGCTACAGCAATCTTCTATATTGCTATCTAAGTGTTATTATTAAAAAGAAGATTTAATTTGAATACTCGATTTTCATCTGGCCCAAACATTTCCTTCCCATTAATACCATTTTTGGATAAATTACTAGGAAACATCCCTCTGTACGTAATTACAATACGCAATTAAGGTTTGAAATAATTACAATTGGTTTTTCTCTTTTTTTATTCTTCACTCATCTCAACCATTAGGTACGGGTATGTTCACAAACTTCAAGTTTATTGCTACGTATCAAGATAACATAGAAACAGATAAGTTATTAAAAATGAATGTACATTTTACATATATCCATGATTACTTGATTTATTCAATTTTGCATCTTTACTTCCAAGCTATTTCTAATTTTACCAAACGATAGTGGCGCAATAGCAAAAGAAGAAGTGGATTATTAAAGCTAAAGCCAGGAAAATAAAACAATTTCTTTCCCTGTACTTAAAGTTAAGTCTAATTATACAAAATTGCAGATTGTTATATATATGTGTATGCCACAACTATTGATGTAATTTTTATATCTATACTCCTTTCACCAAAATAACTACAAATTGGTTAGCAATACAAGGATAACAAGTTTCTTCTAACATCATTTTATAGCAAGCTTGTGACATATCCTCATTTGGAGAGGACGAGTTCAGGATCTAGAGTCAGTGGTCTCATAATGAATATGATCTTATACTATTAAAAAGAACTAGGTCCGGGGAATGGCGGCACCCAAGGGGTGTGATGTAGGCAGTTAGTCCACCCTGATGTAATCATCGGTGGCTGATTCCATGCCTCGAACTCGTGACCTATATAACTATACTATTGCTCCAAGGCTCCCCTTCGTGATTTTACTGTATCACATGTATTATAAACCTTTTTTGGCATATGTATACATAACTTGAGCCGAAAGTGATGAGTTTAATTGAACCCATGGAACTTGCCCTTGATCCGCCTTTGTTAGTTAGCCTTGCAAATATGTACTTGGATAAACTGCACCATGATGAGCCAATTTGACATTCTTTTTCCTTGTTTTGTATTTTACAGGAGCCTGTTGTCATTGTGAAGGTCCTGGAACAATGTCCCCAATTGGAGTGAGATTGTACGTTCAGGATCGCCATGTAAGGAACAAAGAACAGTTGGAATATCTATATATTTGTTCTCTTAGGGTGTGTTTGGTACGAAGGGAAATGTTTTCCTTGAAAAGTATTTATATGGGCTAGCAGAAATTCAAAGTTTATCCAAAGCCTGATCTAAAATTCTTGAAAGATTAGCTTAGGGTGATTGACTGCTTCTAGGCAAAACCTCCGGGCTGTCTTTGCACCCTTACCATGTAATGTAGGAAAACACTATGGGGTTGGGGTGGTCAAGGGGTGGGGGTTGTGGGGCGTTGGGGATGGGGAGGAGACAATGAACTTGAGATACCAGTTATGGAACTTGTTTTTCTTCGTTCTCTTCATTTTTAAGAAACTTGTTTTCCTAGAAAAATATTTTCTAAAACATTTTGACCTATCAAACATGAGAAAATTAGAAAATATTTTCCTTTCATACCGAACACACCCTTAATTATTGCTTGAATTAGCGAAGTTGTTGCATTGCTTTTGTCTTGCTAGCAAGCATTAGAACTGTGTCTCTTTCCTAAGTATTTTCAGAAGAAAAAAGAACACACGCGAAGAAATTTGAAAATGGTTTCTTAGTACAATGTATGGTTAACAGGTTTGTTCCTCATGCTTCATTTCACGGATATATTTTAAATATTTGAACTGCTATTATATCCCTTGTGTATCAGTTATGGCACTTGTCCCGTTTTATTATTCCATGTAAAGATGAATAAGGATGTGAGTATGTTTGCACATTTTGAACACAGATGAAGGAAAATAGATGGTGCTTACCTTTACGATGAAGTTCCCTCTACACAGATAAAATCGTTACAACATTTACTTTTTGCAGGTGATGATGGATAATGGCCTAGTCCAAGTCACATTATCAAATCCAGATGGAATTGTCACTGGAATACGCTATAATGACATTGATAATCTACTTGAAGGCCTTAATGATGAATCCAATAGAGGGTAATTGGCTTCAATTTACATGTTTCTTGCATATTCCTTAGGTTGAGCTCATGAAAATGTAATTAATGTTTAAAGAAGTGCGAAGAAAACTCCAAAATTATTTTTAGAAATTAGGACATAAAAACAAGCTACCGCATCTGAAACAAGTACATTACATTTTTAGATTGTAAAGATAAGTTCTTTTTTTTCAGTATATATGTATGCATGTTTTTGTTTATGATACCGAACTGGTGACCTTAAGCTATGAATGTAATATCAGGTACTGGGACGTTGTCTGGAATTCTCCCGATGGTGGAAAAACTGGAGTATTTGAAGTGTATGGTATTCTATATTACTTATTTACAATTGATCAATGAAAATCTGGCTAACTTTAAGCACAAAACATGACCAATTACTGTAGGATCAAGGGTACTAATTTCAAGGTTATAAAGGAGACAGACGATCAAGTAGAGATTTCGTTTTCACGACCATGGGATCCCTTCCTCCAAGGCAAACTCGTTCCGCTGAATATTGACAAAAGGTTCTCTTTCCTAAATATTTCATATGGGGTAAAATGAGAATGTGTATACTGCTAATGTTGCATTACTGATGTTGTGTTAATCAAACTAATGATGGTGTAACAGGTTTATTTTGCTCGGCGGCTGCTCTGGTTTCTACTCTTATGCCATTTATGAGCATGTTGGTTCACCTGAGTGGCCTGCTTTCAGCCTTGGTGAAACTAGAATAGCATTCAAGCTCCGGAAAGATAAGTAAGAATATTTTTCCTCCTTTTTCTACCCTTATGCTTGTGTAGTGGTTGGTAAGAAGAACTAGTTGCATGCCATCGCCCATCAGAGGCAAAAAAAAACTAGGTGATTTTCACATCTGTCCTAGTCTTGGTGGTCGGTGGACAGAGTTACCCGGTACCTATGTTGAAGGGAGGTAGTACGTAACGCGTGGAAGTAGTCGAGGTGCGCGCAAGTTGGTCTGGACACCACGATTAGAGAAAGAAAAAACTAGTCTGTTCAAAAGCAAATGTCTGGTCTATAGACCTTGGATAAATGTCATTTTCGAAGACATAATCAATACGATTCCACTTAGTTAGAGGTCAATTGCTATTTGTTCATGTATCAAATATTCATCAGTTCTGTTATCACAAGTTCATGATAATTTTGGTACTTTCACTGGATAGGTTTCACTACATGGCTGTGGCAGACAATAGGCAAAGATTCATGCCTCTACCAGATGATCGAATGCCTGCAAGATCCCAACGCCTTGCCTATGCAGAAGCAGTCCTACTGAACAATCCCGTGGAGCCAGAGTTAAGAGGAGAGGTAACTCTGGTTTTTCTGATTATTTGGTTTCTTCAACTTCGCTAGAAAATAAATATCCCACATAAGGATTAAATGGGCAGCCTGGTACACGAATCAATCACGTGTTCGCTCAGGGTTGGGGTAAGGCACACACACCCCAAGGGGATTTGATGTAAGCAACCTACCCTGATGCACACATTAGTGGATGATTCACGGCTCTAACCAGTGACCTATAGGTCACTCGGAAACAACTTTATCGTTGCTCCAAGGCTCCCCTCAATATCCAACATAAGGATCAGGATGCAAAAATTTTAAACCATACTTCTAACTGACGTTGTGTGTTTATTGCCAATCCAACTTGATAAAATAGCTGAGCACATGAGGAATATCGATTCATCAATCTGATGATATTCCTTAATAGTTAATACAGATGACAGGTTAAAAAGTTTATTCATGTACCAGTAGAGAACTTTTTAACAGTAACTCATGTTGACTTGTATAAATCCTCAAGAATTATTAGACCTGCTATACAGAAATGATCAGTACTTTGACTCATCCCGTGTACACAGGTTGATGACAAGTACCAATATTCATGTGATAATAAAGACAACAAGGTCCACGGCTGGATATCTATGGATCCACCGGTGGGATTCTGGCAAATTACTCCGAGTGATGAATTTCGATCTGGTGGACCTGTCAAACAGAACCTCACATCCCATGTCGGTCCAACTACTCTAGCTGTAAGAGCTTTCTTCTAACTCATTACTTTTACCATGAACATTTTCAACCAGATGTATAAATTCACAACAATATTATGCTTTTCGACGGTTATACATTTAGTCATTTAAAGGTGAAATTGTGATATTCTCAGATGTTTCTAAGCTCTCATTACGCTGGGGATGATCTAACACCAAATTTTGCTCAAGGTGAAGCCTGGAAGAAAGTTTTTGGCCCCGTGTTTATATATGTTAATTCTGTTATGCCAGGGGAAGATCCTGTTGCTCTATGGGATGATGCCAAGATACAGGTTTAGCAGTGAAAGGATTTGAAATTTACTTCAATTTTTGTACGTGCATGAATCAACGTTCTTATATCAGCTACTGATGCAGATGCAGCATGAAGTTCAAAGCTGGCCTTACAGTTTTCCAGTGTCGGAAGATTTTCCATCAGCAGATCAAAGGGGCAATGTTAGTGGTAGACTTTTGGTTCAAGACAAGTAAGGACATAACGATTTCCTCTTTGGAATAATATTAAACATTGTATTCAAGCTAAAAGTTAATATGGTTTTCTAAAGTTTTTAAACTACTTTTTATAGGTATATTAGCGATGATCATATACCAGCAAATGGCGCTTATGTCGGCCTTGCTCCACCAGGAGAAGCTGGTTCCTGGCAAAGAGAATGCAAGGTCATTTTCGCTAACCTAATTACTCCTATTTATCAACAAATTAAACATGTTTCAACAATACTTGCATAAAAGGACTTACAGTATAGTGCTCCCGGATGATGATGATGATGATTGTACACCTCGACAATTTTGTTTATGCATATAGATCCCCCACCTTCTCTTATTGAAAAAAAAAAAATTTAGGTGAATCTTGATTCTTAAGATCGAAGAACAAGCTGACAAATCCTGTCCTGAAGTTGCAAGCTCTAAGTGCTCTTACATTTCGGTGTAAATGATTTAGCTAACTTGAAAATTGAAGTCTTGGTGTCTTTTGTTTCAGGACTACCAATTTTGGACTAAATCTGACGATAATGGATACTTCTCCATAAACAACATACGTCCCGGTGACTACAATCTTTATTCATGGGTCCCTGGATTCATTGGGGACTATGTATATGAGACTCCCATTTCCATAACTCCAGGTCTTGACTCTATGTTTACTTCTCAATGCTACTCCTATTCCTTAACCAAACGCTCTGACTTTCATGGATTATGTGGTACATGGAAACAGGTTGTAGCATTGATGTGGACGAAATCGTATATCAGCCTCCAAGGGATGGCCCCACATTATGGGAAATAGGCATTCCTGATCGTACTGCTGCAGAATTTTTTGTTCCTGAACCCAACCCGAGTTTCATCAACAAGCTTTTCGTCAATCATCCTGACAGGTTATTAACCTACCTTTATGTATTGACCTCATTTTTTGTTTCCTCTAGAGTAGAATACTGAATGATAAATTAACTCCATTTAGTTAAAATAATTTCCTATCTTTCACAAAAGTTCATCACATCTGTCTAGTAAATATATGCATTGAGAATAACGTCTTCATTACTGTCTTTACAGGTTTAGGCAATATGGATTGTGGGATAGGTACTCCGAGTTATATCCAACAGATGACCTTGTGTATGTAACTGGAAAAAGTGACTATAGCAAAGACTGGTTTTTTGCTCAGGTTCCAAGGTAAGGTATTCAGCAATCTGATGAGTTGAAATTCCTCGTTTCTTCACCAGCATTTATCCGGATCTTTTAGTACTTCACAATCAAATTACAATGTTTCAAAAGATTGTCATATAAATTGGGACTATAGGAGTGTCAACTCCCCCTCCTTTTCTCATCCTATAGCCACGAAGCAGAATTAAGCAGAAACAGTCTTATGCATCAATCCTGGCGAATATAGTGCCACATAGTCTTCTCTCTTTTGTAATCACCAGCTGATAAACCTTTTTCATGTGTAGGAGAAAAGAAGATGGCACATATCAAGGTACAACATGGCAAATCAGATTTAAACTTGATTCAGTCAATCAAGGAGGAACTTATAAAATGCGCATTGCAATTGCATCTGCAACTTTAGCTGAAGTGCAGGTACACTGAGCCCTATTGATGTAAACTTCTCTCCCAAGTGCTTTTGGTTTTTTTTAGGACAAGCTAACCATATCAAAAAATCATATTTACCAAAATAAAATTAGTAGTAACTTCCTTTCGTAATTTGACACTTGCAAACAATTTTTGAAAATATTGGTCAAATGAAAACTATTAACATAAGCACTTCTCAAATTATTTAGCCAAACACAAACTTCTACTCTCTCAAAGCACTTTTGATTCCTAAGAAGTATAGTACTTCTAAATAAGTTGATTTTCGCAGCTTAGCCAAACAGACTATTAGTCTTTGATTAGTGTATAAAAATCAGTTTCCGCAAACAACTAACTTTTTGACTAAGTGAAATTGCGTAGTTTGTAGTCAATTATCTAATACTTTCTACTGACCGAAAACAGAAACAGAATTCAAACCAGAAAACCCCTTATTATATTCTTGTACTTGCAGGTTCGGGTGAATAATCCGAGCACAAACCGACCTCTATTTTCAACCGGATTGATTGGAAGAGACAACTCAATTGCTAGGCATGGAATTCATGGGCTATATTGGCTGTACAGTATAGACATACAGGGGAATCTGCTGGTGCAAGGGGATAACACCATTTACTTAGGCCAACCAAGAAACCAAAGTCCTTTCCAGGGGATTATGTATGACTATATTCGTCTCGAAGCTCCACCAAACTAAGCAACTTTTCAGATTTCCCCCTCTTGTACAGAGCTCAAATAATTCTAATTCTAAGTAAATAAGATAGTAACTGTTAGCTGTTTGATTTGTATTACCAGGCTAGCATTAACTTCTGGTTTGAGAAGCAATAAAATTCCACGTTTTGTTCAGATGTAGAACTGTTCCAATTACTTATGCAACATCATGATTGTGTTATTAAAGCTTGCATCCGCAAATAAGAAAACTTTTAACGAATTGTTCACAAATTGTTCAGATGTCATAAACGAATTAACACAAATTTCAAATCAAAACTTCAAATTTGAATTCTACATTGCATGGCCAAACAGGTCCCAAGTCTATCTCAGGAATCTCCTTGGGATTTTTGAACACGTGAGTATAGTTGGAAACAATTATTTCCTTTGTTTCAATTTGTTTGTCTTACTTTCCTTTTTAGTTCATTTTAAAAAGAATGACTATTTACCTTTTTTGTCAACTCTTTGATTTCAATTCCAGGCATATTTAATACCGCAAGATTAAAGAACATTTTCTTACTTTCTACATATCTTTAGTTTTAAGACCACAAGATTTAAAAGTTTTCTTTACTTTCTTAAATTTCGTGTCAAGTCAAAACCAAACAAACAAATTGAAACGGAGGAAGTACTATTTTTTGTCTTAATTTCTTAAATCTACACTTATTTTGGGACAATTTTTTTTTTTTTTTTGGCTAAAGTGACACTTATTTTGGGCGGAGGGAGTACTATTCTGAAATTCTCATATTGTCCCACACATTAGTGATGAATTCATGATCAGTTGTTACACGCTACAAAATATGTCTAATTGTACCAAACTGCAAGAAGAGGTAAACAATCTCTTTTTTTTTCTTCTTTTTTTATGTCACACTTTTTGGAATTACAATATCTTGGGGAGTAAAGCTTAAGAAATTTCATTTTTGCAGTAAGTTAACAAGACATTAATAAAACAAGATCAATTATGGCTCCAGGTCCAGGAGTACAGCTTCACCTTCAGGACGATCGCCATGTAATCATCTTTTCATAACCTATATCATTTTGTAGAATATATCTTCTTCTTTCATACTAATGTGCCTGTGGACAGAGACGGAGCCAGGATGTGAAACTTATAAATTTTGGATTCGAATCTTTTTAAGTATTGGGTCCTAATTATTAATTCATAGGTACTTAAAATTCTTCAGGTGGTGATGGACAATGGCATTCTCCAAGTGACTTTATCAGTACCAGATGGCATTGTAACTGGAATCAGATGCAATGGCGTCGACAATTTGCTTGAGGTTCTAAATAATGAAACAAACAGAGGGTAACTCCATCTGCCATTTCTTTAGCTCAAGTTTACTATAATCATAGTCGGATCCAGAATTTTGAGTTTAAGAGTTCTGAATTTTAGAAAAAACCGCTTACTGGATTCTGAAATATAGAGTTCTGACTTGTGCGTGTAACTAGGACTCTAGCTCTGCCTGACTAGAATGAAATAAAATAGCCACTATAACTCACGTACTTGTGAAGAAGAAAAAAATCCCTTTTTTATGATGAAAATGAATCAACTAGTTTCTCCTTGTGAAAGTGAAACTGTGTAATGTTTTTCTCCAGATACTGGGACGTTGTATGGAGCTCGACAGGAACTACTGGAAAATTTGAAAGGTCGTATATATAAACAAAGAACCTCAAACAAAAATCTTATTTTGTCGAACCAAAAATGTTTTGAGCAATAAAATTGTGTTACATATATATATGTAGGCTCATATGCACAACTTATAAGGTCATATTGGAAACAGATGATCAAATAGAGCTGTCCTTCTCAAGGACATGGGATGTGTCGCTTCAGGGAAAACTTATTCCCCTGAAAATAGACAAAAGGTTGGGTCTTTTCTTTTGCTTCTTTAAATTTTCATTCGCGTTTATTATATATACTTGATGGCTCAGATGGATATTGATGTTCAGATTTATAATGCTCAAAGGTTCATCAGGCTTCTATTCTTATGCAATTTATGAACATTTAGAGGAATGGCCTGCTTTCAACCTTGATGTGACTAGGATTGCATTCAAGCTCAGAAAAGACAAGTAATTATACTAACTTTCTCTTCATCCGTCCATTTTTTATTCGGTTGTCATGACTAATGGTGGAGGCAGGATTACGTTTAAAAAAAATTAATCTTATATATACAGTGTGATTTCCTGCGAAGGAGGTTTGAATGAACCCCCTTCCACTGCTCTAGCTCCCTCTTGGTCATCACAAGGAAAGTAGGTTTATAATCTATCTGCTAGTAACACTTTCTAAATGGCATATCCTTTAAATATAAGTGATTAATTGTTTGTGTACATCAAAGATACAATATGTCACATCTTATGTATAGCTTCATTGGCAACATTTAAGAGGGGTGTTTTATTGTCTAATCTTGAACGCCGACCAGGTTTCATTACATGGCCATGGCAGATAACAGACAGAGATATATGCCTTTACCGGATGACAGGTTACCACATAGAGGACAACCACTTGCTTATCCAGAAGCAGTCCTACTTGTCAATCCCATCGAGCCTGAGTTCAAAGGCGAGGTGCCTATTCTCTTCTGTCATTTGCTAATATATATTTTAATAAAGTAATTAAAAGTATGCTATCTCTAATAGCGTTAGCTTTAGATGAGATGGTTACACGCTTCGACATGTATCAGAGCATGCAGAGGTCATGAATTCTTATCTCAATCTCTCCACCACCCAAGAAAAAGCAAAAAATAATTCAACATGCTTGGCGCATGAACAAAGAATCGATTCCACAGATGAGGAGGGGGTGTTGAGATATAATCTAATTAAGTAATTAAAAGTGTTCTCAATTTCATAAGGACTCAAGAACTATTAGACTGCTATAACAAATTGGTTAGTGCTTTGATTCATCCCGTGCACACAGGTCGATGATAAATACCAATACTCATGTGATAATAAAGACAACAAGGTCCACGGCTGGATATCTATGGATCCACCTGTGGGATTCTGGCTAATTACTCCGAGTGATGAATTCCGATCTGGTGGACCTGTTAAACAGAACCTCACATCCCATGTCGGTCCAACTGCCTTAGCTGTAAGAGTTTTCTTCTAACTCATTACTTTTACCATGAACATTTTCAACAATTCACAACAATAGGATACATTTCCGCCGTTATACATTTAGTCATTTAAAGATAAAATTGTGTTACTCTCAGATTTTTCTAAGCCCTCATTATGCTGGACATGATCTGATACCAAAGTTTGCTCAAGGCGAAGCCTGGAAGAAAGTTATTGGCCCCGTGTTTATATATGTTAATTCTGTTGTGCAAAGGGAGGATCCTGTTGCTCTATGGGATGATGCCAAGATACAGGTTTGGCAGTGAAATGATCTGAAGTTTACTCCAATTTTTTTGTTTGGATGAAGTCAAAGTACTTATATCAGCTACTGATGCAGATGCAGCATGAAGTTCAAAGCTGGCCTTACAGTTTTCCAGCCTCAGAAGATTTTCCATCAGCAGATCAAAGAGGCAGTGTTAGTGATGGTGAACTTTTGGTTCAAGACAAGTAAGGACATTAGACATAAGGTGTTCCTCTATGCATCCCTCGTAAACATTGTATTCAAACTAAAAGTTAATATGGTTTTCTAAAGATTCTTAAACTACTTTTGATAGGTACATTAGTGATGATCGTATATCAGCAAATGGCGCTTATGTTGGGCTTGCTCCACCAGGAAAAGCTGATTCCTAGCAAAGAGAATGCAAGGTCAATTTTGCTAACCTAATTATTATCAATAAATTAAACATGTTTCCAAAATGCTTGCATAGAAGCAAGAGGACTTCCATACAGCGCTCCCGGATGATACAGATTGTACTTTGCATTTCGGTGTAAATGTTTTAACTAACTTGAAAATTAGTGAAGTCTTAGTGTTTTCTGTTTCAGGACTACCAATTTTCGGTTAAATCAGACCACAATGGATACTTCTCCATAAACAATATACGTCCCCGTGACTACAATCTTTATGCATGGGTCCCCGGATTCATTGGGGACTATCTATATGAGACTCCCATTTCCATCACTCCAGGTTTTGACCCACGTTTACTTTTCAATTCAAATCCTATTCTTCAAACACAAACTCTGAATCTCATGGATTGTGTGATACATGGAAACAGGCTGTAGTATTGATCTGCACGAAATCATATATCACCCTCCAAGAGATGGCCCCACATTATGGGAAATAGGACTTCCTGATCGTACTGCTGCAGAATTTTTTGTTCCTGAACCCCAACCCGAAGTTTATCAACAAGCTTTTCGTCAATCATCCTGACAGGTTATTAACTACCTTTATGTATTGACCTTATTTTTTGTTTCCTCTAGAGTAGAATACAGAATGATAAATGAACTCCATTTAGTTAAAATAATTGCTATCTTTCACAAAAATTCATCGCATCTGTCTAGTAAATATATGCATTGAGAATAACGTCTTCATTATTGTCTTTACAGGTTTAGGCAATATGGACTGTGGGATAGGTACTCCGAGTTATATCCAACGGATGACCTTGTGTATGTAATTGGAGAAAGTGACTATAGAAAAGACTGGTTTTTTGCTCAGGTTCCAAGGTAAGCTATTCAGCAATTTGATGAGTCGAAAACTGAAATACTATGTTAAGTTCCTCGTTTTCACCAACATTTATCCGGGACATTTTAGTACTTCACCATCAAATATGTCACGATGTTTCAGAAGAGTGTCAAACGCCTCCTTCTTCTTCTCATCCCTACAGCCACGTTGCAGAATTAAGCAGAAAATATCTGATGCATCAATTTTTTATAGGAGAAAAGTGGATGGCACATATCAAGGAACGACATGGCAAAACAGATTTAAACTTGATTCAGTCAATCAAAAAGGAACATATAAATTGCGCATTGCAATTGCATCTGCAACTTTAGCTGAGGTGCAGGTACACTGATCCCTATTAATGTCAACATTTCTCCTATTTGGTTTGAATTATACTTCTCGAAATTAATCAGAAAAGCACTTCTACAACCAGAATTAGAAGCACGCTTCACCAAACTTCCAAGATTTGCTTATTTTGAGAAATGCGTTTTGTCATAAGTGCATTTCGAAAAAGTAATTTTGGAGAGTATAGTAGTTGGTGTTTGACTAATCAATATAAAAAACACAACTGCCAATATTAGAGCATTAATGGCCTAGGTTCTTCTGAGAGTGCTTTTGCGGAAAAGCTACTTTTTCAGAATCCAGACCAGAAAGTCCTTTACTAGATTCTTGTACTTGCAGGTTCGGGTGAATAATCCGAGCACAAATCGACCTCTATTTACAACCGGATTGATTGGAAGAGACAACTCAATTGCTAGGCATGGAATTCACGGACTATATTGGCTGTACAATATAGACATACAGGGGAATCTGCTAGTACAAGGGGACAACACCATTTACTTGGGCCAACCTAGAAACCAAAGTCCTTTCCAGGGGATTATGTATGACTATATTCGTCTCGAAGCTCCACCAAACTAAGCAACTTTTCAGATTTCCCCCTCTTGTACAGAGCTCAAATAATTCTAATTCTAAGTAAATAAGATAGTGTTTTACCAGTTTAGCATTAACTTCTGGTTTGAAAAGCAATTAAATTCAACTTATGTAACATCATGATTGTATTCTTAAGCTTGCATCTGCAAATAAGAAACTTTCCTATCACAAATTGTTGAACAAGGATACTTCAACTGAATAGTCATTATCTTTTGAATACATATTAGTGTGAACAGCCAAAAAATGGGTGGTAGCACACAAAAATTCACTAACCTAACCACGTACATTCTTAGGTGTCAAATGAGCGGGTTGAGCTGAATTTAGGCGGGTCAAAATGGGTTGAGTTAATAATGAGGGAGTCAATAATTTGCCCAAAAATTATTTGGGCTAAAATGCGGGTCATAACTCAATTCGCTCAATTTTTACTAAGTTTTAATTGCTTTAGTTTTTTAAAAAAAATTTAGTACCTAATAAAATTATGTTTTTCTTTATTATGATTATATATAACATATCAAATAAAATGTTTTTTTGAAAATATTTTGACAAGATTTCTCGTGGGTCAAGATGGGTTACATATCATTCCAAACAATTAATTTTAGTCATCAAAATGGTTGCTTTATACGCTTCTCTAGAGTCCAACAAAAGTAACAATTGATTCTTATTAGATATTTTTCCGGGTCATTGGCATATTTGGTCCTATTTTGTGTGGTCTTTAATTTTTGTCTCTTAAGATAAATAATTTTTTATGCGGCATAAATATTTTTGTATCATAATATCTCACAAGTTATGTTTCGCATCCTTAAAAAGTAAAATCATAGCTCGTTTGAAGGGCAAAGGTGAAGCCATTTTGAGATGGATTTGTAGTAGTATGGATGTCAAATGGCGACTTGGACTAAATTTGAATGGATCAAAAGGGGTCGAATTAATAAATGTGCGGGTTAGTGATCCATCCAAAAGTTACTGCGGCTGAAATGAGCGAAAAAATGGGTCATAACTCAACCCCCCAATCCTTATTAAGTTTTAATTTATGCATAAGTACCACCCTGAACTATGGACGAAATCTCAGAGACACACCTAAACTTTACATAAGTCCTATTACCCCTCCCCCCCGAACTCTATTGAAATGTAATTATTTACACCTTGAAACTAGATAACCAAATTTCTTGCACAGGGTGTCGTGCACGCGCGGCCAGCTGACCGTCCTTCTCTCCTCACAGCTTGACCCCGGTGACTTCTATCCCTAGCCTTTATTTCCGTTCTCAGTTTTTTATCGCATTCTTGATAGCCTATCTAGGTTGACATTTCTGCCATTGCTTAACACTCGTTGTCTAGTTTTGTTAGAATTTTTAAATTTTATATTGATTTTGACGTGTAGTGTATTCGGAAAGCAAATTATTGGCTCTATATCGTGTTTAGGAATTTTAGTACCGGTCTCTTGTACCTTATTTTGCTTTTCTTGTCATATAGTTGTTTAGTATAGAGTAGTGGGTGGAGTTGGTTTATCCTTGATTATAGCACACGTTTTAGTGGCTTTGGTGAATGATGGTCGAGTAGGGTCATGTCATCGGTCGCACTCGGGTTTGGGGGTGGGGCCGGGGGCGAGGGGAAGGAGAGGTAAGGGGGTTAAGGGAGCATCTAGGTTGAGAATAGGGTCTTGGAACATAGGGACTTTATCCGGAAAGTCCATAGAGCTAGTGAAGGTCCTAAGGAAGAGGAGGATTAGCATAGCGTGTGTCCAGGAGACTAAATGGGTGGGCACTAAGGCGCGAGAGGTAGACGGGTATAAGTTGTGGTACTCAGAAGGTGTGAGGAATAGGAATGGGGTAGGTATCCTAGTGGATGAGGAGTTGAGAGAGCAAGTGGTGGAGGTTAGGAGGGTCAACGATAGGT
The DNA here is from genome assembly GCA_003996215.1 of Jaltomata sinuosa. Lineage (NCBI taxonomy): Eukaryota > Viridiplantae > Streptophyta > Magnoliopsida > Solanales > Solanaceae > Jaltomata > Jaltomata sinuosa. The sequence continues at coordinate 125,248 of QJPP01003275.1, read as the reverse complement.
TGATGACAATTAAGCTAGTCCTTGGAGGGTCTACTTTGAACATTATTAGTGCGTACGCACCACAAGCGGGCTTAGATGAGGAGGAGAAGAAACACTTTTGGGAGGTTTTGGACGAGGTAGTGGGAGGTTTGCCTGATACTGAGAAGCTCTTCATTGGAGGAGATTTCAATGGGCACATCGGGGCATCTTCGAGGGGTTATGACGATGTGCATGGAGGCTTTGGTTTCGGGGATAGGAATGAAGGGGGTGCCGCACTCTTAGATTTCGCTAGAGCCTTTGGGTTGAGAGTAGCTAACTCTAGTTTCCCGAAGAAGGAGGAGCACTTGGTTACCTTCCGTAGTTCGGTGGCCAAGACTCAGATAGACTTTTTGCTCCTTAGGACAGGTGATAAAGGTCTCTGTAAAGACTGTAAGGTTATCCTAAGTGAGAACCTGTCGACCCAACATAGACTCTTAGTGATGGATTTAGAGATCACGAAGGAGAAAAAGAAGAGGATTGTGGATGACCGGCCTAGGATTAAATGGGGTAGCCTGACTATGGCTAGTGCACGGGAAATAGGGGAAAAGTTGTTGACTATGGGGGCTTGGGGGAGTAGTGGGGATGTGGATAAAATGTGGGATACGACCGCTAGTTGCATAAGGGAGACGGCTAGAGAGGTGTTGGGCGTCTCGAGAGGTCGTTCTGGCAAGCATCGAGGGGACTGGTGGTGGAACGGAGAAGTAAAAGGAAAGGTAGAGGCAAAAAAGGGGTCATATGCGAAGTTGGTAGAGAGTAAGGATGAGGAGGAGAGGCGTAGGAATAGGGAGGCGTATAAGATAGCTAGGAAGGAGGCTAAGTTAGCGGTAACGGCAGCTAAAACGGCAGCCTTTGAAAGCTTATACGCGGCTTTAGAGGATAAAGGTGGGGATAAGAAGCTATACAGGTTAGCAAAGGCTAGAGAGAGGAGGACCCAGGACCTTGACCTAGTGAAGTGCATCAAGGATGAAAATGGCAAAACACTAGTAGACGAGGTACTCATTAGGAGGAGGTGGCAGTCTTACTTCCATGGACTCTTAAATGAAGAGGGGGACAAAAGCTTTGAGTTGGGAGATTTGGCACACTCAGAGAGGCGTCGGGACTATGATTATTGTAGCCGTATAAAGGCTGAAGAGGTTAAGGTTGCGATTAGTAAGATGCGAAGGGGTAGGGCGACGGGGCCAGATGAGATTCCCGTGGATTTTTGGAAAAGCTCGGGTGAGACAGGTGTGAAGTGGCTAACCGAGTTGTTTGATGGTATTTTTAGAACGGCAAAGATGCCTGAAGCTTGGAGATGGAGCACGATGATTCCTTTGTACAAGAACAAGGGTGATATTCAGAGTTGCAACAACTATAGGGGTATCAAATTGCTAAGCCACACTATGAAGGTCTGGGAGAGGGTAGTGGAGTTGAGGTTGAGACAGATCGTGCCTATTTCAGAGAACCAGTTCGGCTTTATGCCAGGACGCTCGACTACAGAAGCTATTCATCTCCTTAGAAGACTGGTGGAGCAGTACAGGGAAAGGAAGAAGGACTTGCACATGGTGTTCATCGATCTAGAAAGGCGTATGATAAAGTCCCTAGGGAGGTCCTTTGGAGGTGCTTGGAGGCTCGAGGTGTACCCGTGGCGTACACCAGATCAATTAAGGACATGTATGAGGGGGCCAAGACTCGCGTTAGAACTGTGGGAGGAGATTCGGAGCACTTTCCCGTGTTGATGGGGTTGCACCAGGGATCGACCCTTAGCCCGTTTCTATTTGCCTTGGTAATGGATGTATTGACGCGGCAAATACAAGGTGAGGTGCCATGGTGCATGTTATTTGCGGATGATGTAGTTTTGGTGGACGAGACTCGCGGAGGAGTTAATGCTAAGTTGGAGGTTTGGAGACAGACCCTCGAGTCGAAGGGGTTTAGGTTGAGCAGGACCAAGACTGAATATATGGAGTGCAAGTTCAGTGAGGCGACTCAGGATGATGACGTAGAAGTGAAGCTGGATACACAGGTCATCCAAAAGAAAGGGAGTTTCAAGTATCTTGGGTCTGTTATCCAAGGAAGTGGAGAGATTGATGAGGATGTCACCCATCGTATTGGTGTTGGGTGGATGAAATGGAGGCTCGCATCTGGAGTCTTGTGCGATAAGAAGGTGCCTACTAAACTTAAAGGCAAATTCTACAGAGTGGTGGTCCGACCAGCTTTGATGTATGGAGTGGAGTGTTGGCCAGTGAAGAACGCCCATATTCAAAAGATGAAGGTGGCGGAGATGAGGATGTTGCGATGGATGTGCGGGTATACTAGGAGAGATAGGATTAGGAATGAGGATATCCGAGATAAGGTGGGTGTGGCGTCGGTGGAAGATAAGATGCGGGAAGCGAGGTTGAGATGGTTCGGCCATGTGAGGAGGAGAGGCACGGATGCTCCAGTGAGAGGTTGGCCATGGATGGTTACAGGAGAGGACGAGGTAGACCGAAAAAATATTGGGGAGAGGTGATTCGACAGGACATGGTGCAGTTGCAGCTTACCGAGGACATGACCCTAGATAGGAAGGTGTGGAGGACGCGGATTAGGGTAGAAGAGTAGTAGATAGAAGGGGGGTAGGCTAGTAGGTAGGAGTGTTTTTTTTTCCTTATTGTACCGACTAGTAACCGTAGTGTTACGCTTATAGTTTCTTGTTCTTGGATTCCTCGTGGTAGTATTGTGTGGCAGTGCTCTGTTATGTCTGTCTGTTGTTTGTTACTGCGTATTACTTCCTACCGTCGCTTGTAATTTTATCTTGTTTTTTTATCCTGTATCATTGATATGCCCTTTGTAGCCTATTTTTAGACTATTTTGTCTTGAGCCGGGGGTCTATCGGAAACAGCCTCTCTACCTCACTCTGAGGTAGTGGTATGGTCTGCGTACACTCTACCCTCCCCAGACCCCACGATGTGGGAATACACTGGGTATGTTGTTGTTGTTGTTGTTGTTGTTGTAGTGTTTGATTAATGAGTGAAAAAATATTTTTCAAAAAATATTTTTAGTATTTGGCTAGAGAGTAGAAAATATTTTTAGGGGGTAGATTGGGGTGGGTGGGGGGTGCGGTGGGTATGGGTAGGGGTGTTCACGGGTCGATTTGGATCGGTTTTTGGTCAAAACCAAAACCAAACCAATTTAGTCAGTTTTTAAATTTCTAAAACCAAACCAAACCAAATAAAAAAATAACCGTCCGTTTGGTTCTTATCGGTTTGGTTCGATTTTTTCAGTTTTTTCGGTTTATGATCCTAACTAATGATAAATTGATAATACTATAAAAAATGACAATAGCTAAAAGGCTTGCCTAGATACAAGTCCTAGTAACACCAAGTAAATGTCTTTAACAAGCCTATCTTGTTTGGCATTGCAAACAATAATTTTGTCTCTTGAATTTGTGAATCAAATGTCAAAATAATAAGCATTAGTAGTACCGTCTATAGGATAAAAATCACAAATAAATATTTTGTGAGGAAGCGACCACCAAAAAATCGAGACAGTAATCCTATAAATTCTAATGCATTAATTAGTATTACGGAAAGAACCCAAAATGTATCAATAAACACTTGATTTGCTACGCATTATTTTAAAATTAAAATGAAAAGTGAGATCCTACGGTTAGAACTTAGACACCTAAAGATTAAAGTGTTGGGCTTGAAGTTGAGAGTTGTCGGATTTGGGCTAAAGTGTCGGGCTTGATAAATTATGATATGTTAAAGTTAAGTTCATGGTTAAAATATAATAAAATAATTATATTTTATTTATAAATAATATATAAATAATTATAAAATTTGTATATATAATTTATCGGTTCGGTTCGATTATTTTTGCATTTTTTTTAGTAAAATCATAACCAAATCAAATAATATCGATTTTTAAAATTCAAAACCAAACCAAATGTCGATTTTTTTAATCGGTTTGGTTGAGTTTGCGGTTTGGTTTGGTTAAAAAACCAAACCATGAACAGCCCTAGGTATGGGATATGATAGTCGGTGGAGATGGAGGGGTGAGTTGTGGGTTAGGTGGGTGGGGAGGGGGTGGGGTACAAACAAATTATTTTTAAAAAAAATATATTCTTTTTTTAAAAAATAAATTTTGGGTGAGCTGGAGGAGAGAGTGGGGTAAGGTGGGTGAGGTGGAGTACAAAATAAATTTAATAAAGTTATTTTTTTTTTAAAAAAAATTATTTTTTCTTTAAAAAAAATTAGGGTGGGTGGGGTTGGGGGGTTGGAGGTTGAAGGGGTTGGGGAAAGGTAGGGGTGGGGGTACAAAAAAAATTAAATTTTTTATCTATAAAAAAATAGTTTTTTTTTCAAAAAAAAAAATTAAAAAATTGGGGGGTGAGGTGGGGATCGGGGTGAAGAACAAAAAAAAATTGGTGGTAGTGTGGGGTGGAGGTTGATGGTAGGGGGTGGGTGGTGGTGGGAGGAGAGGGGGGAGGTTGATGATAAGGAGAGAGAAAAAAAAAGAGAAAAAAAAAAAAGAGTAATTTTTTGGCTTCTCACTCTCTTTGAGAGAGTGAGATATACTCTCTCTGCCACATCAGCACAAAAGGAGCACTAAAATACACAAAAATGGAGTTTAGGGGGTAATAAGACCTATGTAAAGTTTAGGTGTGTCTTTGGGATTTCGCCCATAGTTTAGAGTGGTACTTATGCATTATCTCGTTGTTCTTTTATACTAACTTTTTAGTACCTAATAGAACTAATTTTTTCTTTATTATGATTATATATCTAATATATTAAATTTAAAAAAATGTCTTTTGTAAATATTTTGACAAGATTCTCGGTCAATTTGGACTATATATGACATGTCCCTTGAGTTACCGCCATCATCAATAGCAAAGCAACACATATCATGTGAACTTTTGTTAGGCCTTATAAAACTCTTCACATTCCTCTCTCACTCCGATGTGAGATTCGCCTGAAAGTCTGGCAGCTCTTTCTCTTTGACCCGCTATCATCTACCTGTCAATCCGTCTTTCTTGGGTGTCACATAACATGATTTTTTTCTCTCTTCTTCAGAAACTTGTCAGCCTAGAAGTCTGACAGTCCTTCTCCATATCATCGGCCAGCCCTCCATCATGGGTTTACATATTGAGTACGAAGAAACAATCTTTAAGAATGTCTATTGGGAAAGTAAACAATCTTTCATGATCAGTTGGCATACTTCAGCTTGGCAATTCTTACACGCTAAACAAAACATGTGTAGTTGTACCAAACTAGTGTTCACGAGTAAGCTAAGTAAAATTTACAATTTGCTTGACCAAAAAAGGAAAAAGGCAGTCCGATGCACTGTTATAGACTAAACATGAGAGTCCAACACAAAAGCGTAAAACTAGTCTGATAGGTGGGACAACCCGTTTAGCTTATAAACTCATAACAATTGCCCTCGCTTGAGAATCAACGACCTCATTTGTAATGGCTGGCACCCCTCTTGGGTCCAGGCCACCACTCAGAGTCGCGGCCCCATGCATGGATCAACCCCCTCTGATACCAATGTTATAGACCAAACAGGAGAGCCCAACCCAAAAGACTAGTCTGATAAGTGGGAGAACCCATTTAGCTTATAAACTCATAACATGCACTAAGCTCCCGGATCTGGGGAAGGGCCAGACAACAAGGGTTTATTGTAAACAGTTTTACCCTCCATTTCTGTAAGAGGTTGTTTCCACAACTCGAACCCCTGACCTCCTAATCACATAACAACAACTTTACCAGATACGTCAAGGCTCCCCCTTCTGCAATTTGATGAAATCAACAGAAAACACTTGTTTTTTATTCTTTTCTTTTTAACATTTCTCCTTTCAAGGAAAACATAGATAATTAAAACACATGTATACTAGCACATACCTTGCATGCTTCCACTTCTGCTGAACTGCAAGAAGAGCTAAATAATCTCTATTTGTTTCTTTTTTTTTTATGTCAAACTTTTTGGACTTCCATATATTTGGGGAATAAAGCAAAGAAATATTCATTTTTAGTTAAGAAGTTCAGAAAACATATGGCTCCCGGAGTACAGCTTTACCTTCCCGACGACCACCATGTAATATAATCTATTCATAATTGTATAATTTTGCAGGAATATTTGTTTTTTTTTCATATATATGACTGTGTTTTTTTTCCTTAATCAATACACATAGGATGCAGCTTAAAAATGTTGAAGATTATTTTATAATTACGCGTACTAATGAATACTTAGGTACTTAAAAATTCTTCAGGTGGTGTTGGACAATGGTATTCTCCAAGTGACATTATCAGTACCAGATGGAATTGTAACCGGAATAACATACAATGGTGTCGATAATTTGCTTGAGGTTCTAAATGATGAAACAAACAGAGGGTAACTCCTCTGCCTATTCTTTAGCTCGATTTTCCTACAATGAGATAAAATAGCTAACTACATAAGTAGAATATTTGTGGGAAATGAAAAAGATCAAATGATTAATAACTTCCCTTTTTCAATGTGTTTTGTTAATTTTCACTAGATACTGGGACGTTGTCTGGAGCACGATAGGAACTACAGGGACTACTGGAACATTTGAAAGGTATATATAGACGAAGAAACTCAAACAAAAATTAATTTTGTTTTTGTCAAACTTTTGAGTGTGTCATTTATATAATGTAGACTCATATGCACAAACTATAAGGTCGTATTGGAAACAAATGATCAAATAGAGCTGTCCTTCTCAAGGACATGGGTTGTGTCGCTTCAGGACGAACTTATTCCCCTGAACATAGACAAAAGGTTGTTTTTTCTTCTTCGTTCTTTTTGTTCTTTAAATATCTGGTTGCATTTTTTGATTAGTAAATGGATTTGAGATGATACTTGATGACTAACCAGAAGTGTATATGATATTCAGGTTTATAATGCTTAAAGGTTCCTCGGGTTTCTATTCTTATGCAATTTATGAACATTTAGAGGGGTGGCCTGGTTTCAACCTTGATGAGACTAGGATTGCATTCAAGCTCAGAAAAGACAAGTAATACTCAGTACAACTTCATCCTTTAGTAGGTTTATACTTTATAAACCAATCTGGTGACATTTTTTCAGTGGCATACCTTTGTATAGTCAAACTTACAAAGTGATGCATGTAATATAAGTGAATAATTGTTCGTATACATCACAGACACACTGTCGATCCCAACTTGTTTGGGACTAAGGCATAGTTGTTGTATACATCACAGACACGTTGTCAAATGTCAATCTCTTATTTATAGCTCTGTTGATAAGAATTGAGAAGGATGTTTTATTGTCTAATCTTGAACATCGACCAGGTTTCATTACATGGCTATGGCAGATAACAGGCAGAGATATATGCCCTTACCTGATGACAGGTTACCAGATAGAGGACAACCACTTGCTTATCCAGAAGCAGTTCTGCTTGTCAATCCCATCGAGCCTGAGTTCAAAGGCGAGGTGCCTATTTTCTTCTGTCATTTGTTGAGATATATTTTAATCAAGAAATTACAATCATGCTCTCTCTAACGGCATAAGCTTTAGATGAGATGGTTACACACTTTGACATGGTATCAGAGCATGCATTGGTCACGAATTCATATCTCAATCTCTCCGTCATCCCAAAGAATATATATATTCTAACATGCTTGGCTCATGACAAAAAGAGTCAACTCTGCAAAAGAGGATGGGGCGTTGAGATATAATCTAATTAAGTAATTAAAAGTGTTCTCTCGGCTTAAGTTTGTTACTTCAGTTTACTCGCTCCGAAGAGGCAATATTGTCCAATTTATCAATTTCATAAGGACTCTTGATTGATAATGCTATCAGGTTGATGACAAGTATCAGTACTCAAATGAGGACAAAGATCTCAAGGTCCATGGATGGATTTGTATGGATCCATCACTAGGATTCTGGATTATTGTTCCCAGTGACGAATTTCGGTCTGGAGGACCTCTTAAACAAAACCTCACTTCTCATGTTGGTCCAACAGCTCTTTCTGTGAGTAAACACAAGCCCTGTGTTTGTATTAAGAAATTCACTAAATATGTACAAAAGTTAAATTCAGAATCCAATTACTAACACTTGATGTCGCTATTCTAAAGTTTAAATCCTGACTCCGCCTCTTTTTGCAGGTGTTTCTCAGTGCTCATTATGCAGGAGAAGATTTAGTTCCAAAGTTTGGACAAGGGGAGCCATGGAAAAAGGTCTTTGGACCAGTTTTTATATATCTGAATTCTGTCACTGCAGGGGAGGATCCCCTTACTCTCTGGGAGGATGCTAAAAAGCAGGTATAATTAAGTAAACCAGTCCTTTTAATACAACAAAGTGAACATAAATGATATCTTTGAGATTCTCCTTTTCTAAGCATTGGATGCAAAAAGCAGATGCTGAATGAAGTTCAAAGCTGGCCTTACAGTTTTCCAGCCTCTGAGGATTTTCCATCATCGTCTCAACGCGGTAATATTAGTGGAAGACTGTTAGTCCTAGACAGGTATTATTTGCTTATTTGCTCTACTGTTATCCAGGGCTGGAGCTAGAAGGTTGCCTACGTGTTCGGTCAAAACCAGTAACTTTAGTCCAAAACCTGTATTTATATCACAAAATTCACTAAATATGTATAAATATCAGATCCAGAATGCAGTTACTCTATCCTAGAATTTACAATCTACAAAGTTCAAATCCTGGCTCCGCCTCTGCTGTTACCAAATCTTCAATTTTCTTTTGGAGGGTCCATTTAGTCTATGGTCATTGGCTATACTTATATTTCTCCTTTTTGTACTTATAGATACTTCAAAGATGATAAGATATCTGCTTCTGATGCATATGTTGGCTTGGCTCCACCAGGAGAAGCCGGTTCGTGGCAACGAGAATGCAAGGTGATTCAGGGGAACATAAAAACTCAATCAGTACTCGAAAACTTCTTTGAATTTTTTTTTCTTTTTAACAATTTCAATAGTTGACGTTGATCAGGACTACCAATTCTGGACAAGAGCAGACGAGGAAGGCTATTATGTAATAAGTAATATACGAGAAGGCGACTATAACTTGTATGCATTTGTCCCTGGATTCATTGGAGATTACAAATATGACATCAAAATCAGAATTACCTCAGGTACTTATTTTCCAGTTTGGCAAGTAGACCATTATTTTCAAGCTTTTCGAGATTACGAGCTAAAAATAACATGTTATAAATCAGGCTGCAGCATTGAGCTGGATGATCTTGTCTTTGAGCCCCCAAGAAATGGACCTACACTCTGGGAAATTGGCATTCCTGATCGCTCTGCTCGCGAATTTTACATTCCTGACCCTGATCCAAAATATATCAACAAACTCTTTGTTAATCATCCTGATAGGTTAGCTTTCTCTTCCCTCACTGATAGTTTAATGTTTTTCTTTTTATTTCACCGTTCATCATCATCATCATCATCATCGTCCTCAGGTTTAGACAGTACGGGCTATGGGAGAGATACGCCGACTTGTATCCAAATGGGGATTTAGTCTTTACAATTGGAGAGAGTGATTACAAGAAAGATTGGTTCTTTGTTCAAGTCACTAGGTAAATAACAACTAAATCACTAATTATACCAAATATTCGATGTCTTCATCGAATTGGAATATGAATTTTCTTCCTTTTTTTGGTGTTTTTGGATACGTCAGGAAAAAGGGTGAGAAGACATATCAAGGAACAACATGGAAAATAAAGTTTAAACTCGAAAATATTAATCAAGATGAAATTTATACACTAAGATTGGCACTTGCATCAGCAGCTCAAGCTGAACTACAGGTACATATATAGCACAATGTTAATTTCACATCATTTTTCGATCATCATTAGAGTATTATCGAGCCAACGATAGAGGAAATAACAAAATGTGAACTTGTAGGTACGCGTAAATGATCCAAGCGCGAATACTCCTCTTTTTACAAGTGGAGTGATAGGGAAGGATAACGTAATAGCAAGGCATGGAATTCATGGACTGTATTGGTTGTTCAATGTGAATTTGCAGGGTACTATACTTATTGAAGGAGAAAATACTATATATTTGACACAAGCAAATGCAACTAGTCCTTTTCAAGGGATCATGTATGATTATATTCGTCTAGAAGGACCTCCTTCCCACGACTAAGTAAAATTGTTCGAGAATTCTTTGTATAGATATTCTTTAACTTTGTTATATATCTTTGGAAAAATGTATAACTCTTTTATAAAAGTCCAAGTTATATACACCGATGGAATAACGAGTTCTCTATGCATGCATTATGGCACATGTATAGTATGTAATTTATTTGAATGTTAACAACTGTTTATCCTTTTTTAAAAAAATAAAATGATGAAAATTACATAAAATAATGTGACTTCAAATTCTTCATTAGTCATTCATCATACATTCATTACTCATTCATCATACATTCAGTACTCATCCTAAAGTATAAATAGAGTTAATAACATTTTTGATCCTTCAATTATAGATAAATTCTAACTTTAACCCTGTTTGGCTAAGCTTCTAAAATCGGCTTATTTTGAAAAATGCTTATTTCAAAAGTACTTAATTCTCAAAAAAATACTTTTGATGAGAAGCAATTTGTGTTTGGCCATAAATTTAAAAAACACTTTTGAGCAATAATTAGTGTTTGACCAAACTTTTAAAAGTGCTTTTAAGTGTATTTTTATCAAAAGTGTTTTTCAAAAAAATGTTTTTGGGAGAAACTATTTTTTTTAGCTTCTGCTCTCCCAGAAGCACCTATTTTCTCCCAAAAGCTGGGCCAAACACTTTAATTTTTTAAAATAAGTACTTTTAAAAAAAAATAAACACTTTTGCCAAACAGGCTGACCTTCAATAAACTGAAGTGTGCACTTTAATTTTGATCTTTTTGCTTGTGAATATTTATAATTTTTTCATAATCATTAATAGTTTCATCACTTAATTACCCATTTGTTACGTTAAACTAGTAATGTTACTTCATATTTGACGGTAATCTAATTCTAAAAGTAGTTCTAATACGACATACTTCTTAATTACATACATGGACTAAAAAGTAAAAGAACACATTTTGATTAATGTGCTTCATTAATTATCACAGAGACTAAAATCATATTTATCAAGGTTTTGGAAGGTTTTGCAGCCATATTAACACCTGTGAGTAGAGGTTGAAGAGGGATGAACTGTAATATTCACAACTTCACATGCTGTGTGGCTCTTATCTACAAAATGATGATGATGATGATACTTCAGAGTATGATAAAAAAAAATTATATTTAAAAAAATTATTAGGTAAGATATTTCGATAGAACTAATTAATTGAAAGAAATTAACATTAAGGAAGGGCAAATTTGTCACATTGTATTTTATTTATATTTGTAATAAATATGTTTAAGAATTGTTACAAGAAAATCAAAATAAGAGAGGTAAACATAATATCGTAAACCACATAAAATGTGAGTGTAATGGAGCAAAACGTGGAGGAAGTTCTCTGAAATTATCCCTTATTTTAATTATAAAAAAGTCATATTCTTTTTTATACGGACAAAAAAGAAAAAAATGTCAAATAACAGGGGAGTACTTAAAATGGACCGGAGAGAGTAAAATATTTTTCAGAAGAAAATAGTGTAAAACTTAAGAATATAAATTTCCTTTCTTCCCTATAGCATTCATGTGTCTTGTTTTCTTCTGGTATAATACATACATATGCCTTTTAATTTAGTGTTAGAGAAAAGACATCGTTTATATTTTGAATTTATTTCAAAAAATCAATGTCACATTTTTTAACTATTGTCGCAACCTAATACACCCTTATACTACATAAAAGTGAATTTATTTACTCCTTAAAACGTCACAACCAAATTTTCTCTTGAACGTGTATACACGCGCTGACACGTGTCATTTGCATATTATTTCATATTTTTTTTCTTTTTCCCTATATTAATTTAATCACCATCACCACCTTCCCCCTCTTCAACCCTAAAAAAAAACCTCCAAAACACCATCATCTCCTCCAAACCCTTTTACATCCTTTATCATTTTCGTTTCATTCATAATCCCTTGCTGAGGTTCATCACCAGATTGTCTTCAAAAAATTATTTTTAGACTCTGAATAACAAACTTCAATCAACCATCACCCAATTTTCTTCAAGTGTTTTTCGCCATTGAAGACCCGTCCGATTAGCTTCAAAAACCAATAACATATTTTTTTCAATTGAGATCAAATTAAATAATATGTTTATATATTATGCCTTTTTTTTTCTTCTCTTTTTGCTACCTTCAATGTGCATTGGAAGAAGAGAGAATTGGCTGATATTCTCACTGTTTGGTCCGTGTCTTCAAACGGAACTTTTTGCTCTTTACTTGCTGGGCCAAAAATGCTGTCAGAATGACAAAAATTGTTTGTAGGAGTATTATTTACTTCACACGAAATTTAAAAAAATAAAAAAATATTTTTAAATTTTATATCATAAATTAAAAATATGTAATATATCAAAATATTCTTTATTTTCTTTATTGCATATTAGTTGGCTATTATATTAAAAACAATTGTTCCTTATTAGTTGATCACTTATTAAATTCAAAAAGCATTAATTAAATTTTTCTCATATTACTCTTGCAATTAATTTTTTTTGAAAGTGTTCACACTTGTTTGTAAAGTTCCGAAGAAGTTTATTAAGAGGTGAATTAATAAAATTATCTTCTTATTTATGATTTCTTAACATGCGTAAAAGGAAAGTAAACAACTAATATGGGACGGAGGGAGTAATTTTGTGGTCTTAAACATGAAAAAGTGATTTTTTTTAAACAGATTAAAAAGAAAAATAAGACAAATAAATTGAAACGGAAGGAGTATTTGGTTATGAGTAAAGACTTATTTACTATATTATTCAACCATTTGTAAAAGAATAATTTACAAAATGATTTTAAGCAAAACTGAATTATAATTAGTAATAATTATAACTGCATGTACCTAGTGAAATTTCAAGGAAAGATCGCAGTTTTTGTTTGCCAGTTACTATATTATTTTTAATTTTCTAGAACCACAGAAGAAGATTGCATAAACGTCCTAATGAACATGTCTTTTTGTCGATTGGATACGTTAGTATAACATGCAGAGGTGTATCCAGAATTTAGAAGTTCCCAAGGCCACACTATTTTAAATAGTGTAACTACTAACATTTTACGTAATGGTGTCAATATTTACATCAAAAAAGCAATAAGAAACATTTGTCATCAAAATTGTAAGCAAAGAAGAGCCTTGGCTTGTTTTTTAATTTGAGTCTAAGTTAATAAAGGTCATGGTTTTTAATCTCAATTTTTTAACAATAAAGACTCACTTAAATATTTTCCATAAGATTGTCCAAGATCGAATTCGAACCTCCGTCCATTATTTATATTTGTACTATACATAAATATGTAAAGTTTCAACTGAGACGCCGAGGTCCCTATCTATACACATAGATCCACCCCTGATAATAGAAAATATTTTATTGCAGATGCCTGAACATAGACCGTCCTACTACCTGCTCTGCCCCGTTTATTTTTTAAAAATAATTTTTTTGACCCGCCCCGCCCTTCCTGGTCCAGTTGTCATCTAATTTGTCAAGACACAGTTGGCTTTTTTCCCTTGTACATTAAAAAAGAGTAACTTTGGCGTAAAGACATTCAAACGTGAACAAATTAAGAAAAGAAAAAGAATACTTTATTGGGAGTTGGGGACTATTGTATATATTCTATACCTAGATATAGGGGAGCCGGTGCTAGTTATTTTCTTGTCTCAATTTATGTGATACAAGTAAAATTTAGATAGTCAATCAAATTTTTATATGATTTTTATATATTTTAAGTTGTTAATTATTGTGATTTTTTGTATTTTTTACGTAATTTTTAAATAATATATGTTATTCTCTCTGTCCCAATTTATGTGGCATTGATACAATTTCAGAGTCAACTAAAATTTTTATATATCTTTTAAATATTTTTAAGTTGTTAATTATTGTGATTTATAATATTTTTTTTCTATCTCAATTTATGTGACACTGTAATTTTCAAATATATAATAGATCAAAAAAGAAAAGCAAGATAAACAAATTAAAACGGAGAAAGTATAAAAGAAAATATTCAAACAGGCACATCGACCTCGTACCTCCTTAACTCTCTTATAAGATAGTTAAAAAATATAATTTCTATCTATCCACAATAAGAAATTCTAAGTTTTTTTCTACCCACATTGAACAGAGAAGTCCAAAAGGTAGGACTTCATTCCATCCTCCAAACCAAAAATACTTTGTGCAGGTTTACTTCTATACTAAAGAAGTGTCTTGCTAGCTGCTGCTGCAGGTTCTATTTTGCATTATGATTGTGCCAAAGCAAAAGCATTCACAAATATCAACTCCACTTCTGCAGCTTCTTCAACAAGAGGACCAAGTACAGTATATACATATATATTCTTATTTTCTACTTTATACTTTTTAGTCAGTTTAAAAAAGAATGTTACATTTTCAAAATTCCCCTTTTATCTTAATGAAATGATTTACAGCCACACAAATGGTCAAAGAGTATTTTAGCCACAAATTTCAAAAGTATTACTATACTTTCTTTCTTAAATTTTGTGTCAAGTCAAATTATGTCACATAAATTGAGACGGAAATAGTATATAGTAGGATTATTACTTACTATTTTCTACTTCCTCGGTTCACTTTTACTTGTCCACTTTGTACTTTACGCGCCCCTTAAGTAACAATAATTGAAATAAGTATTTTAATAATCATGTTAATTGATATTTAGTATTAGGTTTTGAAAATTAATTTAGAATAAGTAATTAATGTTTAGGGGTAAAACATGAAAAAAATAGTTTTTCTTGATATGTCAAAAATAACAAGTAAAAGTGAAAATATATTTTTAGAACTGCGAACAAGTAAAAATAAACGGAGAGTATTTCCCGTTCCCTCTTCGGAACCCAACTAATCTGGATTTGCATCTCTAAATCCAATAAAAAGAGTCCTAAAGCTCCAACTCAAAACCTCTGATTAAATATAAAGAATACATATTCTATCTCATAATAACCTTTCTACCTTTGTTTTCTGCTTATTAGTGCAATCTTTGTGTTGGAAGTTTGGGGAAGAGGATTGCTCTCAATCAATCATTTTCTTTTGAAAGACAAGTGGGAAAAAATAATTTGTTTAACTTCTTTCAATTTGGCTAATTACATAATATGATTATAGAGCATAAGTTTTATAAGACTTTTCTAGCATGTATGTAGTCTTCATGCCATCTCCAAGTAGGCTCGAGGAACCTCTTCGGCGAAAAATTACACGGTTTATATACGGTTAAATTGTTTTTCACGTATATATAGTAAATGTTTAACCGCCTTCGATTTTTTCATATTTTGAACCCCTTAGTAAAAAAATCCTGGTTCCACCATGTCTCCTTTAGGTTGCAACTATTCGAAAACATCATTTTTAACTTACATGAAAATATAGATGAATAGAATGGCTAACAAGGATAATAATTATTATTAAGAGAATTAGATTAAGTTTATAAGCTGGTCAATGCCTAAAAAGTGTTGTAGTACTTGTGTTTTATCAGCTGAATTTAATTCCAATCAGCTAATCCAAAAATAGGCACTAAAATATGGTCTTTAATTCATTCATCACCTGAAGTTGCAACCAGTAGAGCCATTTTGATCTGTTTTATCCAGTGCAGGTGGTAATAGATAATGGCATATTCCAACTAAGATTGACAAATCCAGGAGGAAAAATCATTGGTATTCAATATAATGGGATCGACAATCTTCTGGAGCTCAACAACCCTGTCTTGAATGGAGGGTAAACCGCGCCAATTCTACTTTTTTTGTTCCTTTTCAGAGCGTGTTTGGTGTGATGAAAGTCATTTCTCATGAAAAATGTTTTCAAGTGTTTGGTTGGTGAGTAGGAATGTTTTGTGAAGAAAACATATATTGTGTCAAATAATAATAATTATATTAGGAGATCAGAGAGTGTTTTGACTAATAACAAGAGTTAATGGTCAAAAACACACCTAAACTATCACTTTTTCGCAAGTTTCATACCTCAACTATCCATTCTTTCCTAAACTATCACTCCTTTTGTATTAAAACACATCTTGATGTTGCGTTGGCCAAATATTGTTCCCACTCGACAACAGGCGTGTGTAGGCCAACTCAGCATCGAGGTGTGTTTTAATACAATGGAAGTGATAGTTTAGGTAGGTAAATGGAACAATAAATAGTTGAGGTATGAAACTCGGGAAAAGGTGATAGTTTAGGTGTATTTTGACCATTAACTCTAGTAATAATGTTATGTTAGTTGGAGAAAGTAATATGAATTTAAAAGTTGAAATAATTGTAAGTTAGCACTCTGTGTATATTTAGTTTATGTGTAGTCAACTCATTATTTTAGCTATTTTACAATGGATATGCAGGTTCTGGGACTTAAACTGGAGTGTACCTGGAACTGTTGGAACAAGAGGAAAATTTGATGAGTAATGTTTTCCCTAAACCACAACGTAACCATGATCTTATCATAATTTCTACATCGGTGTTCATAATTTGCTATTATGCAGGATTGAAGGTAATAGTTTTGAAGTTATAGTGGAAACTGAAGAACAAATAGAGCTCTCATTTACAAGGACATGGGATCCTTCACTTCAGGGCGAGCAATCCCCGTTAACCATAGACAAAAGGTTCAGGCTCTTCCTTTTGTATAACTTTTTTTTATACACGTCCATATATCTCATGGTACAAGTCGAATTTTCTTTAGCAGCACTGAGATATGGTAATTTTCAGGTTCATAATTCTTCGGGATTCGCCTGGTTTTTACTCTTATGCTATTTACGAACACAAAGAAGATATGCCAGCATTCAACCTCAATGAAACCAGGATAGCTTTCATGCTCAGCATCAAAAAGTACTATTTCTCCGTCTGTATAAGAACTTTTTCAACCAATGATTGGAACTTCTGAGAGCTTAATTTTTGTTTCCTTACAAGACAAAAGATGTGTCCTATGTAAAATTCCCTTAGTTTTCTTTACAAATCTGCTTATTTAGGTTAAAGTTATTTACTTGTATCCAACTTTTAGGTTTAGGTACATGGCTATGGCAGATGATAGGCAAAGGCTAATGCCCCTTCCTGAAGATCGCGTACCTCCAAGAGGGAAGGAATTGGCATATCCAGAAGCTGTCCTGCTAGTCGATCCTGTGGAGCCAGAATTTAAAGGAGAAGTATATATATCACCCTCTGTCAGCGCGAAAACGTGCTTCTTCTTAGATATGTATCATCACTTCAGTACTTAAGCCCTCAACATTTATGTTTTCCTTCCAATGAGTAGGTTGATGACAAGTATCAGTATTCGTGTGAGAACAAAGATAACAAAGTTCATGGCTTCATTTGCTTAGATCCTCCAGTGGGATTCTGGCAAATTACGCCAAGCAATGAGTTCAGAACAGGTGGACCTATCAAACAGGATCTCACTTCCCATGTTAATCCAACAACTCTGGCTGTATGTAGCTGATAACCTTTCGAGTTTTGACTCATCAAATATTTGAAGTACTTTTATGGTTTTATTGATTGAAATGGTTGTTTAGATGTTCGTGAGCACTCATTATGGAGGCCAGGATTTCGTTATTCAATTTGGATCAGGCGAACCGTGGAAGAAAGTTTTTGGACCTGTTTTTATATATCTAAATTCTGTAGCAGACAAGAATGATACACTTTCCCTTTGGGATGACGCTAAAGAACGGGTATACCTTAAACTAGGATGCTTGCATTCGAAGCCTATTTTTGCACATAACTGAATATCCCTTAACATACATGATCTTCTGGTTTTCGTTGTCCTTTTTGTGTGTGTTAATTTAGATGCACAAAGAAGTCGATTGCTGGCCTTATAGTTTCCCGAGTTCAGAAGATTTTCCAAAAGCTGACCAAAGGGGTGCTATCAGTGGTAGATTAGTAGTCAATGACAGGTAGAAATTAGAAGTCTCCCTCTCTCTGGATATTCAAAGAACACCTTCTCAATTCAATCACGAAAAATGAAATAATTGAATTACTACATGTTCATTTCGTGTGAAATTCATGTTTTCTTGAAATTTGTATTGGCCTAGCTATATAAGTAAGGAGTATTTGTCTGCAAAGGGTGCTTTTGTGGGGCTAGCTCCACCTGGAGATGCTGGATCATTTCAAAGAGAATGCAAGGTAAGATGCAAGTTTTTTGTTAACATGCTATACCTCAGTCTTCAGAAGCCAAGAACACCATTAAGGTCACTTAGTATAATGATAAGATATAATATTTGGGCTTAACAAATACTGCATGTCCTGTCGTAAATCATAATATACAGCTTACTAATAAGTACATGGTTTATGATATGGAGTTAAATAAGAACAAATGCGATAACAGAGTAAGTTACACTATATTTTACTCCTCAGGGATATCAATTCTGGACGAACTCAGATGATACAGGCTATTTCTCAATCCAAAATGTTCGTCCTGGGGACTATAACCTCTATGCTTGGGTACCTGGCTTCGTTGGAGATTACAAATATGAAAAATCCATAGCAATTGCTGCAGGTTCCAATCATTTCACATTTTCTAAAATTCTTTATTCACTTCCAATTTTCAAATAATCCATTGTACCATATTTCTTATGGCTTCAGCTTCTGATATTGATATCGGTGAACTTGTGTACGAGCCTCCAAGAAGTGGTCCTACATTGTGGGAAATCGGTATCCCTGATCGCTCTGCTGCAGAATTTTACGTCCCTGACCCTAATCCACAGTATATCAACAAACTTTTCATAAATCAACCAGCAAACAGGTTAATCTTCCAGCAGCATTTTAAGAAGTTCTTAATAGAATCTTCTTCCTAGTAAAATTTTGCTGACTTAACTTTATGTATAATTCTATATTTCTATATGCCTGTAAACAGGGGCGGAGCTAGAGTTAGCTTTGGCCAAAACTTTGTATTTGTGTTAAGAAATCCACTTAATATGTATAATTATTTATCCAAAACATAGTAAGTTGCCTTTTCTAGAATCCAGAACTCAAAATTCTAGATCCACCTCTGCCTATAAAGCCTCGTTCCTTTTCCGGTTTTGTCGATTCACTATTTTAAAGCTAATAAGTAGTCTTTTCTTATTTCCAGGTTTAGACAGTATGGATTGTGGGAGAGATATGCAGATTTGTATCCTGATCAAGATTTGATATATACAGTTGGAAGTAGTGACTATAAAAAAGATTGGTTCTATGCTCAGGTGACAAGGTACACGTTTTGCGACCAGCCTCGATTCATATAAAGATAAAGGTTGAAACAGGAATTTTCAAATAAATACATATTGGATAATTAGTTAATACTATAGTTATGCTGGAGCTCCTGAGTTTAAGATTGATTCCTTCTTCTTCTTTTTCTTGAATTTGAGCAGAAAAGTTGGTGATAATGCATATAAATCAACAACATGGCAAATTAAATTCAATTTAGAAAGCATTGATCAGACTGGAAGTTACACACTGCGTATTGCGCTTTCATCTGCAACTTTCTCTATATTGGAGGTATTATATCATGAAATATCGTCATCCTTGTCATCTCTTAATCAAGAACTCATATTTTTTGTGATTTTTCTGATTATTTTAAGCAAACAACACGAATCAGACGAATCAACTTGTTTGTCCAAACTTCTAAAATCTGTTTATTTTGAAAAATGTTTTTTTTGTCAAAAGTGCTTATCGAGAAAGTACTTTTGAAGAGTAGAAGTTAGGTATTTTTGTCAATATTAGAGCAACAATTTGTATTTGGCCAATGTTTTAGAAGTGTTTCGGGAGAAAAGCTACCTTTTTCAGCTTCTGAAAAACAACTTTTGCTACCACTCAAAAACACTTATTTTTTTCCTAAAAGCTTGGCTAAACACCTCAACTCTCTAAAATAAGCATTTTTTGAAGGAAAAAACACTTTTTGTAGCTACGAACTCAGCCAAACAGGTTATTAATCTTGTTATGCGACTTATGTCTCAGGTAAGGGTGAACGAGGACGAAGCAAATCCACCACATTTCTCAAGTGGATTGATTGGAAGTGATAATACAATTGCCAGACATGGAGTCCATGGGCTGTATTGGCTGTTCAATGTGGAGGTAACTGCAGGACAACTCCTTCAAGGAGAGAATATCATATATCTCAAACAAGCGCGGAGTGTCAGTGCTCTTCATGGGATTATGTACGACTATATTCGCCTGGAAGCTCCTCCTCTTTCTGCCGCGCATTATTAATACTTCTAATGGCACGGTCAAGAGCAGGTCAGGTGTGTTCAACTAAACCTATTGCTTTTGTCGAACTATGTACAAAAAATAAGATCACATTCATTCTGAACCCACATGCTCTAGATCCTGATTTAATCTCTAATTAGTACGGATGATTTACAGAAATGTGCTGATGCTGACAAGTCAGCTTGTGGCTTTGTATATATATTCATTCTTTCAATAGTACAGACTATATGTACAAAGGACTCAACCTTATTACATTGGAATTTTCTTGGTCTATGCATACACCAATTTTTATCAATATTTGAATAAAAACAGAACTATATTTTCTTTGAAACAAGACTCAAGTTTGTATACCTATTAAGAAACAAGCCATTGCACCTATCTAGTATTGTCATATAGTAGAAAGGTTAGTTGTTTGAAGCCTTACAAAACTAAATAGAGTTCAGTGATTCTAACTACCTTTTTCAAGCCTGCCTTCAAGGGCGGATCCAGGGGTCGCGAGGGGTTCACTCGAACTCCCTCGTAAAAAAAAATTACACTGTGTATATAAGATTTTTTATTTTTTGGTTTTTATGTATACATCTAGATTTTGCATAAGACTAGAGGTTGGTTCATTGGTTTAGGACGGTCAAAATTCGCCTTAACGTTCCAAAGTTCAAATCTCATGCCCTATATTTTTATTTTTCAAACCCCTTAGGGCCTATTTGGAAAGCCACCTTTAGGAATTGGATTTGGTGTAATTGAGTGTAATTACATTGTTTGGCATGTCTGGTTGGCCAGGTAATTACTTGGTTAACAGGTAATTGGGTGTTATTGGCAGGAGGTAATTAAACTTTTCAATTCATAGAGGAGAGCTCTGAATTGCTGGTAATTACATGGCGTGATTACAAGGTTACTTTTTATTATTTTATTGTTCTAATATTTTTAAAAAATATTTTTTTATTTTACATTATTTATATTTCATTTCTTTACTTCTCATTTTTCAACCTTTAATTCTTGTGATTCTATGCAATTGTTCGTATTATTTATTTTTTGTTTATTTTTTCATTTAGCATAATGGTGTTGGTATATTAATTTTTAAATTAAAGTAGAATTCATTATTGAATAAGGTTATAGACTTATGTTCTCCTTTTCTTTTGAATTATATTTATGTACGTTATGTTGATATTTGACATAAGAGTATGTTAACTTTTTTTGTTTTAAATTTTGAACTTTTTTTTTTGTTTTAAATTTTGAACTTATGTTATAGTTTTGATTCTAATTTATTTATTTTAGTAGTATTGACTTTATTTGTCATTCATTTTTCAGGTAGAATTGATAGATCATCTTTTTGTCAAATGTTTTAATAATTTTATGACATTATATTTATAATATTAATCTTTTTGTCAAACATGCATTTCATGATGTTTTTAAAAATCATGTACTTTTAATTTTTATGATTAGTTTAATTAAAATATACTAATTTTGAAAAATATATGTCAATTATTTTTTTATAATATTAGTTAAGAACATATGTTTATTAATTAATATATTTTTAAAATACAATATATATATCATAAATACCTAATTTAGTATCATTTATAAAGCTTTTAATTGTCGAATATTAATTTTTAATAATTAATTTTTGTTTTAAAATTTTAATATAACCATGTGATTACACTTGTGCAATCAAACAATACACTTGTAATTATATTGTGGCAAACAAACAGGTCGTAATTACTAGGTTGTGTAATTATTAGGCTGATAATTACACCAATTTCAATTACCAATGACTTTTCAAACAGACCCTTAATAAAAATTCTAGATCCGCCGATGTTTGTCTTACTTAATTGTGTGTACCGATCCATAATGGAAGTAGGGCTGCTTATCGAGCGGATAATTACGTTTAACGATTTGGCTTATCGGTTATCGATTTTAAAATTTACTAATCCACTAGCCAACCAATAAGATATCGATTGGTTCGATAACAGGTAAGTAATTATCAGTCGGTTATCGAATGGTGTATCGACTAACCTCCACTATACCTTCTTTGATGAACGCACCTTACAAAATAGAGGATTTTTTTTTTGATAAGTTGTCACTTTTCTCATTTTTACAGTTATAGCTCAGCAATATGCAGTTAAAGATTTATCAGTCCTATTCAATTAGGTAAAACATATGAAACAGTAAGCACATGTTACAAATATCAAATGCTAGAAAGGACACAAAGATTTCAAAATTAGTAGTCTTTTGCTTTGAAAACCAGATGTACTATACCGAATCACAGACCACCTTCCCCCAACAATAGTGTATTTTTAATGAGAATACTAAGTGCAAATGGGTCTAAGGTCTTTACTCTTTACTCTTTACTCTTTACTCTTTAGCCTTTAGGGGTTAATACTTAATAATAATATAAGAACTAATAAGGCAAATTTTTAATGGGCTTTAGGATTAGTCTTAGTTAAAATACGACAGATACTAGATAGATGGGGCTTTAGCTTTTAGGTTAGGATTTATAATAATAATTAATAGGGAACACTACACAAATTAGACTCAATTGTAAAATTATTTACCCAAAATAGATCCAGCCCAATCTATTTAGGTTTAATGGACCAGCGGCCCAAATTATTTACCCGCTTGCCCACTTTCTCCATTTCTTATTTCGCGCATGACGCCAGCATGATGTCAGCGCCACTGCCATAAATTAATCATCTGTGATACTCCGTCGATATATTGATACTCTATCGATATTATATAAGATTGAACTTAATCTTCTGTGATACTCTATCGGTATATTGATACAATGTAGGTATCATATAGGACTGGACTCTTTTTTTAAGAAATAAATAAGAAACAATTAAGAGAAAATTATTAAAATCACAAGCTTATTTATTAAACTCTAAATTAGTAGAAAATATATTTTTATAATTTTTTTTCTCTTTTTGCAATTTTAAAAAAAATTATATCTAAATTATGACTCTTTTTAAAAAAATTATTTTTAAATTATAATATTGAAGAACTGAAACATACCTCAACGATGTCATGACAGTATATAGATATACCGTAATGGTATCATGGATGATTGAGTAATTCCATCGAAGGATTGAAGCAAAACTCAATGAAACTTTGTTCAGTTACTCTTTGATACCACCAGAGTATATTATACTTTGATGGTATCAAGGAGGAAGAAGTAGTCCTTCAATGAAGACACTGCCCAGTTAATTTTGATACCATCAGAGTATATATATATTGTGATGGTATCAAAGAGGAAAAAAAGGGTGAGCGCATGACGTCAGCCCACGTTTTTCTTATAGATAAATGCAATTTTAGGATAAAAAGTGGTATGAAAGTAATGCGGCATTTGAAGAAAAATAATTTTCTTTTTTGAGGTACAACTGTTCTTTTAATCCATTCACTAATTATTTATCTAATAATTCAATACCAATAAGCTAATAAATTAATTTTATAATTAACTTATCAATTATAATTTGATTTTGAACCGCCCTAAATGAAAGGACATGTAAATAGAAGTCAGTTGTCAAACGCTGAATTCATCTTCAATGCTGTTTAGGCTCTCTTTCCCATGCCAGAATGGTCGTGCATATTATTGTTCACATTTGGAATTATAATTTGAATATCGAAGTAAAAGAGAAATATATTATGCTTTTATTATCAATCAGTTTCTAAGCGCAATAGCCTTTTAATTTGTTTTAACTTGACATAGTTATTTGTTACTCCCTTCGTTTCTAAATAAGTGATCGTTTTAGGTTGAGTATACTCCTTAAAAATTAATCACTCTAAGAAAATAAAAAGTGTTTTAACTACCCTATCCTTAATTAAATTTTAATGGTATATTTAATGTGATTTTTTCTAATTAATAATTTTTGTTATGTAAACAAGGGCAAATTTGAAAGAATATGATCAATTTATTCTTGAAAGCATAAATAATCACTTATTTAGTAACAAAATAAAAAGATAAAATAATCACTTATTTAGGACGGGTGGAGTAATTGTCGAGAACGTGGTTGCTCCTTATCCAGTAGATCAGTAGCCAGAGATGGATCAAATTTTTAAGACCAATCTCTAGATTTTGGGTATAAAATAATGATAAAATTGAATCTAAAAAATCTTTTTTCGAAAAGGGTCATATTTGTTTCGGAAAAAGGTTTGATAATGTCCTTCATTATATTATTAATCCATATATTTTCTTAATGTTATATTATCGGTTCAAACATGCAGTTAACATAATGAAAATAGCGGAAGGAACTTGAGTTACATTATCTCCTTTCCATTCAAGAGTTTTTATGCTTTACGACACTCACAAATTTACCCTTCCATTTTCCTCCGTCACTATCCAAAATCACCAATACCTTTTTAAAATTATGATATTTTTATTTTTTAATCTATGTAACAAATTCTCTATAAAAAAAAATTATATATAATAAAATAGTATTTATAATATAAATAAATATTTTTTAAGATTTTTTTTAATAAAACATATTTTTATTTTTATTAATTATTTTTTATTACATGTATCAAAATATATTTATAAAGTTATTACATTATAGTTTTCATTATTATTAATAAAATTAATTTTTTATTCTATTTCTTTATTTTATTATAGAACGACATTAACTTTTATACTCAATCAAATTTTTTCCTTCTCTTTTTTCAGTCAAAATAATATTTTTTA
Organism: Jaltomata sinuosa; assembly: GCA_003996215.1. Lineage (NCBI taxonomy): Eukaryota > Viridiplantae > Streptophyta > Magnoliopsida > Solanales > Solanaceae > Jaltomata > Jaltomata sinuosa. The sequence continues at coordinate 100,347 of QJPP01003275.1, read as the reverse complement.
TAGAGAATTTGTTTTATAGATTAAAAAAATAAAAATATCATAATTTTAAAAAAGAACAAAAGAAAGAAAAAGATAATGATCGATAATGTTTAAGGATAGAATAGACATTTAGAAAAATAAATTAAGAAAAAGGGGGGAGAATGATTATTTTTCAAATTTGAGGGGGGAGGGGGGCGATTTTTAAAGCAAAGTTGAGGGGTATAAATGATTTTCACCCTTTTAATTCTTAAAATTTTAGTTTTTAATAAAATTTTCATGTCAACAAATTGTAATGCAAGAAATAATAAAATAGCTTGAGTGACTTTGTAGGTAAAAACTTCAAAGTTGAGTGACTTTTGAGTTAGAATACAAAATTGAGTGACTTTCTGAGTGAAAACTCCATAGTTGAGTGACCATCTGAGTTATTAACTCCTATAGCTCCCCCCAAGCATAACATTAGTAATATATGAATTCATTGGATTAAGGATCTTGTGGTTAGTTCACATCATAAATCTGTTGGAACTTTCTCTCCAATAAGCTTACTAGCTTAGAACTTATTTGTTTAGTAGTACGTCTTTGAAAACGTGCATTCCACGTTTGTCTCTTATTATTGTTATTAAATCTCTATATATTTAAAAACTTGAGTTATAAAATAGAAAATATTGAAATTATATGAAAATGAAATGAATAAGGATAAGGAAAAAAGTAGCTAGGCAAGAAAGCAGAGGAAGGGAGCAAGAGCAATCACAAGTGCAATAGAGGTACTGAAATATGGAACAAAAGTCTAGGGCGTGAGGGTAATCAAAGGTGATAGAAGAATTGCGAAAATAATACCAATGTACAATTTCTATTATTTTGTCTGACTTATATATACTAAAAACTAAAACTACACTTCATATTCCAAAAGAATACCATATTCACTATACACAATATTCATAAGATACGGACCGAGAAATAAGACTAATTAAGAAAATGACTTTTGGAATTATTTGTTGTATTTTTCTCCCAGGGACACCTAAATTGCTTGTCAATGTTGTTAATTGTTTGGTGTTGTAGAAGTGCAAAAGTCAATAGAAAAATGGATGCACCAGAGTCTTTACGTCTTCCATCAGCTTCTTCCCCCTTCCATGGAAAATAAAAATCTAAACATAAACCAAAGTAAGTAGATATAACACAATAAACCTAGCAAAATATCAAAAGAAGGAAGTGCACCAAGTAGTATATACTTATGTAGAGATATGACAACAATTCATTTCTTTTGAAAGGAAGAAAACTAATAGTACACTAATGAATTTATATCCAAGATGTTGTTTATGTGATTAAAAATCATACCTTGCATCGGGTTTAGGCCTTAGTAAGACTGGCAACGGAACCGGGAGGTGCCGGTATCAGTTCCGGTCCGTTATCGGTCCGGTGGAATTCGGTTCCGTCCGGTGTAGGCGCGGGCCGGTAGGGGTAACGGGAAGGAAGGGAGAAATTTACCGGATCGTCCCGGTCCGGTCCTGTTCGATCCGGGCGAGAAACCAATTTTTGATTTTTTTTTAATTAAGTAGCCATTGGCAACAGCCAGTGGGCCCCACCCAACGGCTATTTGAGCTAAAACACCCTCCTACCCCCCCTCCCCCCCAAGTTTTAAAAAATACATTTTAGTCCTAAATTTTAACTATAAAAACCCCCACCCCTTCATTATTTACTACACAAAATTTCTTCTTCTTCATCTACTCTCTCAACTCTCAATCTTCTACTCTTCTACTCTCTATTCTCTAATAGTCTCTATTAAATTGTTAATTTTATTTGTTGGATTATTTTGGAGCAATTTTCAAGCTTCAAATTTCATCTATCAATTTCGGCTTTTGGTTATACACGTCTGTTTTTACACAGACGTTTGGTACATTCGTTCCAACTTGCATCTCTTTACTTATTTATTTTTTTGCATTTAATTTTTGTATTTATTTATTTGCGTACTTTTAATATTTTAATATGAAATCCGGTGATAAAAATGTCAGCCAAGGTAAAAAAACACTTTTTGGTAGGTTATGCAGTAACCGGAAAAACTAAAGTCGGTAGTTCTTCTAAATCCAAATCTAAAACTAGACAACAGCCTCAATTAAGAATAAATACGGATGATTTTACACATGTTGATGAAACTCCTTTTAATATTAATAGCAATACTCAATTAGATCATGAATCTTTACAGACAAGGTTTGGTAATTTTAATGAAGAACTAGATGAAGAAGTAGAATATGATAATAAATATGATGGTAATGATACTTATGATGATGATGAAACAGAGTCGTCTACGGCTACTAGTCCCACTCCTGTTCCCGCTCCCGCTCTCGCTCCCGCTCTCGCTCCCACTCCCCCTGTACATTCTACTAGGGCTAAGCCAAAGGCTGAAAGTCCTAAAAAATTTGTTGTGTGGCAATTTATGACTCAGAGTGAGGATAAAACTCAAGCTATTTGTAAAATATGTAAATATATTTTGAATCATAAAACTACGGGAAAGTCGGGTGGGACGGGACATTTAAGAAATCATTTAATGGGATGTTGTAAAAATGAATTTTTGCAAGCTCAGGCTATAGCCGATGCAAAAAAATATGGTACTCCCCTTCCCGATGCATCTGTAGGAGTAGGGGCCTCTAACATGATCCAAACACAGTTAAACTCTTCTAATGTTTCTGGCCCTAGTACACATTGCAGTTATAGTAGAGAAAGAGATCTTGAAGAATTAGCTAAAATGATTCTTCTTTGTGGCTTGCCTTTTAGTTTTGCTGAAAATCCCGATTTTGTTCATTATATTCAAATAGTGTATAATTTTTTTTTCACAGATTTTTTCAAGAAATACTATTAAAAAAGCTATTTTTGATTATCAAGGACAACATGTACAATATCTTCATTGTTTATTTAACTATAATACTTGTAGAATGGCTATCACTTCTGATATGGGTCGTAGTCCTAATGGTAACGATTATTCCACTATTACTGGTCATTGGATTGATGAAAATTGGAACATGCAAAAAAGAATTTTAGGTTATAAATGTTGTGAAATGCTGAAAACCGGTAGTTACATAGCTCAAACTATTATAGATGTTTTACAATTTTATGGAATTTGTAATAAAGTAATTAGTGTCACCCTTGATAATGCTTCTAATAATACAAATGCTGTTGATAAACTAAAATCGACAATTCGCCCTATTTATAATGGCGGTTTTCATATTAGGTGTGCTGCACACATATATAATTTAATTGTTAGAGATGGTATAGCAATGTATAATAATGGTTGTATAAAATATGAAACTGCATGCCATTTTATTTTTAAATGTCAAGTAAAGTCTAGACGTGTAGAGTTTGAAAATCGGTGTCGTGAATTAGAACTCCCCCCTAGAAAAATTTCAAAAACAGTGTCTACTAGATGGAATTCTTTATATGAAATGCTTAAAGTTGCTTATGAATATAAAAAGACTTTACAAATAGTTTGGAATGCTCACAATTTAGATAATGATTATAGAATTACTGACACTGATTGGAATGAAGTATATGAACTTAAAGAAATTTTAAAAGTTTTTTATTTAGCTACAAAATAAATATTTGGACTTTATTATCCAATTATTTGTTCAGTTTTACCAAATATATGTGCTATTTCTGATAAAAAATTTCAATACAAAAATATTCCACGGTTTAAAGATTCTATTAATGCAATGATTAAAAAATTTAGAAAATATTTTATTCATATTCCTCAAATTTATTTAACTGCTTGTTTATTAAACCCAACTTACAAAGAAATAGGTGCAGCACGAATGGTTGAAAGAATATATTCAAATTTAGGTATTTTAGAGATTATATATCAGCAAAGTATTCAAGGTGATGAAGTTGCCGAAGAGGACAAAATACCTAGTTTGTCCAATGTTAAAGATAGCATAAAAATTGAAGCTAGAAAATTGTATGACTTGTATAATTCTAGTAGAATAAATGATGAACTACGTAATGTAGAACCTTCAAGTTCTAGGCGTAGATATTCAAATGAAGATGATATTGATGATATGATGGAAAATTATCTTGGTCTTACTTCTAATGAAAGGAATGATTTTGATGAATATCTTAATCAGGGAATGGAAAGCATTAAGGATGCACAAGGCAAACCTCAACTTTTGGAATGATGGAAGACTCGCGGCAGGTCATTTCCAAAACTTCAACCGGTGGTTCGAGATTTGCTAGCTATTCAAGCATATTCAGTAGCTTCGGAAGGCGCTTTTGGTGCAACAAGATATCAAATTAGGGAGCATAGGTATTCATTAGCATCATACAACTTGGAGATATCAGTATTGTTTAGAGATTTGATCAATGCCGAGCGAAGGATTTATGGGCGTCCTAGTTTACCTGCCCAATTTGAATATGATATAGATAATATTTTGGTAAATTCTAGTGAAGACGACATGGATGCATTGGAGGATCAAGCACAACAACCACTTCCAGAAAATGTTACCAATGAATTGTTAGAAACTCTACATCAAGACTCTTTTCAAGGATTCAAATATTAGTATGATAGTTTGAGGCCTAATTAAAACAGAACCCTTCCTAGAAGGTGGCTGCGTAGATTAGGTCCTCTTCTAATATTTGTAATACAAATTGTATTATTTAATTTTTATGAATAAAATTATAGGATATTCGCCTTAATTTTTTTTAATTATTGTCTTTAATTTAATACAAGTCTTTTTTATATATTTCAATTTTTAAATGTTTCAAACTTAAGTTATAATTTGAAATTTAAAAAGTTTAAAAAATGAAAGTTTGATATAGTTTAAAATTTCAAACTTAAGTAAGTAAGTTATTAAGTTAGTTATAGTTTAAAAAGTTAAATTTAAACTTTTAAGACTTAAGATTTTTGAAAAGTTTTTAAAAGTTTAAAATTTGAAATTTAAACTTTTAGAGTTTAAAATTTAAACTCTAAAAAAAGTCTAATTTATTAAGTTAAAAGAAATATAAAATAACTTATATATTTTGAAACTTTTTCAATTATAAATAATCAAATTTTAATTTAATTAAAAAAAATTTAAAAAAAGAGCGGGACCCAGTATACCGGTCCGGGATGAAAAGGGTAGAACTTGTCGGTACTACCGGTACCAGTTTCGTCCCAGTTTCCGATCAGGCAGCGAAAGATGACTTCGATACCGGTCCGATTCCGATTAATACCGGTCCGACAGACTCGGTACCGGTGTCAGTGCCAGACTTAGGCCTTAGGGCAAATAAATCCATTGTTGACGAAAGATACATTGACATAGAGATATTAAAATCGATTTGCTCCAAGTTGCTGGACCCCCAAACTCACACATTTTGAATATTATCTCAAAATATTCAAAGAGAAAAGTACTTAACTTTGTAAAAAACAGTTCAGTATATCATGCATAATTTTCAATCCCCTAAAAGGGAACCCCCCAAATTTAGATGTGTGATTCAAGTGGCATCTAGCCACCACGACCTAATAGATTAATAAGACAACATAATGTTCTACTACAAATATTACATAGAAATAAATTATTCTCTCACCCACCAAACCAGCATATTGTAGGCACACCAAATAACAATTAATGTCTCTTACTAAACAACCCTTTAGAAGAGACGAAAAGATAAAATTATCATGAAGAATACCAGAACACTATGTATCAGAAAATGTGGCAAATGCTTGAAAGTTGTTGATTGAAGCTCCTCATTAAGAGGTGTGAACAAATGTGACGTTTGGGGGGAAAACTGAAAGTGACGCTTAAAGTTCTATAACAATGAAATACCCTTTTTCATTCTACAAAGAAAAATACATGTTTAGAACTTTTATAGCTTGTTTGACCAAACATCTAAAATTAGCTTATTTTGAAAAGTATTTTTTTCAAAAACGCTTTTTAAAAAAGTACTTTTGGTGAGAAACAATTTGTGTTTGACCAATAAATTTAAAAAGCACTTTTGAGCAGCAATTAACGTTTGGCCAAACTTTCTAAAAGTGTTTTTAAGTGTATTTTTCTCAAAAGTGCTTTTCGAAAAAGTGCTTTTAGGAAGAAATTACTTTTTTTAACTTCTGAAAAACAACTTCTGTTACACTCCACAAACACTTATTTTCTCCCAAAAGCTTGGCCAAACACCTCATTTTTTAAAAATAAGCACTTTTGAGAAAAAATAAGCACATTTGGAGAAAAATAAGCTTGGTCAAACAGGCTATTAATCATCACAATTATGTAGTAAAAGGTTGTAACTGTTTCATTAGGGCAGCATTTGATTCTTTTTTTGGGGGGTCTTAAAGGTTATAAAAGAGAGGGAGAAACAATAAATAGTACTGTAGTTAATATTGAGTATTCAAAATGACAAGAAATAATGCTCATTTTTTTTTCCAACTTTAATTTTCATATCCATATACATTGTATATATAAAAAAATATAGGAGCAGTATTTGATTGAAGGGTAGTAATGTCGGCGTTTAATATTTGATGGACATTTTAGTAATTTAACATTTAACTTTTTTCTTTCCTACTTTTAGAATAGTGTATAAATATTAAGTGAAGATCTTAATCTTAATTATTAATATCTCAGTAATTAAGTCTGTTTGTTATTTAAGTATAAATTTTAATCATTTTGATCTTGATTATTGAATGTATTCGTTCTTGTTTTTGTTTGTCAACAACTTAACAGATATGAATAGACCTAAATAAATAAAATTCATAACAGAGTATTAATTTAGATGTTTATTAGATATGAATAGATCTAAATAAATAAAATTTATAACAAAGTGTTAATTTAGATGTTTATTCAAAGATTTCTGGAGAGATGGTAGTTCACTGCTACTCCATCCAAGTTCCCCTTTAACCACCCTTGCTCACCATCATAACATGTTATTATTGTCTTTGTCGTCCATCATTATCAACTATTATTGTCATCGTAATTCATCACAGCGAGTCGATAACCAATAGTGATCATTTATAATTATTACTACCAACCACCAATCACTACTGACAATCATCAGTACCAACCACCAACCAGCCATCACTATATATTATAAATCAATTTCATCAAATACGTATACGATAATCATTAGTTATTATTATCACCCATCATAATTAGTTAATCTTTTTCTCTTTGAGTTAATTCTTTGGAAGGTCACCCAACTTATGAAATAACTACCAAAGTCACTTTTTTGAACAAAAGAAATCACCCTACTATTGTTATTTGACTTAGAAAAGTCAAATCAGACAGTTTCTCGGTTTTTTTTTGTTTTTTTGTATTTTATATTTTTTTTTATCAAACAATACATTTTATATAAATTTATCATTTTTATTTGGATGGTTTAGCCGTCAATATATACAATTTATCATTTGTATTTATATATAAATAAATATATGCATTATTTGTATTTACTTAAGTCTATCATATACAAATATGCAATGTGTCACTTGGTACAAATATATTATTTTTATGTCAAATTTATCATTTGTATTTTTATATAAACAAGTATCATTTGTATATGTATGGTTCAAGTTGTATAAACATGAATCCTTTGATACAAATGTATCATTTGTTTCAATAAATACAAATACAAGTATTCATAGAAAGAGAATCAACAGTTCCTTTCCAATTATTTAAAAATACAAATGATACAATCAACCACAAATATAAATACAAATACAAAATAAATAAAATAATAAAATAATATAAATAATGCAGTCAACTACAACTACAAATGATAGTGTGAATACAAATACAAATACAAACTGGTGCGAATACAAATAAAACAATAAAACTTAAGTCACCCCAATCACTGCCGAAACCACCACGAAACATTCGGAATCACGTCGTTGCCAACCGGCCAACTCCACTCACCATTACTGCCGCCCTTTATCTTTTTCTCCATTGATTCTCCATCATCTCTACTACTTACACCCCCCAATCACGACCTAACCATCGAAAATAGCTATTACCAAATCTGTCGCACCACCATCAGTTCAAATCTGTCGGAAATAAAACATCACTTACATATCCGATCGGGATGGTGGAGGGAGTAAAAATTGGAAAGGGGACGGCCCTCCACCCATACTAACAACTGTAAATCGAATACAACAATGGAAGATAAGGAAAAACGTAATAAAATTGGCCAAAATTAACTACTAATAATGTTGGTTACCTGATTTTATGAAAGACACTATTTTGAGAGAGAAAGAGGTTGAAATCGTGATGAAAATAGTAATGAGGATAATGACAAGATTTTGGAAAAGTAAGAAAAGAGGTTGAATTCAAAAGGAAGTGAAGAGTTAGGAGCGATATTAGGAGTGATATTAGGAGTTTGATACTCTTCTAAATGTATTTGGAGTATAACTGATAGCCCACTAAGTATTGTTATTTTGTTGTGGATAGTAATTGTTTTAAAGTAATTGTTTTAAAGTGTTGTTATGGTTCATAATTAAGGGCTTAAGTTTGTTATGCCCTGTAGTTTTCTCTTGTTCAATCCTCCCCTCAAGAGTACTTAGCTTTTCAGGTTGAGTTAGACCCACCTGTCATATCTTTACATGGTATTAGAGTCTGCAGGTTCATTCCCATTTGAGCTTTCAGTCCACGCTCCAGTTAAGTCTAGGTGTGAAGGGGTGTTAGAGTGGATGATGGTTTGCTTAAATGGACTTGGACAATTCCCTTATTGAATTAACTTTTGAAGTTGAATAAAACTCTGATGTCATATCCTTCCAAAAATAAAAATGTGGGGGTACACATGCAAAGGCATATGATCCTCCAAACCTATCTTCTTTTTCCTTTTTATTACATCTCCTCTTTCTGCCACTGTTCAACATGTCTTTTTTCTTGAGATAAGTTTTAGTGAAAAAAAAAAGAAGTTCAACAAAATTCATTAGTGTAGCTTATTGACATTCCTTGATATGTGTTGATCAATGCTAAGTCAAAACCATCGCCGGTGCTTGGCTATAGATTTTGCAAATTTATTTTTAAATATTTGTTTGGCTATAAACTTTGATTAGATTTTAAAATTTTGATCTTCAAATATTTTCAAGTTCTCAAAAATTGGTCACAAAAATTATCTTCAAATTTCTGCTTGGCTATGAAATTTGATCAAATTTCAAAATTTAATCTTTAAATATTTTTAGTGACCAATTTTTGAGACTTCCACTCGCAGAACTTCAAAAAAAATGCATGTCCAAATTACACAATTTCAAATTTCAAAAATCACAACAACAAAAACTCAAATTTTCAAATTTCAACTTCAAAATCTATAACCAAACGGAACTTAGATTAAGGTTATCTTTAATATGTGAAGTTTATTTTATTAGACTAGTTGGTTTGATAAGTCTCATCGTTTCCTTGCCTAATCTCATCCAAACATCACCACTAATCCTATTTGAAGAATGCAAACTTAGGCATTTAGCCCCTCGTGAATGCTTGGCCTTTTCGAAATATTAACCATAGTTTCTTTCGGTAGAGTAATTAGGAATTAGGTTAATTTCATTTCCTCCCATTCACGTTATGGCAACGCATCGTTGTTGCTCCGATGACATTGTAATGGAGATCTTAACATATCTCCCTGCTAAGCTGCTCATGCGATTCAAGTGTGTTACTAAAGGTTGGAATACTCTGATACGACATCCCATCTTTGTACGGTTGCACTATGCTCGTTCTAAAGACCGCCCCTCAGCCACCCGAATTTTGTTTCAACTCAAAACAAATCCTAATGATGAACAATCTTGCAATGGAGAAACACGTGAATCAGAAGGAGATGACTATTTGTTCAAATCATTGCAATGGCCTTGTTTGCTTGTATAGCTATAAAGATAGTCGACTTTATTTTTACAATGGCACCACAAGGGAGATAAAAGCTTTGCCACGGAGACAATTATCGAAGCAATTTGAGTACCCAGGGCATCCTAAGATGTTTCTGGGATTTGATCAGGTGACGGAAAAATACAAATTGCTTTGCTTTTATGGTCCTCTAGGAGGACGAAGAGCAACGAGGGCCAAACTTCTAACGCTAGGAGTAACCAAATCCTCCTGGAGAAAAAGCGATATTTGGTTAAAACACGACTCGTGTGATTTTTACAGGGAATGTGTTTTCCTCAACGGGATTCTTTATTGGACCGGTTGTGCCAATTGTTCAGCCTACTTCAACTTTAGCGCGGAGAAGTTTGGGTATTTCATAGATGTGTATAGTACGCGAACTGCATTGTGGGGGAAATTGGCTCTGTGTTATAGTTATTTCAACCATGGCCCTCCGGTTCTCGTGCTATACAATCACGTTAACAATGTTAAAATTCCTGCTGAGAGAGTGGAGACTATTGAGGTTGGGTCTGCGTTGTTTGGAGCAGAAACGATTAATGACAAGACGAAGAAGACACATGTTTTGGCAACAGCAAGTGTAGTTAGTGCTGCGGCTTCTCTGCTTTCCTCCTCGAGTCCTTGTTGCTTAAGATTTGTTAGCAGTTTTGTCGAGCACAACAACAACACTGGTCCTCGTATCATGTTAAAATCTGTTAGCTGTTTTATTGAGAACATTATCTCGTTAGCATCTTTACTTGTTTGAAACTAGAATTTAATTTTCTGTCTAGTTTCTACTCTGGTTTTTTTGGGAAGTTAGCAGTATGTCTACCAATTTAATTGTGGATATTGAGTGCATTCTTATTCAATTTCAGTTTCGAACCACTTTTTGTTCTAAATTGATATAATTAGATTAGATATCTGAACTTATAAATAGAGCAAGTACAAACACCACAGGCTGGGGTGGAGCCAAGTAAGGCTAAGGGTGTTGGATATTTTTGACGGTCACAATTGATTTCTCACAACTTAAATTTTATTATTGCAAAGTAAAGACCCGCTTCGGCCTTACAATTCTTACACTCAATTTCTCTTACACTCACACTCTAGCAACTCTCTTATTTCTTACTCACTTGTTGTTTTGCTTACTTGCTTGCTTGAGCTTGAGCACACATACAACTCAAATGGACCACCTCTATTTATAGGTGGTGATAGAAGGATCTAGCTAAGAATATTTACTACTCTATTATAGAATCTTCCGCCAACTACTTATTTCTAGAACTACCCTTTCTAGAGTATTTCTAGACTTTTCTCTAGAATACTCATTCTAGAGATCTTTCCTTAATTTTCTACAACTCTTGAATATTCTAGATACTTCTTTGGTATGTCTTAGATATTAATTAAGTTGGTGATGAATTCTTAACACTCCCCCTTAACACCAACTTAATTTGTTCTTTGCGTCTGTTGTGAGCGATTCTTGTAACTCTGCAAGCATCATGATGTCCAAACACTTTGTGAATCCTTTCTCCCTCAAATTTCTCTGCTCCCTGCTCTTTGAAGCTTCTTCAAAGGTAGTAACCTCTTTGATCTTGACCACCTCAGTTAACGATGCATCTATATACTTGAAATTTGGGCATTTTGATCGTGTTGTCCTTCTTAGTTGAGGTTGTGGAGCATCTTGGACTCCTTCTTGCACCTCGTCTGGGCTTCATGTACTCCAGTTTCCCATGAGCTCTTATTTTCTTCTTTTAAAGAAACCTCTTCTATATGTAATTTATGTTTTTCACTCACCTCTTGTTCTGATTTTGCCATACTTTCTTGTCCTCCTTCTTCAGGCTTATGCCGTAGCTCTTGCTTCAATTCTCTTGAATCTGGTAAGGCTACTTCTTTGTACCACCATGCTGGTGCTTCATCAAATACCACATAAGCTGTTTCGGCTAGCATGACATAGATTGACTCTAATCTTCTTCCCTTCATGATTGGCGAGCTTGTAACTTTCAAGTTTTGATATACTTTTACGTCATCCAGTCCAAATAGAATATTTTTTCCAGCAGCTGTTAATTGTGACACAGATAATAAATTCTTCTTCATACCTGAAACGTGGTAGACATTCTGAAGTTCCACTGGTCTCAAGTTGTGATGACGCACGAACATTGTCGTGCCAATATGAGTTATTGGTATTTTTGAATTATTTGCAATCATCACTATTCGATCGCCTTTGTATTCACTCATGTTGATAAGCTTTTTTTCATCGCCAGTCATGTGATTGGAGCATCCGGAATTAACGATCCAATCATATTCATAATCAACTAGTTTCTCACTTACAGTTGCAAGTGCAAGCTCCTGTTCTTCGTTAGAGTGAAAGGTGACAAGCTCTTTCGGTTGATTGCTTTCTTCAACTGCATAAAAAGTCTCAAAATCTCAAGCTTCTTCTTCATCTTTTTTGTTTTGGGTAGAAGTAGCGATGTTACCTTCAGCTTTTCTGTACCAACAGTCTCTAGTATAGTGTCCTTTCTTTCCACAATTATAGCATTTCTCCATTTTTTGTTTGTGGAATCTTGGTTTGCCTTCTTATTATATTGTTGACTTTTTTGAGATTGAATCTTCTAGTCTCCCCCTGACCGTGAGCTTCTCTCTTCGTCCCTTTTTTGATAGTCTTGTCTTTTGCTGAAGAACGCCTTATCTTCATCTCTTATAGAGAGGCTTGATAATGGCTTCTCCAAGTCTTCTTCATTCGTCAACAAATTTTTCAACTCAGATAAAGTTGGTTATGTGGCCCACCCTCGTTTGGCCATAATTATGCTTTTATACTTTGGCCTTAGACCATGAATAAATCAGTTATCATAGTCTATTCAACTTCAACTTATATATACTCTTATAATCAATGTATAATATGTGTATATCGGCTAGAAAAAAGTAAACCATAAAACTGAACAACTACTTATATAAAGATCTCTATTATAATCCTCTATCCCACCAATAAATTACCCCTTAATTAGATGTTTTTATGATGGTAGAGTTTAGTTGAAAGGCAAACGTGATTCAAAAAAGAAATAAAAGGTAAAATGTGTCACTTTTGTAATGGTGAGGCCAAAAAAAAGGGCAAATGTGCCCCTAGGCGTGCACAGGGCAATTTTGGCCTTTCTCCATTTATAAAATAATAAAAACTTTTAATTTCTTAAAAATTTGATCAAACAGGCTATAAGGAAGAATGGAAGATGCACTATCAACAAAATAGACATTAAATAATTATTTAACATGTAAAAAACAAAAATTTCCCAATTACGTGAAATGTGAAAATTTCAGTTATTCACGTAATAATTTCGGAAAATTTTCTATTGGAGAATAATAAAACTAAAATAATTATTTTCACTATCCTTCTAGAGGTGGGATGGAAATAAAAAAGTATTTTAAAAAAATTGAAAAATAAACCGCCTCCTTGCCCTATATAAAGCATCCGATATGAATATTGCGGTATAAAAAACCTCAATTCTTGTACCTCTCTTCAAAGGCCAAAGCTCTCTCTATATCTCTCTGCTTCAACTCTAACTAAAATTCACGCTCCATCAATTAATTTGTGTATGCTACTTATTTAATTACTCTCTTCGGTTCAATTTGTTTGTCTAATTTTAACTTAATATACAAAAAAAATGAATGTTGTGGTGTAGAATGTACGAAAATATATTTTAATCTTGTAATCTTAATTAAAGAGTTATTAGAAAAGAAAAAAGGCATCAAAGTCTTAAATTTTGAATCGATCAACAACAACATACCCGGTATATTCCCACACAGTGGGGTCTGAGGTAGAGTGTACGCAGTCCGTACCACTACCTCAGGGGCGAGGTAGAGAGGCTGTTTCCGATAGACCCCTGGCTCAAAGTAAAAATAGTTTATAAACTAGCATAGTATAAGAACAAGAAAAATTTTGAATCGATCAACATGGAGAAAATATTCAGTAGTTATGCATTTCTTTCACTAATGTACAGAATCTGATCCAAGAGAAGCAAATTAGCCCGTATTTTTTGCATAAACATAGCTATATCATAGGACTTTTTCATGTCTATGAAGGCAGTATATTGTATATGTAATCTCTGTGATTTAACTTTTTAGTAATATTTGACCTTCACATGCATGTGCATCAACTACTAGCGTGTAAATTTACCCACGAGAAAGACTAGTAAAGGCTTTGGCCCTTTGTTTTGGGCCTCTAAATAATTTAACAGCAAATTTTACTAGTCTTGATATGACTCGTCTTAAGATTAATAATCAAACAAGGAATAAGACAATAATAAATTTTTATCTCAAGATTACCTATATTTGCCCAGCATATCAAGCGATGGGTGGAGTAATCGTAAATATAGCCAGAAGAGCTATTTCACTAGCAGCATCAAAATGCCTATACGAACTCAATTCATTATTCGTAATGTAAAGCTATGTTAACTCCACATGAGAGCCTTTTAAATAAAGGCTAAAAAGGCACTCATCAGTCAACTCGGCCCATTTCCTATTTCGCTTTGCTGCCTATTAAGAGAATAGGTCCCGAAAAAGTGGTCACTCTTGGGTGGCCGAGAGTGTTATATAAAAAGGACCAAGGAGGATCCTATTCGAAAAGAGAAGGAGGAGGAGTAGGAGCTAGCTTTAGGAGCGGATAGAAAAAATGTAGAAAGGGCTCTTAGATATAAAGCAAAACTGCATGCTTTTTTTTTTGGAAGCCATCGACGGCGATGGAGCTTAAAAATTAATGTGTATTCAAATCATAGAAGCTAACAATCATCGATTTGTGGAGCAAAGGATAGGACTAAATCAACATGTACGTCTACTTTATCGATAATTCACCAATTATCATTTTTATCTTTTTATGCATGCCTTTTTCTCAACTCCTTTAACAATATGAAGAAGTGCTTATATATTTAAGCATAAAAATTTGTCTTTTCACCACCAATACGGGAGAAATGCTTTATCCAAAAAGCAAAAGAAATTTTCCCTTCAAAATTTCATTTTCCCTCCATATTTCTTACCTCTATTTATCATTCATCTTTTATAGAACCCAAATAAAACACAATAAACAGCCCAAAATAAGGTTATTGGACTACCATTGAGACTCGTACTGGGCGTGACAAAATAATGTCTGTTAAAAGGGTTGGTAAGTGTGTAAATAGGCGGACATTTGGCCATGAAAATTAAAAAAAAAATTGAAAATTTTAAAGTTGAAATTATTTTTTGTCATACTTTTTGTAACAAATATTTAAAATCTAAAAGTATTTTTAAAAATAAAATAAAATATAATTTAAATGAGTTATTTTATGAAAAAATAATTTTCGTAAAAAGAATAAAAAGTGAAAATGGAGTTTGATAGTAATTTTTATAGCCGTGATTTTTGAATAAAGTAAAATAATTTTCGAAATCCTTTGCTTAACAAAAGGACCAAAGTCCACTTTCTCTGATGCTTACCATCTTTATTCATCATTTTCCTCCTTAATACAAAATTTCTCTCTCTAAAAACCTCTAAAGTTTGTAGAGAGAGAAAGAAAACATGTGTCCTCTCAGAATCATTCTGATCTTCCTCTCTGCAACTCTTGCCGGAATATTCCTTCTCCGGAACCTCAAATCTCAACCTAATGTCAACCCCGACGACGATGACGTCAGCGCCGACGACGACAATCTCGGCGATTCACCTGAAGTCTCAAATTCGATTCCTCTCTCCTCCCAGGTGTCCGGCGCCATTGGAAAAGGATTTTGGAGTTGCGTTGATATGGCTAGTGGAAAATATCTGTGGAGGCATTTGGTTTCTTCTCCTTCTAAGGTCGGGTAAACAGTTGATTGCAATTGCCATGTAATCAATTTAGTACTTTTTTTTGTGCTACAACCCCTGTCACAGCCTCTGCCCTTCGTGTGAGCACTTTATGCGCACTGGTAAAATCGCACTAGGCAAGCCCGTGTGACAGGCTCGACTCAGAAGGCATTGAGGGGATCTATCCCGGGTCATCTGTGTGAATAACCACCCTTCAACCCAATTTAATACTCTCTCCCATTTTTTTAATGGTAAATCTAGAGTTTAGCTTGCTTGGGAAAACTGTGATCATGATGTTGTTAATCTATAAAATAGTCCTGTAATCTGTATAGTATAACGTTCATCTTCTGCTTCAATTAATGTGTTCTATAGTAGTTTTTTACCACGTTGTACAAGTAATTTGTTTTTGAGCTGTAATCCGCAGGTTGTGGGGATACGAATGGAACTTTTGACTACGTTTCCTATCAATGATGATTTTATTGTGAAGAAAATGTTTGTTCCTCTCATCTTCGTTCTTAGAGTCTAAGTTTCTCATCCTCATTCTTATCTCTATCCTTAATTACTTGTTATTTCAATATTTTCCATTGTAGTTCAATAGTTTAAGTGTTGCCGTGGTAATTTGGCTATCAGTGATCATTAAATGGTTTGGACATGTTTCCCATCCACATCGACCAAGTAATTTCACGGGTTTGTGTAGTAATCAAACTGCATTATGGGGAAAATTGTCTATGTATTGTCCTGTTATTGACTGTACCCCTCCAGTTCTTTTGGTATATGATGGCACCAACAAGGTTTCTATTGCTGATGAGAGGATGAAGACTAGTAAGGTTGTGGCTGCGTTGCTTGGAGCAGAAAGGATTAATGAGACATGTTTTAGCCGCAGCAAGTGTAGTTAGTTACTCTGCTTACCTTCTCAACTCCTTATTACTTAAGATTTCTTAGCATTTTTGTTGAGCACAAGAACAATAACAATAGTCCTCGTATCATGTTAAGCTTTGCTAGCAGATTTGTTGAGAATATTATCCCGTTAACGTATTTACTTGTTTGAAACTATAATTTCTGAATCTTGCTTTCCTTAATCCCTTTTACTGATGCTTGTAATTTGTTTTAAACAAATCAGAAAAGAGAAGGAGATGTTCCTCCTCCTCCCCTATGATATGACTGACATCTTAAACATCAGGGAGAAGGGCCAGCTGTATTATCTAGAGGAGCAGGAGGTTTTTTTTTTGGCCAAGAGGGTAGCACTCACAGTAAGGACAGTGTTTTTCTTAACATGTTTATTCTAAGAGGACTGCATCTAGTTGTACCTTACCTCGGAAACTCCAGTATCAATGTTGTCTGGCCTAGTTGCCCCAACTGGATTTAACCATTTGACTTCTGACAATAAGAGGAAGAAAATCCCTCTTGTGTAAAAACTCTTGAGTTAGAGTTCGAACTCACCTTCTTTCTTCTATTTCATAGCCTCTTCCATATTCTCAATCGGAATAGTCAGGCCAACAATCTTTTTCTTTTATTAGGAACCAAATCCGAGTGCATTATTAGGTAATGAAGTCCAACTCAAAGAGGTCTTAACCAGGTGTGTAAGCCCTGATTGAGGAGATAAGTTTCGTTGGTGACTTTGAAAGTAGTAAGTCTTAGTGAATTTCTTAGTACTTGCTACTGAGTTGTTAAGAATTAGAAGGAACGCTAACTGTACCTGGAGAGTGATTTAGAGGAGGAAGAAGTTGTATTATATATAAAGAGGTGACTGAGACAAGAGTCACCAATAGTTCAAATGCAATTGAGTTTTCAAGAGGCGCAGTCTCCTTGATAACTAAAGATGAAACGGCACGACTTGCAATTCTTGGTCAATATGAAAACAAAGCCCAAATTTCTCAACAACATTCGCATTGATTTAATCAAACAGAACGTACCAGCAACACGCCTGACTCAAATGAAGCTAAAGGACATAACAGCTGTGGATTTTCTGCTGATACCACAAATAGTAGTGAATTATGCTAGATGTCCCAAAACATAAGAAAGCCTAAATAGATGATTGCAGCTTCTCACAATAGAAAACAACATTTTCTTCATGGTAAACTATGTCCAAATGGTTGCTCCATGGGTAATTTTTGGTTTGCTCGTACTCTTGATTCTTGTAGGTTTCTGACATCTTTCTAATTCCATGAGGACTATCCTATATGCTAGCTTTTGATTACAAACCTCAGCCCTAACTCGAGGACTAGCAATCAGTCTAGGTTTTCTCTCAGACTCGGCTGATGTCTTGCTTACTATAAGGATGGACAGCCAGAGGAGATTTTTCAGCTGAAAAACTAATACCTTATACAAATATCCTTTAGTCCAACTCTTCACATCATAAACAACTACCTTAAGAGCCAAGATAGAAGTTTTAACTTCACCATTTGGATAACAATTTTTTTGGTATAGGAGTAATTGTGGTACTTTCCATGCTGGTTTTGTATGATAGCTCTTCAAGATGCTGCTCGTGTTTCGTCAGTGAGCAGAATGCACGAGACTTTGGTTCTTGATTCTTGCTATCTGAATCAGTGCAAATGATCTCTATGTTCTTATTCTTGGAAGGTTTTTCCTCTCATTCATCATTCCTTTGACTTTGCTATGCTACTATCAGTGGTCTATATTGTCTGTTATTGATAGGCTGCTTGCAACAATATTATCGCTCAGTAGCTCTTTTGGTCCTCATTATTTTATAGTACTACTCAATTATCAGGGCATTCTTATACTAATGTTGTTATTCTTGCAATCAAATGCTGTTTTACTTCCTCAACTGAAAGATGTATTCTTTATGTAATATCTTCTTTGAATTAACTTCAATTTGTTGAGTAATTTCTCGTGTTGCGCTAATTTATCATACTAATTCTTAAGAAGAAAAGGTGATAATGCCATTCCAGTACATGCTAAAAGCATCTCAAATCAGCTAGATATTGAAGTCTGAGTTCATCAACATAGTTATTGTTCTATACCAGCTTTCTGCTTGGCACTTTGGCTCATTGACTGAGATGAGTGATGTTAGTAAATGCTTGGAAAAGTTTCCGGTTTCCGCCATCTGCTTCTTTTACCTCTTCTTGTTAGGTTTATCCCCTCTTTGTGCTATTCTTGAGATCCCACATTTCATGCTGGAGAGTGGAGAATAAAGCTACTTGTTTGTATTCTAGAAATGGTAAGCTTCATTCATCTTCCTGCCTGTGACCCTGCTGCACGGGTCTCCATTTCTGATTTTTCGGTTCCTCAAGTTTTCAATTTAAATTTTTGGCTTGCCCTGACCACGGAGCTAACCTTTTGCATGTTGTTCAATGGATTCAAAATTTATATATGTACATAAAAAACTATCCTATTAGGGGGTTTGGGTGAACACACCCTCCCGTTCCCTTAGATCCGCCCCTGATGTATGTGCTATGGAGTTTTTGACCTTATGACCTTGGTTGATGCACCCCATTTGAATCAAGGGTGGAGCTAGAGCTAGAGTATCAGTTACGGGTTTGGCAAAACCCAACAGCTTTTTGACCAAATCTAAACACAGTTCAAAGAGTAGAACAAAAACTAATAAAGTTCCTCCTAGAAAAATAAATATCATTAGGGAACAAAGGATATGACTAAATCAACATGTCACATCTACTTTATAGATGATTCAACAATTTTGTGGAAGGTGGGGTATTAAGAAAAGTATATGTTATATAGTTGGGATTATTCTAAAGAGCATTTAATATTTATAGCAAAGTCCAATTATATGACTATTGTCAAATTAGAATTTCAGATCTACATAAATGAGACACATAAGAGGGTGAAACATCCAGTACACATATGCTACCGAATTAGATGAAATGGGTAGGGCAATAATAAGAAGTTTTCTGGATTGGTATTTAATTTTTTTCTCTTTTATTTCAAATTCAAATGTTTAATTTCTATTTTTGTTATTCATTTAATGAAAATTTATGAATAAAGTATTCTTATTTTTTCGCAGTACATAAGTATACCCAAGTTATGCTGCACATGACGTCGATTTTTAAAGACTTATACCTCATTAGGCATAAGTTAAGTTGCTAAAAGACAAAAATTAAAGATCAGTTCATTTTAGAGAAAATACATAAAAAAAAAAATTAAACTTGGCTCGACAACTTACTTTAGCACTTAAACTTAATTGATAATTATATACCTTCTTAACAACTTTGAAATGAATTATTTTAAATCTCAGTCTCGCAATGGAGAGTGGATTACACACGCGCCATGTTATTGCCAAATCATTACGACGTCAGTGCCACGTCAATTTTTTTTTTAAAAAAAATAACGCACTAATATATATATATATATATATATATATATATATATATATCCCTGTCTTCTTCGATAGTCTTCTTCCCCAACCCTCGCCCCCCTCCCTTCTTGTTTTCTCCTCCTTTGAACCTCCTGCCCACCCACCCCACCCCACCCCCTTTGTCTTTCCTCTTCTTCTCCAACCCCTGCCACCCCATCCCACCCCACTATTTTCTCCTCCTTTAAACCTCACCCACCCCACCCCTTTCTCTTTCCTCTTCTTCCCAACCCCCGCCACGCCCACCCCAACTCTCTTTCTCCTTCTTTGAACCTCCTCCCCCCACGCACCCCACCCCGTTTTTCCCTCTACGAACTTCCTCCTAAATTTTGAGAATGCAAAAAAGATAAGAAGCAAATCTTCTTTTTTTAATTTTATTTTAGGTGGCTTTAAGTCCTAAATTTCACTTGCCGAAGGCGGTGAGCATTGTCGCTAAAAATACGTAGCACGGCAGAAAATGGGTGAATCCATCCACCCCACTCCTATTTTCACCTCTAATATAAATTAATTTATTTATTCTTAACAAAAAATAAAAATTCTGTTTGAATTTTCTTTATCGGCAATCAGAATTTTCATCCAAAAAATGTTGGAGACGA
This sequence comes from Jaltomata sinuosa, assembly GCA_003996215.1. Lineage (NCBI taxonomy): Eukaryota > Viridiplantae > Streptophyta > Magnoliopsida > Solanales > Solanaceae > Jaltomata > Jaltomata sinuosa. The sequence continues at coordinate 79,872 of QJPP01003275.1, read as the reverse complement.
TGAATTCACCCCATTTCACCTCTTATATATACTTGTGTGTGGTGTGAGGTTTGAATAAGAAGAAAGGGGGTGGGAGTGGGGGGTTTAAAAAAGTAGAAAGGGGGTGGGGGAAAAGAAGTAGACGATAGAGTCGGGCAAGGAGGGGGTAGGGGGTGACAGTGGGTAGTGGGGTGTGAGGAAGAAGGAGTGAAAATTGTGTAAGCTGGAAAAAAAAAGGGCTCCACTTATTTTATTTTATTTATTTTTTAATTATTTACGCGCTTAATCTTTTTTTGTTTGTCACGTCAGCGGTTAGGGTGAAAAATAATTCCCTCCGAAGTTATTAAGGAGGGGTATATAATTATCAACTAAGTTTAAGTGCTAAAGTAAATTGTCGAGCCAAATTTAGAAATTTCTTTAATGTATTTTCTCTTCATTTTAAGGACAGTTCATGCAATTTTATGTTCATTTATGTAAAAAAATCTCTAAAATAGATAGAGAACATATAACTTAAAAAACATAATTTCAATTTTTGAACGCTATAACAAATTTTAAAAATACTACATAAGTTATGTCTTCTTCTTTTTTCCGTACAAATTTATATTGTTGAGTATATTATAGTTATGACTTACGGCATAACTTATGAATATGATGATGCGAAAACATAAGTTTATGCTCCTACAAAAAAGATAGTATTGTTATTTCAATGTCGAAAATATTTACGTCTACTTATGCATTTGTGTGAATGGCCTCAATAATAGATAAACTCATTTTGAATATAATTTTGAATTATTTTAGGCATATAAACTTATATTTTTCGATGAACGGGATTGTTTATCAAAATTCAAAACATTAATTATTTTTGTTATATTTTCATGTCTTAGATATTAATTGAAGGTTCTCTAATTCTTGATTTTCCTGGTAAATATAAATTCACAAGATTATGATGAATATATAAGTTTAGAATGACAAAATTAGCTAATTTATATGATTCGTTTAACTCGCTCAAATTTTAATCGGCTTGGGTTAAAGTGATTTTGTTGATGGATTGATTTGGGCTAACCCAAGTTGATCCATTATAAATCAATAGCCAAATAGACTCATTATGATCCCAATCTTAACTCATGAAAATGTTTAATTTTAGCTTTTAAGACTCAAATTTAAATTATGATTTTTCTATATGAATAATTGTTTAATTTTTTTCATTATCATAGACTGCTATAAATTTATTGTAATTATTATTATTGGTGAAATATTATTATTACTTACTTTTTGTAGAGGAAAAAATCGTTAATATTAGTTGATACAAATAGAAAGGACAAGTAAGATACAAAGTTGCGTTGATGCAACTCATAACATAAAAAATCATCTAATAATATACATAAATTATTGATATTCTATAGATAATCTAACAATGATAAATATTTCATTCTTTATATTATTATTTTCACCCATAAAACAGTATTCATATAGGTATTTTTCATGTCATTTCTAGTTTTAGTTAATTGAGCGGGTCTTAAATTTAAATTTTGAATATGAAAAAATTATGATAGGGAGATTGAGTCTTATGAGATGCAAATTAGAAAGTTGAGATCTTAATGCAAGTATCGAATATCGGGTGAGAAATAAAAAAATGCGAATATTTATTTTTAAATTTGAAACATTGTGAGTAACAATGAAAAAATCTACATAAATAAATTGTAAATTTTTTGAATGGCCACTTCATTATATATATAGTTTTTTTTATATTAGGTGAAATCGTGAAATGTAAATTTGAAAATTATAAAAGTGATGAATCAAGTTGGACTATGACTCATTGTTTAGTCTATCTTAACCCATCTCAACATCAAGGTTGTGTAACAATTTATTTGTCGCATCAACCCATCTTAAATTGTCCAAATATAACCCAAATAGCCTATTTACCACTCCTATATATACCGATAGAATTATTAGATTCATCATAATTAATCAAGGGATCCCATTAATTAATGAATAGATAATGACTTCCAAAGTTCAAGTATTGTGCAAAGAATATTCTTTTCTTTTTGAGGAAAATAATATCTAATTGAAACGCTTTATTAAGAGTTAAAATATTCAATTGAAACATGACTTAGTTTGACTATCTAAATGAAATATTGTCATAGATTTAAGAGACCGAATATGTATTAAGCCAAAAATAACAACTCCAAAAGGATGGTTTGGTACGAGGATGGATAAACAAGGATATTCCACGAGTTTGAATATCCCATGAGATAATTTTATCCACCTACATGAGATAGTAACCACACTATTTTAGTACAAATGATGAAATAAAATAATCCCAAAATCATCTAATACCTTAAATTAAACATGAACTAAAATTAATTTCAAAATTTATTTCGAAATTATTATACTTATACCACGTATCAAAATAAACCCCAAGGGCTCATTTGGTATGAGGTATAATGAATAACTAATCCCGAGATTATTTTTAGGATGAGTTTACTCCATATTTGATTATGATAAAATTGCGGGATAACTTATTTCATGATTAGTTATCCGAAGATCGTAATTCCGAAATTATTATACTTATACCACATATCAAAATGAACCCTAAGAGCTTGTTTGATAGGAGGGATAATGGATAACTAATTTCGGGATTAATTTTAGAATGAACCTTGTTCCATATTCGATTATCATAAAATTATAAGAAGAGATTAAAATATAATTTTTTTAATCCTGGATAACTTGTTTCGGGACCAAACGTGCCCTAAGAAAGAAAGGGAAAAATAGGAAGAGAGCGTAAAAAGAGGGTGTACCAAATAGCAAAACCGACTCGAATAGAAGACCCTGAAAATAGAAGACGACTCAATTTGTGTGAAATCTCTAGTTCTCTACATCTATATAACCTTCTCCCCTGTCATCGTTCCAGGGTTAGTAGTACTAGTTAAACCAATTTCACACACAAAAGGCAAAAGGAATCCCCCACCCCCCCCTTTACCTTCATCCCCTCCCTCTCACCATTTTCTCTTTCTTCGCCTTTGGGGTTTTCCTTGTTCTTCTCTCTCTCTCTCTATAAACCCTATTTTTCTGTGTACAGTCCTCTATACACTCTCTCTCTGGATGAGTCGCCAGGTATCGATTTTTTTTTTTTTTTGTGTTTATTTGATCGATTTAATGTTCTATGCGTTTTTTTCTGATTTTTTTGATGTATTTGAATGTGTGAAGTTTTTTTTTTTTTGGATTTTTTGGTTATTTTTTTGCTCTGATTTGTGTGTTGGATTTGTATCAGTGAATATACAAGGAGAGAAAAATAGAGGTTGGATATGACGACCTTAAGATCGAGTTTGCCGTCGAGGTTAAGGCAACTTCTCTCCAGCGAAGGAGCCATTGGTCCATCTATTAAACTCGACTCTGAGCCTGTATGTATTACTATACTAGTTTTACTCGTTCAGTTTTTTTTTTTTTTTTTTTGCTTTTATTTTGTATTTGTTTTGCTGCTGAGTGTTGTTTAGGTTTGTTTTAGGAAAGGTTGGTTCCTTTTCATAGGGTTTTTGGAATTATTTCACAATGTGCATTCGAGACGTGGAATGTGTGTTGTGTTAGGGTTTTGTATTGATGTGGAGTTGAGAATTAAAATTTAATTACTGTATGTTCTTTTGTTTGTTAGGGTTTATATTTGATTGGAAATAATATTTCATAATGTACCTTTTCTGTATGTGGTCTATACTTGTATTATTGGTCATTTACCTGCTTTTTTTCTCTGCATTTTCTGCTTTCTTATGATTGGAATCTAGAAATTCTATGTCACAAGTGTACTGATCCCGTCTGGGCCTGAAATTTAATATTTCTTTTACAGTGTACTTATGCCACGTGAGTCAAAAATTCATCTTTTTTTCTTGTTTGCTTCTTTTTGTGGTCGTGAAGAATTGGAAATTGCTGCTATTTGTTTTTATGGTTTTATGATTCCTTTGGGTTCTTTTTGTGAAATTATTATTACAAGTACCCAGTCGTGCTAATGGTTACCACGTTCGTGCTAATGGTTACCACGGTGGAATCCTAGCTACGTGTTACTGCTATATACCTGTTTCTCCTTTACCAAGAAAGTACACCTGTCTTTTCCTTTGGCACTGATATCGACATGGTCTCATCTCTCAAGTTTGTTTGAGAGCTGATACTACTAACTATATTAAGGTCCTTGGTAGTAAATGTATCGAAATTAATATTGAACTTGACTATCATAACCAATCTTTACCAGTCATCATCGCAGTTTTGCAACCACTCACATCAAAGAGATACTTAGCTCTAGATCCTAGGTTTGAGATTGGTTCCTGTCAGGGTTGATGAGAGTTGAAGCTGCAGGCTAATGTATAAGGGTTTATGGATAGGTTATAGTGCTGCATAAAGTAGCAACTACTTGTGTGGTGCACACAATTTTTTTGTTCTGATCACATTTGTTTTTATGTGTCAAATAATTCAATTAAAGTGGTCAACGAGTAGCAAATATCTGCCACTGCTCAAAGAAGTCCTTGGAGGACATTGTAAAAGATAAAATAAAAACAAAGAGAACAATTTGGTACATTATTTAAATGAAGTGGAAAATATTAAAGGATAATAGAAGGGTTCAAAGCATAATATTCAAGATTAATGAAGTTCCCTAACCAGTAACCACTCCTTAATACTGGCAAACACTAGATGTTGCTTTAAGAAGAATGTTTTTCCGCTTCCATCGGGAGCTGACCCAACTTGTTTGGGACTAAGGCGTAGCTGTTGTATTGTAGCATGAATGCTTTTCCACGTATAAGCCTACTAGTGTACAAAAAAGGAAGTGAAATTGAAATTGAAAATCTGAATTTACACTTTGGCACAAAAAAGGGTTAAATTATGGTAGACTGATGCCCTCCTTTGAGGATGGTTTGGGCATGTGAAGAGAAGATGCTTAGATGCCCCGTGAGGAGATGTGAGAGGTTGGCTGTGGTGGGCCTGAGGAGAGGTAGAGGTAGGCCGAAGAAGTACCGGGGAGGGTTGATTAGATAGGACATGACACACCTACAACTTATTGAGGACATCTAGATAGTTGGATATGGAGGTCAAGGATTAGGGTAGAAGGTTAGTAGATAGTCGACCGTTGTCTAGTTTCCCTATCAGTATAATTGTTATTACTCTTCTATTATCTTATTCTTCGTTTTTTACTATCTGTTGTTTTTATTACCTTTTGCTTTGGTTATCGTAGTATTTGTTATTGCTACTGTTTTTTCTCCATTATTTTCAGCATGGCTTCTTCACTACTGCATTTCCTTTTCATACTGTTTTTATATGGGTCATTGGCCGAGGGTCCATCGGAAACCTCCTCTCCACCTTCACAAGGTAGGGGTGAGACTGCGTATGCAGTACCTTCCCCCCAAACCACACTTGTGGGTTACACTGGGTATGTTGTTGTTGTTGGATGCCTTCATTTCCATGCAGATTGAACCTTGATTTATATGTATAAAACACATACATAGTATTCAATGCTGTTGTATTCCTGAAGAACTTCCCGGTTCTACTTATCAACAAAAAAGAGCACTGTATCTTTTCTACATTTCTTCTGAATCAGGAGTTTCTTATGAATCAGGAGAAGGATAGGTTTATAAAAATGAGTTGTTTGTAGTATCCCCAATCATTTCTAGCCATGGATACTAGAAATTTGTGATGCACTCTTTTGCATATTCACCACTCTATTTTGTGAAAGACATTATTTAGTCGTGTTGAATTTTGATTGTGAAAGATTTTAAGTGAGAAAATGTCTTTGAGAAACACATTTTTGAACGTAATTCTAGGAAACTGACAGTGGGGGATGATGCTTCAAACTATGGGAGTGAAATGCAACATAACTTCTAAATTTCTGTACTGCTATTCAGACTTGTAATGGGAACATGGGGGACAGTTAGGAGTTAGGACCCGTATTGTATGGGTTTAAGCAATTTTGGGTTTGTACATCTGAAGAGGCGGATCCAAGATTTCAATTTTATGGGTTAGAGATTCTACCACAATTTGTTTGATTTATTGGGTTCAAAATCTATTATTTATATCTGTACTTATTTATATGAGTCAAAGCTACTGGATCCGGATGAACCAGCAAAAATTAAGACTGCATAACATGAAATACAACAACAACAACAACATACCCAGTGTATTCCCACAACGTGGGGTCTGGGGAGGGTAGAGTGTACGCAGTCCGTACCTCTACCTCAGAGGTGAGGTAGAGAGGCTGTTTTCGATAGACCCCCGACTCAAGACAAAAACAGTCTAAAAATAGGCTAAAAAAGACGTAATAAAGATACAAGATAAAAATACACGATAAAAATACAAGAGACAAAATAATATTAAAAACATCATATGAGGATCTTGTCATCGTTCTTTTTTATACAACATTACTTGCAATATGATATCATCAAAGCTTGCTGGTTGGATATTACTAAAATTGAGTTCCATTATTGTGATCATTAGCATGTGATCTTTGGAACCTCATAGTGAATTTAATGGCAATAATTACCTAATAGGAGGATGAAATGGGAGGACTCTGGGATTAGATATGACATGAGCTGGTATGACATTTGTCGATTAGAACCGTATAATGTACATGTGTGATCCTCAAATATATTTTGATCTCAAAATAAATAAGATCCATTTGTCTCGGCCTCCTTTAGGGAGCTGGAGCCATCTGATGTATACATTAAATTAGCTTTACATGTTCTTAATTTCATTTCATCCATCATCACATTCTTAAAAATGCTTTAGTACAAGCCAAACTGAGACCTCTCCGGAAAGAAGATGGTTTCAAACTGTGAAATTCTTGAAGTTCAACTTCAATACTATTTTTCTTTTCCCTGTTACTTCTCAATATCAAACAATTAGTCAATTAGCTACATCTCAAGTCCAAACTAGTTGGGTTCAACAATATGATTCTCTATTTTCTTTTTTTCTCTACTCGGGCCAGTCAGTTTCATTCTGATAATGATAGATATCAACAATATGATTCTTTCTATCCATTTTACTTTTCGAGCCAATTCATTTTCATTCGACAATGGTCAATATTTGTCTTTTACGTCAAATAGGAGCTCTTTAAAACTAGAGGCTCTTTGATTTCACACTTGTCCCCGCACTAAGATTTAAGTCTAACCAGCAATTTTGGCAACATCTGAGCTAATGTAAACCTGACAAAACAAAGACTTAATCCTATATGGGCGACTACACAAGTTTTGTGTGCAGTGTATTTTTTATACGTACAACATATGATACATTCTCCCCCAAAAAAATCAAAGACTTAATCCTGACTAGGTGGGTACTGGTAACATGTATTCTTTCCCTCTACTATGTTTTGCTTCTATCTAAGTTCCCGTTGTTTTTATGAAATTGTGGGGATCCTTGGGAAAATTTTCATCCATTTGATTTTAAGGCTCTTCTTTAGTGTCTTCGATTATCGATCTGTGGCACATATACACATATGGGCCATTCATTTTTTTTTGAAACTGGAAATGTTGTTCTCTCAGCATTTCCTAAATGCTGGTGACCTCTAAAAAAGGCTGTAACAAGCCAAAACAGAAGAGTAATTAAGTAATCCTAAGAGATCTGTTCAGCATTTTCTATACATTGTTCTTTACACCAATAATAGGAAGTTACAATACAACTCTCTTTGATTTTCTGAATGCTGTTGAATCCATATAGGCCAGTCATTTGGTCTACTTAGAATATGTCCAAACAATCGCAGACAAACTTATCATTTATCCTCTGTATGTGCTCTGCGTGTACCGTCTTATTGTATGTACACCTCTTCTCTCAAGTCTTGTCCAATCTTGTATCAGTGCACAATTGCATTTCTACGACAGTCATTGAATATGATAGTGATTCTCTTCCTTATTACTTTTCAATGAGTGCTCTTTAATGTAGCTGAAGATGCTTGCGTATTTTGAGGATTGTAATTGTTTATCATGGTAGAAAATGTTTTGTTGTGGCTCTAATGTTTTCTTGGTGTTTTTTATGTTTCTGGCACTGCCGCGTTCCTTAGCATCAGGCAACACCATACCTATCAAAAGAAAACAAAAATAATCAGGCAATACCATAGTATCTTGCACCTTTTTACATTTTATTTGGATGAACTGTGGTTATTCTCATAGGAGTAATTCTTAAGTTTGTGGGAGCCATCTAATCATCTTCTCATGGATCTAGTAATATACACTGATCTAATCATATGCAAGGAAATAGTAAAGCAATAAATCATCTGATTACTGTCTTGACTTCTGCTTCTTGAAAGAATTGCATGGACTTCTGCTTTTCATTACTGTTCTCTCTTGCAGTAGATGCCATTTCTTTCTTCCGTGCTTGCATCTTTCTTTTCAATGTTTCTCTCCATTAACTGGTATGATCTTATTGTGCATTTATCCGCATGTCAGCCCCCCAGAATAAAGGCCTTTATTGACAAGGTCATCCAGTGTCCTTTACAAGATATAGCAATACCTCTTTCTGGTTTCCGCTGGGAGTATGGCAAGGTGAATACATCTTATCTCTGCTTATCCTGCTTTTGTACTTTAGACTTTTACTTACTTGGCCTTCTATTTTCAGGGAAATTTTCATCATTGGAGACCATTGTTTCTACATTTTGATGCATATTTCAAGACGTATTTATGTAGTAGGAAAGATCTTGTCTTGTCTGATAACATATTAGGAGATGATAGCCCTTTCCCCAAGCAAGCAGTTCTACAGATTTTACGTGTGATGCAGATCATACTAGAAAATTGCCATAACAAGGGTTCATTTAGTGGCTTGGAGGTAAGCTGAAGATGCTAAAAACTTTTCGCTCGTTTTTGAATGAATTGTCTGTAGCAAGAATTCACATTTACTGACGATGTCTGAATTTATTTACTTTGAACCTGGCAGCATTTCAAGCTTTTGTTGACTTCAACAGATCCTGAGATCCTCATTGCAACTTTAGAGACTCTTGCTGTATTAGTAAAAATAAATCCATCGAAGCTACATGCAAGTGGTAAATTGGTTGGGTGTGGTTCTATAAATAGCTGTCTCCTGTCACTTGCGCAGGGGTGGGGAAGCAAGGAAGAAGGCCTGGGTTTGTATTATTGTGTTACTGTAAACGAAAGAAGTCAGGATGAAGGCCTATCTTTGTTTCCATCCAATGTGGAAAATGATGGTGACAAGTCACTTTATCACTTGGGGTCCACCCTTTATTTTGAGTTGCATAGTGCCAATGCCCAAAGCAATGCTGAAGCTGAGGATGGCGCAGTATCAACGAGCATGAGTGTAATTCAGATACCTGATCTCCATGTACGGAAAGAGGAAGATCTGTCGCTAATGAAGTTCTGCATTGAGCAATACAATGTTCCTCCTGAACAAAGGTTTGCGTTGCTGACAAGAATCAGATATGCACACGCATTCCGTTCCCCCAGAGTATGCAGGCTTTACAGCAAGATATGTCTTCTTGCTTTCATTGTGCTTGTCCAGGCTAGTGATTCCCATGATGAACTTGCGTCCTTTTTTGCTAATGAACCTGAATACACAAATGAGTTGATCAGGATTGTCAGATCTGAAGAAACCATCTCTGGAAATGTTAGAACACTAGCAATGAATGCCTTGGGCGCACAATTAGCTGCTTATGCATCATCACATGAGCGGGCAAGGATTTTGAGTGGATCAAGCATCAGTTTTGCTGGGGGTAATCGCATGATCCTCCTGAATGTTTTACAGAGAGCAATCTTGTCACTAAGCAGCTCAAATGACTTGTCATCAGTATCCTTTGTTGAAGCTGTTCTGCAGTTTTACCTGCTACATGTCATATCCTCTTCAAGCTCTGGTAGTGTTATTCGAGGGTCTGGAATGGTGCCAACTTTTTTGCCTCTAGTAGAGGACGCTGATCCGGCACATACACATCTTGTTTGCCTGGCTGTGAAAACACTGCAAAAGCTTCTGGATTATAGTAATGCAGCGGTAACCCTTTTCAAAGATCTAGGTGGAGTTGAGCTTTTGGCTAACAGGCTACAGATAGAAGTGCACAGAGTGATTGACATGGCTGGAGATGATGACAATTCTATGGTCATTGGTGAGCATTTTAAATCTAGTGAAGAGCAAGTATATTCTCAAAAGAGACTTATTAGGGTCTTATTGAAGGCACTTGGGTCTGCTACCTATGCTCCTGCAAATTCGACCAGATCACAGAGTTCTAACGATGCATCTTTACCTGCCACTTTGTGTCTGATATTTAGTAATGTGGAAAAATTTGGAGGTGATATTTATTCCTCGACCGTGACTGTTATGAGTGAAATAATTCACAAAGACCCGACATGTTTTCCTGCTCTGCATGAGTTGGGTCTTCCTGCTGCTTTTTTGTCTTCAGTGGTATCTGGGATACTACCGTCTCCAAAAGCTCTTACTTGTGTGCCTAATGGTCTCGGTGCAATTTGCCTTAACCCAAAGGGACAGGAGTCTGTGAAAGAAACTTCAGCATTGCGTTTCCTTGTCGACATATTTACCAACAAGAAGTACGTGGTAGCTATGAATGAAGGTATTGTCCCTTTGGCAAATGCTGTGGAAGAGCTGTTGCGCCATGTATCTTCACTGAGAGCTACTGGAGTGGATTTAATAATTGAGATTGTTAACAGTATTGCTTCGCGCGGTGATGGTGAACATGCCGAGTCATCAGGGAAATCAAGTGAGACTACTGAAATGGACACGGACACAGATAACAGAGAGAGTGTTGCATCCAGCTCATTGGTTGAATCAACTTATTCAACTGGAGAAACTATCAGCGATGAACAGTTCATTCAGTTGGCTGTCTTTCATGTGATGGTACTTGTTCACCGTACAATGGAGAACTCTGAAACTTGTCGGTTATTTGTGGAGAAGTCAGGCATTGAAGCTTTGTTGAAACTACTCCTACGGCCGAGTGTTGCACAGTCATCTGAAGGGATGTCCATAGCATTACACAGCACCATGGTTTTCAAGACTTTCACCCAACACCACTCTGCTGCGCTGGCTCGTGCTTTCTGTTCCTTTCTCAAGGATCATTTGAAAAAAGCGCTGTCTGGATTTGATGTGGTTTCTGGTGCTTTTATGTTGGATCCTAAAAATACTCCAGATAGGACATTTTCTTCACTTTTTCTAGTTGAGTTTCTTTTATTTCTGGCTGCCTCCAAAGACAACCGATGGGTAACTGCTCTGTTAACTGAGTTTGGAAATGGCAGCAAAGATGTCTTGGAAGATATTGGTCGTATTCATCGTGAAATTCTTTGGCAGTTAGCGTTGCTTGAAGAATCTAAGGTTGATGTGGAGGAAGGTGGTGGTGGTGCAACTGATGAGGCACGACAGTCAGAATTGAGTACAACTGATACTGAAGAACAAAGATTAAATTCCTTCAGGCAGTTTCTTGACCCCTTACTTCGCAGGAGGATGTCAGGGTGGAGTTTTGAATCACAATTTTTTGATCTGATCAATCTATATCGAGATCTGACTAGAGCTTCTAGTCTTCAGCAACGTCAGACCACTGATGGTCCTTCAAACGTCCGGATAGAAGCTAGTCATCAATCACAACAAGCAGGTTCTCTTGATGACGCTGGTGCCAGTAATCGGAAAGAGGACAAACAGAGGTCCTATTATCATTCCTGTCGTGATATGGTGAAGTCTCTGTCAATCCATATCACCCATTTGTTTCAAGAGATGGGCAAGGTAATGCTACTTCCATCACGTAGGCGGGATGATACACTCAATGTGTCAGCTCCATCGAAATCTGTTGCTTCAACTTTTGCTTCAATTGCTATTGATCACATGAATTTTGGAGGTCATGTAACTTCTGGATCGGAGGCATCTGTGTCAACCAAATGTCGTTATTTTGGCAAGGTTATTGAATTTATTGATGGTATTTTGCTTGACAAGCCTGATTCTTGCAATGCTGTTATATTAAATTGCCTTTATGGGCGTGGGGTTATTCAGTCGGTTTTAACCACGTTTGAAGCTACTAGTCAGTTGCTCTTTACCGTCAATAGAGCTCCTACTTCTCCTATGGAGACTGATGAGACACAGACCAGGCAGGATGGAGTTGAGGATGTGGACCGTTCATGGATATATGGTCCCCTAGGTAGTTATGGGAAGCTGATGGATCATCTGGCGACTTCATCTTTAATTCTATCTCCTTTCACAAGGCATTTACTGACTCAACCTTTGATAAGCGGTGATATCCCATTTCCACGGGATGAGGAGACATTTGTAAAGGTTCTTCAATCCATGGTATTGAAGACTGTACTTCCCGTTTGGACTCATCCACAATTCACAGAATGCAATTATGATTTCATTGCAGCTGTTCTCAACATCATTAGACACATCTACTCTGGAGTAGAAGTCAAAAACGCAAACAGTACTGCTGCTCGTGTGTCTGGTCCTCCCCCAAATGAAACTACAATTTCTACAATTGTTGACATGGGGTTCTCCAGGAATAGGGCGGAAGAGGCTTTGAGGCAGGTGGGTTCAAACAGTGTTGAGCTGGCAATGGAGTGGTTGTTCTCGCATCCAGAGGAAGCACAAGAAGATGATGAGCTTGCCCGTGCCCTTGCCATGTCACTTGGGAACTCTGGATCGGAGGCAAAGGAAGATGCTCCCAAAGAAAGCAGTCTGACCATTGAAGAAGAAATGGTTCAGCCTCCTCCTGTTGATGAGTTGTTGTCTACATGCCGAAAGCTTCTACAGATGAAGGACTCTCTTGCTTTTCCTGTCAGGGATCTTCTTGTGATGATATGCTCCCAAAATGATGGTGAACATCGGTCAGCTGTGGTTTCATTTATTGTTGAACAAGTGAAGCTTTCTAGTAATGAGTCTGAGGATGGAAGCAGCAGCATTCTTTCTAATCTCTTTCATGTTCTTGCTCTGATTCTTAATGAAGATACTGAAGCCAGAGAGATAGCTGCAAAGAATGGTTTGGTGAAGGTCTCATCTGATCTTCTTTCACAATGGATGTCCAGTACATTTGATAGGGAGAAAGTTCCCAAATGGGTGACAGCAGCTTTTGTTGCAATTGATCGGCTTGCTCAAGTGGATCAGAAGTTGAATGCTGATATACTGGAACAGCTGAAGGGAGATGATGCTACACAGAAATCAGTTTCGATCAACGAGGATAAATATAATAAGTTGCAGTCTTCTTTGTCTCCAAAATATCTGGATGTTCAAGAGCAGAAGCAGCTTGTTGAAATAGCTTGTGGTTGTATGAGGAACCAGCTTCCCTCGGAAACAATGCATGCTGTGTTGCAGCTGTGTGCAACTCTTACAAGAACTCACTCTGTTGCTGTCAACTTTCTGGATGCTGGTGGATTGCAGTTGCTGCTTTCCTTGCCAACGAGCAGCTTGTTTATTGGGTTTGACAATATCGCTGCTACTATAATAAGACATATTCTTGAGGATCCCCAGACTCTACAGCAAGCTATGGAAGCAGAGATACGGCATAATGTTGTATCTGCTTCTAATAGACAGTCAAGTGGAAGGCTCACACCTCGTAATTTCCTGTTAAATTTGGCTTCTGTTATTCAGCGGGATCCAGTCATTTTTATGCGGGCTGCTCGTTCTGTGTGCCAAGTGGAGATGGTTGGTGAACGACCTTATGTAGTCTTGTTGAGGGACCGTGACAAGGACAAAAAGGACAAAGACAGGGAGAAAGAGAAATCAGAAGACAAAGATAAAATGCAGAATGCAGATCTGAAGTCTGGTGTTGGTAATGTGAGCCATGGCAAGAGTCTTGATGCGAGTTCTAAGAATGTCAAAGTTCATCGAAAGCCGCCTCATAGCTTTGTAAACGTAATTGAGCTTCTATTGGATCCAGTTGTCAAGTTTGTTCCTCCATTGAAAGACGAACCGGCAGCAAAAGAGAGCCTTAGTTCAACTGATATGGAGATTGATGTTTCCGCAAACAAGGGTAAAGGGAAAGCTATTGCCTCTGCTTCTGAAGCTAGTGAAGCGGACAGTCATGAATTATCTGCATATATGGCTAAGATTGTATTCATTTTGAAGCTTCTGACGGAGATTCTTTTGATGTATACTGCTTCAGTTCACATTTTGCTTAGAAAAGATTCTGAAGTTAGCAGTTGCATAGCTGTTCCTCTACGGACAGGGCACCTTGCTGGTGGTATTTTTCATCATATTCTTCATAAGTTTTTACCGTATACCAAGAGTTCTAGGAAAGAGAGAAAAACTGATGTGGACTGGAGGCAAAAACTTTCGAGCAGAGCTAGCCAGTTTCTCGTGGCATCTTGTGTTCGCTCGACGGAGGCAAGGAAAAGAATATTTACAGAGATTAACAGTGTCTTTAGTGATTTTGTTGAGTTGGGAAGTGGTTTTAGGGCCCCGGGAATCGAAATTCAAGCTTTTATTGATCTTCTCAATGATGTACTGGCTGCTCGTGCACCTACAGGTTCTTCTATCTCAGCAGAAGCTTCAGCCACTTTCATAGATGTCGGTCTGGTTCAATCTCTCACCCAAGCTCTTCATGTCTTGGACCTGGATCATACTGATTCTTCCAAGGTTGTTACTGGTGTTGTAAAAGTTCTGGAGTTGGTAACAAAGGAGCATGTCCATGCGGCTGAGTCCAATGCTGGGAGGGGAGAACAGTCGACAAAAACTCAGGATCATAATCAGTCTGGAACTACTAATGATGCCTTTGCAGTTCAGACTAATGAAACTGCATCACAGCCTAATGTGAATTCAGTGCCAGCAGATCACATTGAGCCCTTTGGTGCATCTCAAAACTTTGGTGGGTCCGAAGCTGTCACTGATGATATGGAACATGACCAGGATATTGATGGAGGTTTTGGTCCATCCAATGAAGATGATTACATGCATGAAAGTAATGAGGACACTAGAAATCTGGAAAATGGCCTTGAGATAAGATTTGAAATCCAGCCTGATGTCCAAGAGCATCTTGATGAAGATGAAGATGAAGATGATGATGATGATGATGAGATGTCAGGCGATGAAGGAGATGAGGTTGATGAAGATGAAGAGGGGGATGAAGAACAGAATGATCTCGAGGAAGATGAAGCTCATCACTTGCAGCATCCTGATACTGATCAAGATGACCAAGAAATAGATGAAGATGACTTTGATGAGGAGGTAATGGATGAAGAGGATGAAGAGGATGAGGATGAGGAGGATGGTGTAATACTTCGTCTGGGTGATGGAATGAACGGAATAAATGTATTTGACCATATTGAAGTTTTTGGTCGAGAGCATAGTCTCTCCAGTGAAACTTTACATGTTATGCCTGTTGAAGTTTTTGGTTCTAGGCGCCAGGGGCGTACAACGTCCATCTACAATCTTTTGGGAAGAGGTGGTGACAGCATTGCTCCTTCACAACATCCCCTTCTGGTGGAACCCTCTTCCTTGCTGCAATTGGGTCAACCACGGCAATCAGGTATCTGGACTTCTTCTGGTTATTATCTTAATTTCTCTGATGTGAAATCTCATTGCTTTTTGTTATTAGTTTCAAAAGAAATCTCATTGCTTTCTTCCTTTTCATCACAGAGAGTATTCGTGATGCTTATTCTGATAGGAGCTCAGAAGGAACCTCATCGCGCTTGGATTCTGTTTTCCGTTCTCTCCGGAGTAGCCGTCACGGCCAACGGTTCAATTTTTGGACCAATGATAACCAACAAAGTGGTGGATCAGGTGCTTCAGCTCTTCCACAGGGTTTTGAGGATTTGCTTGTTTCCCAATTGAGGCGGCCAAGCCCTGAGAAATCAGCTGATCAAGATGCTGCAGAGGGGTCTCAGAATAGAGGTGAGGGCACCCAGTTTGCTGGATCAGGTGAAATGGCAGCTGAAAGTGCTGTGGAGAACAATAGCAACAATGAAGCCATAGATGCCTCTGCCCCCTCAACAGTTTTGGATGAGTCGGGTGGTGCTAATGTGACACCTGTAGCAAATATGTCTTCCCAAGGAACAGATGCACCAAGTAGACAATCTCAACCTGTCGAAATGCAGTTTGAACAGAATGATGTTGCCATAAGGGACGTTGAGGCAGTTAGCCAAGAAAGCAGTGGAAGTGGTGCAACTCTGGGTGAAAGTCTTCGAAGTCTTGATGTTGAAATTGGAAGTGCAGATGGGCATGATGATGGTGGCGATAGGCAAGGCTCAGCAGATGCTCGAACTAGGAGGAATATTGTTTCTTTTGGAAATTCTACCCAGGTAAGTGCGAGGGATGTCGCCCTTCACAGTGTATCTGAAGCTTCAGAACATCCAAATCAAGAAGCGGAACAAAGTGGACCCAATGAGGAACAGCAACGTAATGCAGATGCTGATTCTGGATCAATTGATCCTGCATTTCTAGAGGCGCTTCCTGAGGAGTTGCGAGCTGAGGTTCTCTCAGCTCAACAGGGCCAAGCAACTCAACCACAAAATTCTGAGCCTCAAAATGGTGGAGATATTGATCCAGAATTTCTTGCAGCCCTTCCGTCTGACATACGAGAAGAAGTGTTAGCACAACAAAGGGCACAACGGCTGCAGCAGTCACAAGAATTAGAAGGCCAACCTGTTGAGATGGACACCGTGTCAATTATTGCTACATTCCCTTCAGAACTACGGGAAGAGGTACTACTTTTGATGAATTAAGTGCAATCGAATATTATGTGAATTTTAATTTCATTTACTCTATATTAAGTAGCGATCTTGTTTTCCTATTTCTTTTTGTTTTTTTTTAATTTGTGATTTAAGTTTGGTTTTCATGAATCCTTTTATGGATATCATTGGGTCTTATATTTTATCTCACAGGTCCTTCTGACATCTTCTGATGCCATTCTTGCTAATTTAACACCTGCTCTTGTGGCGGAAGCAAATATGTTGCGCGAGAGGTTTGCACGAAGGTATAACCGAACACTTTTTGGTATGTATCCTAGAAGTCGTAGAGGCGACTCTAGGCGGAATGAACAATTGGACAGGGCTGGTGGAACCCTTTCGCGTAGATCAGCTGGAAGTAAGCCTCTTGAGGCGGATGGGTCTCCCTTAGTCGACACTGAGGGATTAAGAGCGTTGGTGCGGTTGCTCCGTGTATTCCAGGTATAAACTTGGTGGGTTGAATTACTGGTTTCTTGCCTCTATGATTTGAATGTTGACACCTCTGGTTCTTTTGCAGCCAATTTACAAAGTCCCTCTACAGAGGCTGATGTTGAATCTCAGTGCACATGCTGAAACAAGAACAGCTTTAGTGAAAATATTTATGGACTTGTTGATGCTTGATGTTGGACAGCCTGCTAATGATCTGAATGCAGCTGAACCCCCATATCGACTATATGGTTGCCAAAGTAATGTGATGTATTCGCGTCCTCAGCATCTTGATGGTGAGACATTATCATCTTGCTTAACTTTTTGATCATGTATTACATAGTACTATTGTTACTACTGTTGTATTTTTTGCCTTGGCTAAATTTGATTCATCTCATTGCCTTGTAGGAATTCCTCCATTACTATCTCGTCGTGTTCTTGAAACACTTACATACTTGGCAAAGAACCATTCTTTAGTTGCAAAGACTCTACTTGAATTCAGGCTCCCTAGACCAGTGCCGGAAGGGCCAATAGTTCCGGATCAAAGGCGTGGAAAAGCTGTTATGGTTGAGGCTGATGGACCTGATAGATGGCAGCTTGAAGGACAAGTATCTCTTGCATTGCTTTTGGGCCTATTAAATCATCCCCTTTATTTGAGAAGTGTTGCGCATCTAGAGCAGGTAGTTTGCACAAGTAGGATGTCTCTTTGAGTAGTGTCATTATCTGGTGTTTCTTGCTTAGTCTGGTGTTTCTTGCTGTCTGTAACTATTTCCCATTTTGTTTCTAGCTGTTAAATCTGCTAGATGTTGTAGTCCAAAACACCGAAAGCAAATCAAATGCACGTGAAGAACCTGGCACATCCTCTACAGAGCAACCAACTGGTCCTCCAATTCAATCTGCTGAAATGAATACTGAATCTCATGCAGCTTCATCTGAGGTTGAGGACAAATCTGGAGCATCATCCTCTGTTGTTGACAGAGACCAAAGTACTGAAAGTATTCTACTTAGTCTACCACAATTAGAACTTAGACTCCTGTGCTCATTGCTTGCCAGAGAAGGGTAAGCTAGTTCCTAATCCTCTAATGTACTTATTCAAATCATTTTCCTTATGTGGTTCTACATGCTGATTCTTCTTGGGTTAACTGGTTTTTTAAATGTGTATTTAAAATCTTAGATACTATGGTTAGATGTGACAAGTTCTGTAGATATTACTTCTATAAGACACCCCTTAATAAATAGACTTGTGAGTTGGCCAACAATGTGATATGCTTTACTAATTTTGCACTTGCTGTATATTTTCCATCTTGTTCAAAAGTGGGATCGGTAAAATAACTGACTGCTTGATGTGATGGTCTTGTCAAAATCGTGCCTATGGCTTCTATTTCAGGCACTAAATTATCAGTTTGGTTGCACATGCACTTATTTGATATTGTAATACTTTGCTATTGTTTTCACATGACCTAGTACATTTTTGAACCTTCAGTTGGTTAATTTTACTCGAGTTACGCTGAATAATGTATTATTTTATTCGTTATTGAAGCTGTTTAATGGTTTCTTCTTTTATTAGTCTTTCAGACAATGCTTACTCATTGGTAGCTGAGGTACTGAAAAAGTTGGTGGCCATAGCTCCTGCCATTTGTCATTTATTTATTACTGAGCTAGCTGGCTCTGTGCAAAGTCTGACCAGATCTGCAATGGATGAGTTAAACAAGTTTAGGGAAGTGGAAAAAGCACTGCTCAGTACCACTTCAACTGATGGCGCTGTGATACTAAGGGTTTTACAAGCATTAAGCACTCTTGTTGCTTCAATTGGTGACAAGAACAAGGATAATAATCAGATTATTTCTGAGAAGGAGCACGGTGCTACTATCTCCCTGGTTTGGGACATTAACACAGCTTTAGAACCTCTATGGCAGGAGCTGAGCACTTGCATTAGCACAATAGAGAGTTTTTCTGAAACAGCACCCAACCTGTCACGCTCATCCATTGTTACCACATCTAAACCTTCTGGGGCAATGCCTCCGCTTCCTGCAGGCACACAAAACATTTTACCGTACATAGAGTCCTTTTTTGTGATGTGTGAGAAGTTGCATCCTGGGCATTTGGGTGCAGGGCAGGAGTTTAGTATTGCTACAGTTCCTGATCCAGAAGAAGCTACTGCTTCTGCTATGCAGCCGAAAACTCCTACATCTGCAACGAAAGTTGATGAGAAGCACATTGCTTTTGTAAAATTTGCAGAGAAGCACAGAAAACTTCTTAATGCTTTTGTTCGGCAGAATCCTGGACTACTGGAGAAGTCTTTCTCCATCATGCTGAAGGTTCCTCGTTTTGTTGATTTTGACAATAAAAGGTCCTACTTTAGATCTAAGATTAAACATCAACACGACCATCATCACAGTCCTCTGAGAATTTCTGTGAGAAGAGCTTATATACTTGAAGATTCATATAATCAGCTGCGCATGAGGACAACTCAAGAATTGAAAGGGAGATTGACTGTACATTTCCAAGGGGAAGAAGGGATTGATGCTGGTGGACTTACTAGGGAATGGTATCAGTTACTTTCCAGAGTAATTTTTGATAAGGGAGCTCTACTGTTTACTACAGTTGGCAATGAAGCAACATTTCAGCCAAATCCCAACTCTGTGTACCAAACGGAGCACCTCTCATACTTCAAATTTGTTGGGCGAGTTGTGAGTATCTTCCTTCTTGGTTCTGTTTGCTTGAGTCATTTAATTTAACAATATCTGATGTGCTTTATGTAAATATCCCAGGTTGGGAAGGCACTATTTGATGGTCAACTTCTTGATGTTCATTTTACACGGTCGTTCTACAAGCATATACTTGGTGCTAAAGTGACATATCATGATATCGAAGCTATTGATCCTGACTACTTCAAAAATTTGAAATGGCTGCTTGAGGTGCAGTATTATCTCTGTTCTTTGTGATTATGGAAATTATGATTAAATATTTGCTCTGCTCACATTTCTTGCTTTGTGTAGAATGACATAAGTGATATTTTAGACCTTACATTCAGCATTGATGCTGATGAAGAGAAGCTGATACTTTATGAACGCAATGAGGTATGAGTTCTTCAGAGGCAATTGAAATTTCAGCATTTTTGTTACCGAGGCTCTGATTGCAATTTGTGTAATGCAGGTGACTGACTATGAACTAATCCCGGGTGGACGAAATATCAGAGTCACTGAGGAAAATAAGCAACAGTATGTTGACTTGGTGGCTGAGCATCGGTTGACGACTGCTATCCGCCCTCAGATAAATGCATTTTTGGAAGGATTCAGTGAATTGATTCCGCGGGATCTGATCTCTATTTTTCACGACAAGGAACTTGAGTTGTTAATTAGCGGTCTTCCAGACATCGACCGTATGTCTCACTATTTCCTTTATTTGTTAATCTATGTGGTAATCCTGTCTTAGATAGTTATTTGTCAATATCAAGAAAGAGTTGCTTCTTACGTTTAATTTGCCCCTTGATTTGCAGTTGATGACTTGAGGGCAAATACAGAATATTCTGGATACAGCCCAGCATCACCTGTTATTCAGTGGTTTTGGGAAGTTGTTCAAGCTTTTAGCAAGGAAGACAAAGCTCGCCTCCTTCAATTTGTCACTGGGACCTCAAAGGTAGTTTGTTGTTTTCATTTGATTACAGTTGCATGTTAAATATCTCCTGCAATCATCTAACAAATCTTTGTCAACTTCTCCAGGTGCCGTTGGAAGGGTTTAGTGCACTGCAAGGAATCTCAGGTTCTCAGAAATTTCAGATCCACAAAGCTTATGGCAGTGCTGATCACTTGCCTTCAGCACATACATGGTAATTACTTAATCATCTGTAACTAAACTATGATTGCCCTTGTGATGCTAAAGATTTCTGCCAGGAAAAGATCTGTGTTGCTCCTCTCCAAGTTACTTAATCTTCTTTCGTTTATGTCGCCATCCTAATTTACTTGTATTGCTGAAGATACCAGAAGAAGAAGTCCATGTTGCTTCGTCTGTCCAAATTACTTCTCTTGCTTTCCTTTTTATGTGCATCCTAATTTACTCAGATGAATTCACTGCTCTTCTCTATGAGATGGGAGGGAAAGCCTTCTTATTTGAGTATTTCAATCAAATGTTGACTAATATTAGTATTATCTTAATCCCTACTGACAGCAAGTAAAAACTTCTTTCTTTGAGATCGGACAGTGTTGTGAATTCTACTTGTATCTTCATTACTTATTTACTGCGAACACTCCTTAACTATTATTTGCTGGGTGCAGTTTCAACCAGTTGGATCTACCAGAGTATCCCTCTAAAGAGCATCTAGAGGAGCGACTACTGCTTGCCATTCATGAAGCCAACGAAGGATTCGGATTTGGTTAAAACACCAATGGGTCTCTGAATTAGATTCTGTAGATAATTTCCATGTTAAAAAAGAGATTTTTTTTTTTATACAGGAGAACAGTCTAAGGGCATTTTAAGTCTGTGAGATACCTGTCTATAATGCTGTACAGTCTATTTGCTATGCCAAATGATCCTGGCAGTTCTTTTTTTGCCAATCGTTTTCCTTATCTTCTCTTTCCCCTTTGCAAATAAGTTTCTCTACTTTCTGCTGGCCTTTGTTGCTGTTGTAGCCTGCAGGAGAAGCATAGGACCTTGCAGTTTTTTCAGAAGTAAAGAGGCTATTTCCGATATGGAGAGAGTATTTTTACTTCAATTATACAGCTAGGTGATATTTCTTGCCTATTAGCATCTCTTCACCAGTTCATGCACTACTTCAATAAATGTGTACTAAAATGACCCAACAAGATAATTCACTACGTTCTTTAGCCAGCAAGCTAAAATGGAAATTTATTTGATAGCATTATAATTGGTAACCGTGAATAAATTGTAAATAGCTTCTTACACTAATGATGTAGAAAGTTCATCTTTATATTAACTTAGACTCGGTTTTAAACCTAATAAGACTTCTGACTCGAAAAATATTGCCATGAAAAAAAGAACGAAAATTATGTTCGTATTTGCTAGATTTTAATTTTTGCAATTCATTGATGTCATGCATTGCATAAACATTATTATTTGTATGGTCACGCTTGATATAATTAAATTTATACTAACTAAATTTAGTGCAGAATTGCAAACATGATTTGAGTTGAAAACTTTTACGAAACATTGAATTCATTATACTTTTTAAATTTAGTTCATAATATTCTAATTAGGAAGAGTTCGCAATCAGGTGTATGATTGGGGAGAATCAATTTTCTTGGCCACTTTTAAATTTTTTTTTCTTCTTTTAAGATGAGATTTTTAATTTTTATATATAAAAAAGTTGATTTTTGGTTAAATTCGAATTGTGGCAATCGTCATTTATTAAATATGGTAACTTGAGATTTTCTCCTTGTGTGATTAGCCTTCAAATGTGTGACAGTTTAGTACTTGCTCAGTGATAGTTTATTCGTCTTTGCTATGACGGACTAATTTTCTTTCTTTAAAAAGTTGAGCAGCCTTGATAGGAGGACACTAGATTGTAATTTTCGGCGGATTCCAAAAAAAAGTTAAACATTATTTTATTTAGTTATAGTAATTAATATTCTCAAATTGTCCTAATAAATTTAATATAAGTAACAAAATCCTAAGTTTTCATCATCAAAAGTTGTTGCCTGTCTCGGTGTAAATAGCAAAGGATGATAAGAATTATTTGTCACGCTCCGAACATAGACCCTGACCGTGGTTGTTATCCGATGTCATTGCTGACTCGAGCATACCCTTGCTCTGACATAATACTAAACACGAGTTGAATATAAGCGAAAACGCTGTGAAACAGTTTAAAAAATAAATCTATATATTTAAACATACTTTAGAAAGTGACACGAGTCAATACATAAATTGAATACATGCATTGACTTGACTGATTGCTATCTATCTAAAGAGTTTCTAAATTGAAAATATGAGTACTAACTACTAACTGTCAGGACAAGGTCTCCGGTCTAACTTTATTCAACCAAACTGAACTACTAAGCTCCCGAACTGAGCTTAGACATAACTAAGTCCTCTGAATGCAAGGATGATTCACCAACAAGTTGAGGAGGTGAAATCTATTGAAATGCCTAGTGACGAATCTGAATAATCGAATCTGCATCATAAAATGATACAACGTCAAATGTTATAAGTACATGGGATGTACTGTATGTAAAATAGCTTAATGAAAGCAACACTAACGACTAATAAACTGAATAACTGAGCATGAGAATGATATACATCAAGATCATGAAGTCAAAAAATACCTTAAATAGGTATTTGGCCCATATTGAGCGGGAGAGAACGCGGAAGAGCCTGCCCTATCTTAAGGTAATTCGTGCCGATCGTTATTCTATATGATGAGTGATTTATTGAATTGCTAGTCTGTCAATGAGAGAAGTGATAACTTCGAGAAAGTCCCGCCCAAAGAGCTTAGCCAAGAGTGGACTAGGCCATATGGCGGTCCCCCAAAGCCGGTCAATTATTGGAATCCTTTTTTTTAAAAGAAGAAGTTAATGGTCGAGTGACAAATAAGAGTAGTAGATCATATTCGATGAAAGCAAAAAGAAAAAAAGAATAATTGAAATCCATAGTTGTGTACTGGACGTTGGATGTCCATAGAAAACTATGGCCTTCTCATTTATTCTTTCTAAATCGGTAAACGTGCTACGAATTCAGACAGAAGCAGTAACCATCTTGCGGTCCTTCCCGGGCTTGGATCGAGGAAAGCAGGCTTGAACAAGTCCTCCGTCCCAGATTTCATCGCCTCAGCCATCTGGTTCACCGGTACTACCAAAAAGTCTCATGCTTAGTTACTGTTATTGATGGTTTGATTATCTTGGACCACGAGGACCCCAGTCGTGCTTCTGGTTTTCATTCCAATCGTTCAAATATATATAGGCCGGCCGTACTTGTGATGGTTCCCAAGGATCCAATATGACCACTTAGGTCAACGTTGCCACGATATTGTTCTATGGATGCGGGCGGTTTAGAAGTTCGGCCCAGTTTTTTTGGTGTCGTAGGGGAGATAAACACATATTACATTTTGACCTTGTTGATTGAGAATCGCATCTGTGGCTACTGCTGTTTTACCGGTCTGTCTGTCCCCAATAATTAATTCTCGCTGACCACGTCCTATAGGGATCATCGAATCAATAGCAATAAGACACAATCCACTGCCTTGATCCACTTGGCTACATCCGCCCCCTCGCCTACTTAGTATTTCATTTTTACATTATTTATATTAGAAAACAAAAGATTCAAGTTCGAATATTTCTCTTCTTTCTTATTTCAATGATATTATTATTTCAAAGATAAGAATATGAAATCAAAATTATATTTTTTGTGAAATGAAATAAAAAAGATATAGTAACATTAGCAACAAGAGGAACACGTTATATTTCATTTCTATAATTTTAAATAAATATACTTGCGTATCAACAACGGAGTCTATCATTTCCTCCCTATAAGCTTTCTCCCATAAAAGGGTTCTTAACCTACTCGCGAGCTCCGCTTGACGAGTGTCGTCATCGAGAAGCGGAGTTGAATACCTTAGATATAAGACATTCTGATTATCTGAGTCAATAATGCAACTGAAAAAATTAAATCAATAGTATAAACTGAATGAAACTGATCAACTGGACGATTGAAATTGAGTAATAAGTAAATTATATATAATGCATTATAAAACATATTTAGAAACTGGTGGCCTTGTCCATAAATCATATTATCTAAAATACTAAGTTTTTTGTGTGGGTAATTTTTTATGATCGACATATACATGTGAGCTCATGATGTCCAATCTCTAGCTCGATTGGGGAAGTTGTTCTATGCCTTGGCAAGGCATAGACAAAAAACTGAACTGTGAATTCATACTGAGTTCTTACCAGGAGCTTAAAGAGGAGTCATCAGTTACCAGCGACACGATCCTATCCTATGCTGGCATACATAATTTTGGGGCATATGTTATCTGAATCTATACCCATCTCGGCTGACATAATCCTCCCAAAATATATAGATGCTCACAATATAACCTTTTTAAGGTAAATCAAAATCATGTTGGTGAGTCTCAGCTCAAAATCATATCATAAAAATATACTATTGTAGAGTCTCACCTCTAATTTATCTTAAAAAATACTGTTATTGATCCTTGCCTCTAATTTATCTGAAAAATATTATTGTTGAGCCTTAGCTCTAAATCTTTATGAAACATGCTAAATTGACTTTCACGATAAGAAGACATTCTTTCTTTTCAAAACATATCAATATGTATAAGAGAACTTTGTAAATTTTCATGAAGTAGACTTTCACAATCATAAAATAATTTTTATAGAAATATGATATAATTATTGTAAAATATAAGATAGCTTTCGTAACCTTTGAAATAGACTTCATGAACATGAAATAGGTATATATAATCAAGAGATAGGCTCAAATTCTGAATTTCTATTGTTATCATGAAAGATTCAAGAATTATAATCAAAAAGTAAAAAAAAAATTAGGCTTTTAAGATTAAATTCAAAAACCCTATCTTGATTCATGAACGAATTGAAATAAAAAACATACTTGTGAAAAAGAACATGGTTCCTACATTGAAGGAGCCTTAAATACCTTGAGAAAAGGAAGAACTCTAGAGAAGAAACTGGGAGCTTCCCTTGCTTGAGTTCGAGAGAGTTCTTGAAATCCTTCTGTGAGTTGGAGAGAGAGGAAAGGAAGGAGCATAATATTTTAAGTGTTTTTTTTGCTAAGGGAGAGTGGAGGAAACACTTTTTTTTAAGGTAAGTAGGGATTCATATTCAACAAGCTAGCAAGATAAGATCTTTCAAGGAAGAAGCATTATTAATTAATGCAGGAAGGAATCTTTGAAACGTGTATAAGTAGTATTCATAAGTGATAGGTTAAAAATATCCTTAAATAATTAAAGTGAGAAAAGAATAAAAAAATTCAACTGAAATGGCCTTGGAGCACCGCCCTAGCCATAACACCAACATGCTAACTTTTAATTTTTCTGAAGTTTAGGCAGTGAAGAGGCGCGGTGGTCATAGCCCCGGCCTGCCAACTCACCTGAAATTTTATCTAAGTCCCAAAATTTATTTTGATTTATTTCTAACTTGATCAAATAACTTGATTTCTAAATCCTAACATGCATGCAGAGCAACTTAAACATACCTCAAGGAGCAAAGTGTTACACCATTGACGAAGACGACTTGATTGAGTTGACGGAGGATGACTTGGACAATGATTGGAGATAATAATTGTCTTTATTAGGCCAAGAATATGTTGTCGGACAAATTCATGGTATTTTTTCTTCTTTTTTAAAAAAAAATATTTTTGAAATAAAATAAGGCTTTGTAGTAGAAAATCCAGTAACGAATTCATATATCAGGTCTATCAAGGAATCTTAATCGGATATAAGATTACGAGAAAATGAAGTCTCTTGCGCTCTTACAATTTGAACAGAAGAAAATAATCTTTTCAAATCTCTTATGTGTAAAAATAACTTATTATAAGAATGAAAGATCGTAAAAATAAAATCTCTTATGTGTAAGAATGAAGATCTCTTATATGTTAAAATGAAAATCTCTTTTACGTAAAAAAAATGAAGATTTCTATATAAAAATAAAAAAGATTTCTTGTAAAAAAGACATATTATTTTTTTAAAAAATTGTAAAAAGTTAAAAAATCATTTCTCCCTGTCGTTAAATTTTAGACAATTTTAGACTCTATATATTTGATGCATTCTCATTTTTATGTTGATAGGGATTTAAATTTGATAAACCCTTTCAGTTGTGTATGTGTAGCAGCATCTTTCTCATTTTTGTATCTAAAAGATACTCTGTGTTTTATCAAATGATTAAGAGTTTGACTACTGTGATAATCAAGAAGTACTTTGCTCCTGACATACATATGCTTTTTTTCTATATATGTATCTTGTGTCTTAATCATCTACTAATTTTTATTAGTGATTATTATTGACCGCATGGAGTAGAATGCCCTATTAAGACCATTATGAAAGTATATGTAGGTGGATCTCGAATATTTTGTTACATTAACTTTAAAATTGACAACAATGATAAGGAAGAAAATTTTCAAGCAAAAGTCTATATAACTTCTAACGGGACTATTAATGTTTCATATTGCAAGCACAAAGACTACACTATTGTTGAATGTGCAATTATATATCATTGCATGAGAAACAATGTTAGCTTTAATTAAATTAGAGTCAGCACCTAATTGTAAACATTGGGAGATACAATTTGTACTTATTGTTCATATCTTAAGTAAGCAAAAAAAATAAGATGAGCAACAAATGCAAGCTGTATCTCCAATGTCTACAATTAAATGC
The DNA here is from genome assembly GCA_003996215.1 of Jaltomata sinuosa. Classification (NCBI taxonomy): domain Eukaryota; kingdom Viridiplantae; phylum Streptophyta; class Magnoliopsida; order Solanales; family Solanaceae; genus Jaltomata; species Jaltomata sinuosa. Next base: position 52,497 of record QJPP01003275.1, on the reverse strand, counting down.
TGACTTTAATTTTAATTAAGGAATGTATTATTCCTCATGCGATGATGTATACTTGCATATTCAGCAACAACGTAGACCTGGTGTTTGCAATGTGAAACACTAATAGTCTCCTTAAAGGTTATATAGACCTCTACATTAGTAGTTCTGTTTTATGCGGTCAATAATTGTCACTAATAAAGATTAGTAGGTGATCAAGACACATGACACAAAATACATATATATCTAGAGAGTATAATTATGTCAGGGTCAAATAACTTCTTGATTACTACGATCGTCAAACCTTCAATCATTTGATAAAGCACATAATATCTTTTAGAAATCAAAATAAAAAAGATGTCGTTACACATGCACAACTCAGGTGTTCATCAAATTTAAATTCCTATCAACACAAAATTGAGAATGCCTCAGATAAATAGTCTAAAATTATCTAAAATTTGTAGGTAGGGAGAAATAATTTTTTAGCCTTTTATAATTTTTTTTAATTTATGTTTTCTTACAAGAAATTTTCTTCATTTTTATATGGATTAGATCTTCATTTTTGCACGAGATCTTCAATTTAATACATAAGAGATCTTCAATTTAATACATACGAGATCTTCATTTTTACACATAAGAGATTTTATTTTTACGATCTTTATTTTTATGATCATTTATTTTTACGCATAAAAGATCTTACAAGATCATTTTCTTTTGTTCAAATTATAAAAGCGCAAGAGATCTCATTTTCTCGTAATTCTATATTCGATTAAATTTTTTTGATAGACATGATAGAGAAATCTCTTACTGTATTTTCTAATACAAGACCTAATCTTATATCAAAAAAATATTGAAAAAAAGAAGAAAAAGTACCAGAGATTCATTCGAAAATATATCCTTCGCATAATAAAGATAACTATTATCCCCAACCATTAATTTGTCCAATTCATTCTCCATCAACTCAATCAAGTTGTCTTCATCAACAGTTCTTACGATCCTTTGCTATTTGAGCCGACACAAGCAACAAGTTTTGATGAAGTAGAGTTAGAATTTTGTTATTTATATTAGGTTTACTAGGGACAATTTGGGAATATTAATTACTACAACTAAATAAAATAAAATTTGACTTCTTTTGAAATCCGTCAAAAATTAAGATCTAATATCTTCTTATCTTTCAGAAAAAAGAAGATATATTCAATTTTTTATATATAAAAATAGAAATCTCATCTTAAAAGAATATAAAATTTTAAAAAAAATTATAAGAGGCCTACTAAATTGATTCTCCCCAATCCTACACTTGATTGCAAACTCTCCTAATTAGACTATTATATTATTCTTAAGCATGGAATAAATTAATAAAAAAGTATAATGAATTTACTTTTTTATAAAAAAAATTCAACTCTATCATGTTTGCAATTTTATTTTGTACTTAATTTAGTTAGTATAAAATTAATCATATCAAGTGTGATCGTACAAATAAAAATATGTATGCAATAGAATGACATCAATGAATAAATTAAAATCTAATAAATACGAACATAATTTTCATATTTTTTTGATAGCAATAATTTCTTAGTCAGAACAAATGTCTTAGTAGGTGTAACACCCCAAAATTCGAATCAGCTTTTAAATTTGAAATTCTGATTTTTTCTACAGTTTTCAGGGATCACGGTTAGGATCACGGACCGTGATTTTGAAACACGATCTGTGGTCTTACCTGTGGTTTGACTCCCTGTGTAACTCTCCCACAAATCCACGGGTGGATTCACAAACCATGGTTTAGAATCACGATCCGTCCTGTTATCCGAGATTCTGATCATCAGAAGACCCTCTTTGTAAGGTTTCAAATCACGAGTCAATCAACGATCCGTTGTTTTATTTCATGGGCCGTTCTATCATCCGTAGTTCTTGAGGATTAGAGGATCCTCAATTTCCTAAGTCAAAACCACGAGTCACAGGACTGTCCGCCGTTTTATTTCACGGATCGTCGAATGACTCGTGGAATGGAGTTTCAAAAAAGTCCCTAAAGTGGCTCCAGAAACCACGAGTGATTCTACCGTCCGTCGTTTGATTCCACGGGTCGTGGATTCTCCTGATTTCAGCTTTTAGATTTATTTCTCAGGGGCATTTTTATAACTTCTCACTCTTTTAACTCCTAAGTTAAGTCATTTTGGGCAAATTTAGAAGAGTTTTATTCCCACTTAGCCTAAGTTCTCTTCCATTCTCTCAATCAAGTTTCAAAAGAGGGAAAAAAGAACTCAATTCTCCGAAGCTCCAAGCTAAGGTTTCCATCTTCAAGCCTCCACTCCTCAAGTCCTAGATTAAGAAAGCTTCGATTCAGGTATGTGGGTATTCAATAAGGGATTCTTCCACCCTTATGCCCAAAACCCCAAAATTCTATATTGATTTTATGGATTTTCAAGTTAGGGTTCTTACCCAATTCTAATGGACTTTTCTAATAATTGTCTTCTCATGATTCTCCAATGAAATCTAATTCTAAATTGTATGATTTTGCATGAGTTTTTATAAGTGAAGTCTTATTTCATGAATTGAAGGCTAAACTTAGCCAATTTTGCATGCATGGATTGATTTAAGCAAATTGGCATAGTTTGATAACATAACTTCAAGTATTTATGAAATTGCATGCTTAATTTTTCAAGTTGTAGATTTAGAAAAGAAGCATATTTTGAATTATGGTTATGCTAAGCTTTAAGACTTATGATTTGAGAATGGCACGACATTAGATATGTCCTTGTGCTTTCCAAACAGTTTTGGCATCAGATATGCCCCAGTTTACATACGAGATAAAGTATGCTTTTTGGAGTAGTATTGAGCACCGAGTTAGATTAGTTTAGCGTACTCTTAAGTCCCGAAACTACGTGCCACCGTAGGTTTAATAGCCCCTCAGTTGGGCATTAGAACTGTGATCACGCCAGCTATGCCTTTATACCCTGGCAAGGTATATTGGGTCCTCTCGATGGGGCGTATACATCGGATTCCATGTAGCTCACATGGTCTATGTCGGTTAAGAGAAACTCTCATATGAATGTTTTCAAGTTATTAAAGTTATACGATATTCTATTTTGAAGTTTGACTTCTATTTCATGTCTTATGCTTAAACTATGATAATTATTTACGATACCTTTTATTATGCATGGAACCAGTTTTAAGCATGTTTTAAGTATGTCTTTACCATATTATTGCATAAACTCGCATACTTGGTACATCCTATAGTACTGACGCATATTCTTGTGATGCATCCTATTATGATGCAGATTCAGGCTCTCACTCTCAGGTCAGTGGCTAGAGGTCGCGGGTTATCGAGTCACTGTTGGTGAGTCCTCATCTTTCGAGGACTAGTATGATTTCTAGCTAGCAGGTTCCTTTATTTCAGTACTTAGAGTTAGCTGGGGTGTTGTCCTAACAACTCTTTATGACAGTTTTAGAGGCTTTTAAGATATAGCTAGTTATTCCATATTTGAGTTTCAGATTCTTCTACAAAAGATCACCTTTATCTTATGCTTAGTTGGATTGCCTACTTATGTTATGTATACTTCCGCTATGTTTGTTATTATGTTGCTTATGTCATGCTAAGACCAAAAAGTTAGCTTGAGGTCACTTGTGATCCTATGTCTCGTGTTACGTCTAGAGGGTAGCGTCGGGACGTGACAATAGGTTTAAAATGAGTCTAAGTTATATAAAGATGAACTTTTTATGTCATTAGTGTAAGTTAATATATTATACGTACGAATACCAATTATAATCCTAGCAAGTAAATTTTCATTTTAACTTATAGACTGAAGAACATAGTGAACTATCTTGTTGGGTCATTTTAATAATACATTTATTGAAGGAAGAAATATCCTTGATATATGATCATAGTCAGGGGCGGAGCTATGTGGAGCCCAGGGGGTTCACCCGAACCCCCTTCGTCGAAAAATTACACTGTATGTAAGGTTAAATTCTGATCTTATGAGTATATGTATTAAAATGAACCCCCTAGAAATCAATGAGAAGCTTAGCTCAGTGGCTAAGGGGTTGAAGAATTGCCTAAGGTCATGTGTTCAAGTCTACATGAGTAGCAAGTGTTTTTACCTTTTTTAATACTTTCTTAGCAAAGGCTGAGATGGGTCATGGGCTTAATTTTTGGGCTTGGATCTTTGTTTTTCTTCTTTTCATTGTTTTTCTTTTTTCATGCTATTTTTCCTTTTTAATTTGTCTTTGTTCAAATTTATTAGACACATTCTTTTTTATTTTGTCTTTTATTTTTCTATTTTTATTGCTCATATTATTTCTACATAACTCTCTTTTCATGTGTAACTCAAAGAAACTCATTTAAAACGATGAATTGTTATTGAATTTGAAATTGAGATAGAAAAAATATATTTTTTAAAGTAAATTAAATTTAATCGAATGAAGAAATTTAAAAATCGTGAATATTCTTTTAACAATATCAATTTAATTAAATTTTCTTTCTTTGATTTCATGGCATTTCTTTTCTATTTTTTTCAATTCTATTTTAAAGAGATGGAAACTAAACTAAACTAAACTAAACTTGTTTGATTTATTCATCCTTTATCTTTTTTTTTATAAATGATGATTAACCTAGTAAATTGAACTAAATGAACTAAAAAAATTGGCGACGCCATTTATTTATCTTCTGAATATGTATTATACTATCAGTAACTCAATCCTTACACACCCTTAGAAAATTTTGGTGATTTTCGTAGTAGCATATGATTGAATGGATACTAATTCAATTTCTTTTATAAGAAAAATACAAAATAAAGTAGAACATTTTAAATTAATATTAAAAAAGAAGCACAATTTTTTTTAAGAAAGCTCGATAAAGCAAGGTAATAGTAGGAAGAAAAGGTAACGCGGTACATATGACAAAGTAAGTTAAATTTAGCGTGTTAAGGTTAATCTTTTCTTTTCCCGTCTAGCTCTCTTTTTCATTTTGTAATTTCACGTGTTTGCTTCTTTATACTTTGAACTTTCTGAGCAAAAATTCTGGCTCCGCCACTGATCATAGTGCATGAATTGGTGAAGAGATACTAATAGGCAAGAAATATCACATAGGGTGTATAATCAAAGTAGAAATACTCTATCGATATTGAAAATTAGAAATATGTTAGACCATTAGTCCACAAGGATGTGAAATTTGAGCCAGGCTAATGCTTTTACCACCACAATTATACGTTGGACAATAGCTCATTTTCAATGCAAAATTATTTTACTCATGTAATTCAAATAAGAAATTTGAAGAAAAAGATAATTAGGATTTTGATCTTTCAATTATTGAAGGATTCTGTTCTAGTTATAGGGGTATTCAATTACATGTACTTAAATAATTAATATTCGATTAATAGATTTATGCAAGAAGATCTCTTGTACGTCAACTTAAAATAAGAAAGAAATTGAAGTAAATAACGTTCTATAATCATAAAAAAATAAACAATCATATTATTTATAATGAAAGATATATCATTTACTTCGGGGTTGTAGTTGGGTTCTATCAAAGTCTAACTGAGTTAGAAAATTATAAATCACTTGATTTAAATGAGTTAGGTGTCTGGATCAAATCTCGTAAATTATGGAAGCTGAAAACACAAATTGATAATAATATCTTCAATCTTAAATGAAGGTTGTCAACAATATCTTCGATCTTAAATAGTTTATTGACTTGCATGATATCTAAATAAAATTAAATGACTACTCATAACAAATTTTTTAAAAATAATTTTAATACAATAAATTCAAAGTCGAGTGACTATAATGAAACTAACCATGGTACTACTACTGTGAATATTTCCTACAATACCCTCCTATGTAATAATAAAACTTTAGGAAAAACAAATGCTTAGCAGAAAATTTAAAGTTTGTACCTTAAACTTAATACACCTACCCAAATGCAATAATTGCTCTTTAGGAATTTTCTTTTTTCTTCGACATGTCGGCTTGATATGATTTTTCGTTTCGAGTTTTGAGTATGAAAAAAATCTTAATATAGAGATTTTTTTGAATGAATCTTAGCCAGACTTCAATGCAAGTAACGATCACTTGATGTGAAACAAACAAAAAAAGGTACTCTAGTTCTTTTTCCTTTTTCCTTATTGGACAAAGACCAAAGCATTGACTCCTTAGCCTGAAAGTCTCTTCGTTTTTCTTTCTAGTTCCCACTGTGATGTTTCTTTTGCCCTTTGCTTTCCCAAAAACCAATCAATTACTAAGACATGCATGAATTGTTATAAAAATAAAAAAAAATAAAAATGTTTAACAAAGAAAGCAAGAATTAGGACACAGCACTGTGTTAGTGACAATGGGTCTGATCAACTTTCTTCTGATTTCAGCCAAAATTTTGCTCTCTTGGTAAGTATTTGCACAATAACTTTTTCTTTCAGCAAGTTTTCATCTTTCTTGACCAAAAAATAAAAAGACAAAATTTTGTTTTGTTTATGATTTTCATCCTAAAGACATCATGGGGTTACATAATCATAGGATGATTTTGGAGTTTGTTAGTAGTTGTGTCACATTGTGCTCTTGTGCAAAATCTTGTTTTAATTTCTTGACTAAAAAAGAAAATATCTTGAATTTTTTCTCTTAGATTTTCATCCTAAAGACATCACGGGGTTAAATAATCATAGGATGTTTTTGGAGTTCGTTAGTAGTTGTGGCACATTGTGCTCTTGTGGGTTGTCAATTTTTTGTCCTATTTTACAGGAATTTGTTTAACCCCTTTCTATATATACACATGTAGAAAGAGAAAAATAAATAAATTAGCCTCTAAGTTTGTCTTGGATCAGCTGCCCTTGTAAACTCATAAAAGATATTTTATTTTTCTTGCTGCAGTTCTTTCTGGATATTTTGCAGACCATCAGTGACATTGCTGTGTCCTTTGTAAGTTAGGAAAAAGAAATTATTTTTTCTCTTGTTTGTTTGAAGTTTTGTTGAATATGTGAACTGGGATATTTAGGCTTTTGAGTTTTGTTACATTCTTGACAAATCAGATATGCATCAATTCGGGCGATAGAGAGTGATAAGGAATCAAGCTACCAAAAGTGTCTTCAATATTGGGTCCTGTTTGGATTAACCACTATATTGGAATTGACTCTTGCAAAGCCTTTGACAGGGTAATCTTTCATTTTGCTTTCATCCATAGACATGTCTTTGGACTTCTTATATGCAAGCTATCCACCTTATAAGATTGGTGGTTAAACTTTAGGAACATCTCAAATGCTTGGTATTATGAATGCAAGGCAGGTTATGGATTACTATAAGAGATGGAATTGCATTCTTTGTTAATCTTGTGAGCTATTATTTGCAAAGAGCTATGGTGCTTTATGTATTGTTATTATTACTCTTCTCCTACATCTTATTCTTTGATTTTAGTGTTACCTATTGTTTCCTTTGCTTCAGTTATCATAAATTTTGTTGTTGCTACTTGTTCTTTTCTTAATTGTTTTTAACATTGGCTTCTTCGCTACTGTATTTGCTTTACTTACTTGTTTTCTGGATATGCTTTACTTGAGTTAAGGGTCTATCGGAGACAACCTCTTTACCTTCATAAGGTAGGGGTAAGGCTGCAAACACACCATGACACCACCCTCCCCAGACCCCACTTGTGGGATTGCACTAGGTATGTTGTTGTTGTAGCTATGGTGCTTTATACTAAGAATCTACTTCTACTTCATTGTGGCAAGTGTTGTGTAACAGCTTGTGTTGGACATATATTGTTTTTATTAGTTGTGGAAACCAGCAGCTATTGATGCTTGAAACTAAGGGTGTGTGTTTGATATGAAGTGATTTTCTTTGTTATTTTCTGGTGTTTGTTAAGTAAGTAGAAAACATTAACCAAAAACATTTATATGTTATCTAAGCAAACACTATGGGTGGTGGGGGTGGGCGCTATAAGAGTTGGGATGGGGTATGTTGAAGATGGGATGAGTGGAATGCCACTTATGGAGCTTGTTTTCCTTACTTCCACTTGGGAAGTCATTTCCTCATTTTTTAGTAACTTCTTTTTCCGGGAAAATGTTTTTCAAAATTTTTTACCAATCAGATATGGGAAAATTGGAAAACATTTACCGGAAAATATTTTCATTTATGCCAAACACACCATAAATGGTTGGTCATTGATGAATACTATATGGACATAAGAACTACCAAATGCAGCCAAGACTCATTTCAGGACTACCATTTCATTCATTCCTTGGATGAGTGAGAATCTAATACATATCACATGTTTTTGTGGGATGATATGAAGAGCTTAAATGCATCATATGTGTATTGGTTGATCTATGCATTACCTGTTGGGTGGGGACTCTTAACAACATCCCTCCTTGAGACACTAAGCTATATTTAAACTCCCTTAGAAAGTCAAAAGATCAATTGTTTTTTGCGTGAAAATGGAAGAGAGATTGTTCTAGCTAGAGCTTCACGGAATTAGAGATGACATCTTTTTTTGATGAGAAAATGTATATGAGTTATATGTTAGTAGTTACAAATTCAGAATCTTTATAGCAAGTTGTAGTTGAGTGTTTGGCTGTTCTTATCATGCTCGGTTCATGAGTCTCACCAAGCAGTGTCTCTAACCTGAAGGACATTTTTCAACAATAGTTAAGTCTGACTTAAGTGCTTGATTTCTTCAGGTTCTCATTTTGGCATTATGCAAAAGGGTTGGCATCCCTCTTGCTCTTACTGCCTCAGTTTGGTGCTGCCTCTTATGTGTATATGAACTTTGTTAAGCCATGTCTTCCCCCAAATCCACACATAGAAAAGTTCACAGAAAAGAACGAGTGCATGCCCATGAAGCTGTGCAGTGATTGTATTGATGCAGCACCCCGACATGTTGAACAGGATGAAAAGGACAACCTGCAAAGTTTGGTCGTTTATGAGGTAATCATAGTTTTCCCCTACAAACGCCTCTCCTATGCTCTAGACGGTGACATGTTCATGAACATTTTGTTTATAATTCTGTTTCTGGCTGAATCTTCTCCTACGTGTGGTCAGACAATTTATCCTAAGAAAGTTCAAATGGACTGGAGCTGCGCTCTCTGTTTGGTGAGCACTTCCAGCAAGAAATGTCTAAAGCAACACATCCGGGGTAGGAAGCACAAACTGAAGGAAGACGAAGAAAGGAAACATGAAACGATCATGGCAAGTAAAGAAGCTAAATTTGCTTCGAAGTTGGAGGGAAATTATTTAAAAGATTTACTTGAGAGTTTGAACCAGTTAAAATCTCTGAAGTTTGGCGAATTAAGAGGCTTTAATTTGCCTATCAGAAGACCATTTAGGTACTGCACTTGGAAAAAGCCCGAATGTGGATGGATAAAGCTAAACACAGATGGATCTATAGACCGGAAAAGAGCTGGTCTTGGTGGTTTGCTTCGCGATGATGAAGGTGTTCCTCTATGTGCTTGTGTCTCTGAAGTTCCATGTGATGATATCTTCTTGGTTGAGTTACTGGCGATATGGAGAGGTCTTACACTCGCTATCAATATCGGGGTCAAAATGATATGGGTAGAATCTGACTCGATGAGTGCAGTGAAAGCTATTAACAAAGAACAGCCACATAATCAGAAGGCTGCTAGCTGTCTCCAACACATTTGGAAAATCTTGAACAAGTTTCAGAAGTACCAAGTCACTCACTCGTGGCGTGAAACAAACCGAGCTGCTGATTATTTATCAAAGATGGATATATCAGGAAGTGACATTGTTATGTGGCCTACTGATTTCCATAGTTCCCTTTGCAAAATTATTGCAGAAGATGCTCAAGGAAGCTTGTACCTTAGGCGATAATCCATAAGCCCATCAAACGTGGCTCAGGGAAACCATATTTAGGACGAGATTTAGAATCACAAAGAAGCTGTTATAACTTATATGTACATCAGCTTTTGTTGCTAACAGAAGACTACCCCCCGGAAAGTTGCAGGCTTGTTGTACATTATAAAGGTAAGTAATTTTTGTTTCCGAAAAGTCGGTGCCAACTTTGTATGCACCTCGACTAATCCACTGGGTACCCCGAAAAGTCGGTGCCAACTTTGTATGCACCTCGACTAATCCACTGGGTACCTGCTGCCTTCTGCCAGTACCAGGTAAAGTAGGTAAGGTCCCAGTTGCAAGTGTGGTTCACTAATGCATCTTGTCTTCTGATGTGCTTGTAAATAAGTTTCTAATCAAATTTGCCTTTCTTGCCTTGTTATATTATGAGAGTACAATGTAACCTCCTAACTATATATGACACAAACTACCATTCCATCTGTCATATGAGTTGAGTCGATCCTATTCATTCTTATCTACGCAAGAGAGAACCTCCAACAAGAAAATGTATGAATATGGAAAATTCAAAACATCCAAGTACGTTGTATTATAAATAGGAAGATGAGGAGATAAAGGGAGAAGAATATTCATAATATTCGAAACTATAGGAGCAATTCATAAATTTATTACGTTGTGAAACCATAACTAAGAATTATCAGAAACTCTGAACAACCAGTAGATAAAACTAAATGGCTGTACCAACTGTCAACCATAAATGACAACCTAGTGATTAACTAAAAAAAGAGTCAAAACTACTCCATCCAACAAAACTAGTTGTCGTCATAATATTATTAAGGTGCGGTCAAGGTCAATTTGGCTTGCAGGTCTAAGCAATCAACCTACCCCTAATGCAAGCATTAGTGGCTGCTTCCACGGCTTGTAACTCAGCAATGCCAAAAGAGAAAAAGTCATTGGCACCAATATATGTTAGACAGCATCTCAAAGGAGCTAGCAAATAAAATATACAATCTCAAGCAAACATAATTAACAAGTACGTACTGTTGCCTGGTTTAATCCAATAAGCATCAACAAGCAAATGCAACAGAAGCTATAGGAAAGCATATATACCTCTTGGAAAGCTGTCATTGTGGTACCACATGAACCAGGTGAGGGGGCAGGATCAGCCGCCGTAACCTCATGTTTAAAAACCCGCGGGCCTAATACGGCATCCGTTACCCTATGGCCGACTGCATTTCCACTACCAAAGGCCATTCCTGTTGTTTACCACCAAAATATGAGCATTGAGCATATATATACAGATCAAAGTTGAAGATAGATTCACAGTTTCTATCAGAAACTGCCTATGGTCTATTTGAAGCAACCACTAACCATCGGCAAACGAGGAACCAAGACCTCCTGCTGCAGGTTGACTCTGTACAGGGACTGGAGGAGGAGCAGGCGAAGCTGCAACATATAGGAACCAACATTCTAGTCATGATCAAAATAGTAATTCAAGGCACAGCCAAAATTGTAGAAAGGATTAATGAGATGATGATTTGCCAGGCTTCGGTGGATTCTTCAGTGGCTTGTCGGCAGCAGGATGGAAGATTTGTTTTTGTTTTCGGTAGCAGGAAGAGGAGATGAGCGAGATCTTGACCATGGTAACCAACTTCCTGAAAAAGAAGCTTTTGGTGATACAAGAATATGATTCAGGGTTCATCAAGTACATGGTGTCATTCTTGCTGCAAAGTTTGCAGTAGTACCAAAATTGCATAGAATGATAAAAGAAGATCCAGAACCTCGTCAACTTCTACCCATGTATCTCAAATTAAGTCTCTGTTAAGTGGCCATTTGTGACTAATCTTAGCTACTTACGCCTGAATGAACCATCAATAATTACAGACTACACATACTCTCTGGTCCAATAACTTAGTTAAATTGCACCAGAAATTTAGTTGTAACACCTTCTAACTGTCCCCGGCTCTGTTTTAAGTACTATAATGTAAAATGTTCTCCACTACAATTAGTTTAATTAGAGGATGCTCTAGGTTATATAGAGTGACGGATCCAAGATTTTCACTCGTGGATTTCAAAAATTTCGAAAATAAGAATGTGAACGTTTAGCAAAAAATAATGCTGTCAGAGAGAATCGAACCTTGAACTTTGGGGTGCATTTTGAATTCCCTGGACAGTTAAGCTGACCGTTCGCATCTTACTTAGGGGATTTAAAATTTATATACTTACATTAACACAAAAAATCTACTCAATATATAGAGTGTAAATTTTTGCCAAGGGGTTCAGGTGAACACCCTCCCACCCCTCTAGATCCGCCCCTGATAATCCACAAGGTGTACGAGCATATATGAGATTAATAACATTTTAACGATATTTTCAATACTCCAATTAAAGAAGGCTGAAAGAAGCAAGTGTACAGACAGCAAGTTAAATACTACTACTAAGTTGAAAGGGAAAGATAGTATTTTTCTGAAAATCGTCATACCAAATAACAAGTTCCGTGTACCAGGAGCATTTTTGAAGTCATACCAAAAAATAATTTTTCTTAGAACGAAGAAATTAATTTCATTTGATCTAGAAGTATGAAATTAATTTCATTCATTCACGCTTAAGCAGATCAACCTCCGATAGATCCTCGGTTCAAGTAAAACATGTAATGTAGTAAAGCAAACATAGTGAAGAAGTCATGCTAAAAACAATGAAGAAAAGAATAGTAACACCAATAAAATAATACAATAACTGAAGCAAAGGAAACAACAGCGAAACACACAACTTCTTCACTTGTAATGACGACATTTTACATGACATCCATGCACACGTACTAGACACTACAAACAGGGGCGGAGCTACTATATATTACGGAGGTTCGGACGAACCCAGTAGCTTTTCCGTAGACCTTGTATTTGTATTAAGAAATTCAGTAAATATTAATAATTTTTAACGTGTGAACCCATGATCAAAAAAGGTTAATGGATCAGTGGTCTGAAATGGGTATGTGATCCCTCCTTTTTCCAGAGATGTGGGTTCGATACTAGCTAGCAACACTTTTTTTTTTTTCGTTTTCCTTTTCCTGCTAAGTGCTCTTTGTTTAAAGGAAAATACAAATTACATTGCATCAGTAAAAAATACTTTAAACACGATTTACTACAAAGAAAAGCTTTAAAGAGTGCCTATTATTTTTAAAAACTTTATTTAGAAAAATAAAATATAAAATTAATAGGTTAAAAGAGCAAAAAGCAAAATCCACGTATTCTAAAAAAAAAAAAGATTTGGCTATTGGTGGTTTCACAAACCCTCAAAATCAAAATTAATTTTTTAAAAAGGTTAGGATTCTAATCACCATTGCAATTGTCGTCGGCCAACGACCGTCATAATCCGGACTTTCGCCTCATAATTGATATATACATAATACTCTTTCGATTTTTCTCCTCTCGCTATTTTTCTCCCTATTTGTTTGCTTATTATAATGTGTAATAATTTATTCAAAAATTAATTTTTAATATTTAATTTTATGACATATCCACATTTTCCCCTATTGGTTTGTTTTTTAGAGCATATATTGAATATCAATACTTGTTCGATAGTTTGGAGGTTATCATATATTAGTTTGAGCTCGTTGTCATGTCTTAATATTCACAACCCCCAAACCTAAAATCCTGGCTCCGCCTCTGACTACAAACAGGGCAATATTCAATCTACCTACAAATCATGAGACTGAATAACAAATGTAATTCACTCAAAAAAGGGAATATATATGTACATTTTTCCATATACTTAACCGACGTAAAAAAATAAATAATAAAAATCAATAATTACAGACCTCCGCCACTAGATCTCTTACCACCACCACCACCACCACCACGGCGACCCATGATACGAGAAGAGCTGCTGAAATTGCAGGAAGAAATTTGAAAGGAAAAACTGGCAGTGAAACTGCGAGGCTCAAAGGCTTGGGTTTATATAAGGGAGTGAGTGGGGTAGGAGTAGCTTGGGGAACAAGATGGATTTTGATTGGTTACACGTGGCGGAACTTTCTTCTACAACACTCTTTTCTATTGTATCCTTTTCCTTTCTTTTTTTTTTGAGAAAAAAAATATAATCATATTTTGGGTTATTCGCAATTGTGCCCTTATTTTTACTTTAGCTATTTAAACTTAAGAGTGAAAGTTGTTTAGGGGGTTTAGGGGTGTATTTAAATGCCCGTAAAGTTAAAGTGCTAAAGTAAGTTTAGCTGTCAAGTTTGAGGGGGCTTTTATGTATTTTCTCATAAGTTTTACGCGAGTCATAAGTTTAATTTTTGCATCGTAATAATTTTCAAAGTAGGTCCTATACTCTTAAAAAATCTATGCACCGCTAAGCATAAGTTTGATTGAAGTGCTTGCACAAATTGCACTATTTCGTCCGATAGGCATAAGTTCGGTTGAAGTATCATATTTCGAGTGATCTTTAATTTTTGCCTCTGCTGCTCATTTAAAATTAAATGTGGGCCAAAATACTCATATATATGGGATAACTAATCCCACCATTTTAGGGTAAAAATTATTTTGGATTAGCCATATTCCAAATTAAACATGAAATAAATCTCATATTTTACCCCAAAATTATTATCCTTATTCCACGTACCAAACGACTCCAAATTTTCTTTGGCTTTAGGCTCCACAACATTAACTTTTCCTTATTCAACTAGCCTATTGTGCACTCACTCGTTTGTCTGAACAATGGAAATGGAATAGAAACGAGAAAAAATAGGGAGCAAAGTGAGAATAATTCAAATTGACGACCTTATAAAAGTAATCCCACTGTTGAAAAAATTACAACTCCGTCAACACAGCTCAAAGTCCCAACACAATTTTGGTCATCACAACTAGGCATAAACATTTTCACCTTCTGCATTCAACTCAGAATATACAGACATAATTTATGCTAAATCAACATAACCTTTTTTTGTCAAGCTCATCATAAGCTTTCTTCTTCTTCTTCTCCGTGTTCTGATCAGAAGCATCCAGCAGCGCCTCGCGGCTAAATCAACACTCATTGTCACAAATCTGACTCTGACCTTACAAGAAGGTGACCTGAACTTCAATTTCTTGAGTGGAGTTGTGCGATTTATCCTTCTCATAATGTTTCTATACTTCCATCCACTCTCTCAAGTCTCATTAAACACAGAATATAAATAGCTACTTCGATAACGTTTATTCCAGTTAACATCACAGTGGCAAATTTTCGGACTCCAGCTTCTCAGGATGTTGAAGCTAATCACTTTTGCAATAGACATTTCTTATCTTGGAACAAACTAAGCAAATTCAATACATTAAACTGGAGACAGACCATCATTGTACAGAACATAATTTGCAATTGTCTCGCGTGTCTAAAGTAGACATTGCAAACTGTTATATTACAGCGACGTTCAAGCCTAGAATCGATAAGCAAACTGTATTGAAATGCAACAGCTAAAATTTCTATCAAATTCCGAAGGCCATTAACCATGAAGTGGACTATACCAATAGCAGAGACTTGATAGCCACTTGCCAACCGACAACTTTTGTAGCTAAATAATCTTTGTTTGCTAGAAAATGTCCTCGGCTATATTGAATCATCAGAATCCTCAGATTCAGTTCTATCAGGATCCTCCCCAGCTGTCCCAGGCTCGGAAATGTCAGGCTTTGTTGCAGGTTGTGCCACTTTCTTATTCACATGGCGTGCACTTCCTTCCTCTTGCTCAGCAACTTCTATATGTAATCAATTAGTTAAGGAATAACAGGAATGAGAAAGATGAAGCTTAGCAAGTACTCTACAATGATACTGAAGTTTTAATATATACTTTCAGCACGTAACTTGTTCTTGTTTACAAGGGAATATGCAAACAGAACCTCAGAAAATTTTCTGAAAGCTCAAAGCACTAAGGTTTCCCTGACATTACCACAAACCTCTTCCTGGTAATTGGTCAGACAGAAATTTTCACAAGTTTATTCACTGGCAAAAGTTGTCCAACAGATTGTGGTCTACAAGCTAAAAAATGTCAATGTAACAACAGCATAGCAAGGATTCATTAAAACTCGTGGTTCTAATTTGTTAGAATATAGCCTATTTAAACCTTAAATAAGTTTATTTAGCTACTTCCATTCTCGTATATTGACGACGTGTCGTTCTATTTGAAACTAATGGAGAAACCAAATACGAGAGGATATCAATATTCTCAGCTGTTCCACCAGCCATTATGTTCTGCAAGTCTTTCTCAACGCGCCGAACAAGCTCAGGCTGCCAAAAATATAACAGGCACATTGTAAGTACAAGGATTCTACCAGGAAAAAAGGGTGATATATAAAACTAGAAAAGAGCGGATCAAGGGACAGGGTGAGCTCCACTATATTTACTAACAGATTTTATTCCAATTCATTCATCAGCAGATAAACTGAGAAGCTTCGGCTAAATAAGCCTCTATTTGCTTTCACACGCAATAACCCCAACCATCCCCCAAAAAAATTAATAACATAACCCCATTCCACACAGTAGACAACCCACCCCTGACATTCTCTGTCGAGACAAATCAGAAAGTAAATAAATGAGAGGTCTTTTCAGAAAAGTAAGATTGTTACATTAAGATCTGGTTCTCTCCGAAATCTTCGCCTTCGAGCATCTCTCATAGGAGGTGTGAGGCCATGTCTATATTCCACCACATCTGGGGCAGGATCACCTTCTTCTCTCACCATAATCATCTATCAGACCAACAAAGTTTACATTTAAGGAAAGCAATGACGACTGACAAATCATATTCATGTAGATGAAGGAAAAAAGAAAGATTAATCCAACCCTACTTGACCAACATCTGCTGATTTAATGAGCACATTATCATCATAAGTTTTGTATGACTCCACTATGCAAGGAAGATTCAAAAGTGACGCAGGAAAGTGCTCGTCGCCTATGACAAAAGTGCCAGTCTTTCCATCCTCTGAAAAGCACAAGACTTTTTTAAAAAGCACATGCATGAACTATGATAAGATGCTTAAAAGATACAACAACAACATACCCAGTGTAATCCCACAAGTGGGGTATGAGGAGGGTAGAGTGTACGCAGACCTTACCCCTACCTTCGGAGGTAGAGAGGTTGTTTCTGATAGACCCTCGGCTCAAGGAAAAGCATATCAAAGCAGATCGAAAAAGAAATAATTGAAAGTGAAGACATCATGGCAAAATACTATAAAAAGCATATGGCTAAGCATTCTGGAAAAAAGAACAGTAACTACAACAAAGTAGTGCAATAATCGAAGTACAAGAGACAGTAGATAGTAACAGATGACTATATATCTTCATCTACAGAGTTCAATAACATGATGCACTGGTTGGGATTTGAGTCATATTTGAGGAACAAGTCCGAAATCACGGTTAATCTCGTAGGATAGTCGGGAATTGAATAAATATAAAAAACATCCGGTAAATAAAACGTGATACTTTACCCCAACTAGCACTAATTAATTTGTGGACAGTGACTCCCAAGTCTCTAGAGCTAATTCTTAGTTGTTGGTACATGAAACCTTATAATAATTGTCTCATGCAACTTTGAATCAGAGCTGTTACAGTAGGATTAAGAAGCACCGCTACAATCTTGACAGAGTAAAAAGATACATGTCTCATTTAACCCAATGTGGATTCCGCGATCAAAGTATACTTTCATCCAAGTTAATTTTAGGCATTTGAGAACGATTTTGTTTAATATGCCGGATCATCCATTTTATATACCACAAAATCTATTTCAAAAGTTTCTTCGATCGATAACTCAATATAGACAAAAATAAAATATAAGAAAAAGAGACTAGAGTAATAACTTTATTTCGTTGTGAACAAATTTAAAACCGGTACAAAAAGGAGACGAATTTTACTGAAGTTTTCAGTCTTCTGCAAATCAATAGTGATCTAATTTTCTCAATCTTTAATGTTCAAAACTATGGAAGAAACCAGTTACCGGCCACAACCAATATTCAATCGATAAAACAGAAGTAATCTACTATTGGGCACACTATGGAGAAATCTAAAAGTAAATGACACATGGATGATGGAACACATTTAGGTGGATGAGCCTTGTTTTTCTCTCGAGGCTGGTAGCTATTCCCACTAACAGTACAGAAGTATAGATAAAAGATAGTTATGTACAGAGGAAAAATGCAAAGGTGGCAAAACTAATATGTTAGACCTAAGTTGTGCATCTACAACTTCTGCGGTTGATGTAAAAATTCTCGCTAGCTAACAGCATCATAAGAGCCAAAAAGTTGCAGAAGTGTTCTTTACTTAAATGAGAAGAGGACTAAAGGCAGGGGAATTTCATGAAAAAGACAGTGCAGGTAAGGAAGCTGTTCAATCAAAGCCCAATAGGCCGATGAAAAGGGAGAAAAGGCGTTGCCGCACACCATTATAACGATGTAAACCTCGCGAGGCTAAATACTAAGAGGCAAATCATTTAAAATCTTCTATTTGTGCAGAGCTTCGATGAGGGTGTTGATTCCCTTGGTTTTTTGTTTTATTAAAGTTTCTTCATAGTCTACCTATAAACGAGAAAAATTAAAAGGCTCTAACTCTAAATCAAGAACCTGATATGAGATTATCTATCTTTAGATTGTCGGAGTAACTGGTTTCATATATCCCAAACTAAAAAACAGAAAATCAGAACCTACCCTACTGTACATACAGTAAGAATCATGCTGCGAAGGAGTAATCAATGAATAACTGTCTTCCAAACTCTTTCACCATTCCAAAAGGCTTTGCATTTTCCTCTCCGAAAGGAAGAAAGCAAGAAAACAGTACAGCATGAAATGGAGAGAATGCCAACTCATAATTAACTAATAAGAACAAAAAGTGTTTGAACACATTGACATAAACCGCAAGTCACAGTTCTATTCCCAATTTAAGAGTTAATTTATGAGCTAGACCAACCTGATTGATTCTCTCTAACCGGCCTAAAGGATATTAAAAAATATACATCGCCTTCAGAAAAGAATAGTAAAGTCGCAAATGGATAAGAAGACAAGCCTTTTTTTCTTTTTCTTTTTTTTGGATAAGGTGATGTATAAGAAGTCAACAATTCTAGGTATAATTTTAGGACAATGGCAAGAAGATACCATGAAAAGTTTAGTGTGGCTTCATTCTCATTAACTTGAGTTCATTGATGCTTATACTACCATTTAGGCATATTTTGCCCCGGTCAAACATAAAGACAGTAACTAATCTCATCACATCAACATATACAATAGAGGTGCAAGACATAGTTCTCAAATCAATAAACTTCCAGTTCGGTTTTTAGAAACATGTAATAGTATAACCCGACCAACTCAAGTTTATTACTCAATCTCTTGCATTAGTGTATTGCTTGCTTCAAAAGCATATGAAGGTGAAACCACTGACATCAAGGGCAGATAAAAAGTAATCCCACCCTAGTATTCGTCAAAAAAATTGTCATGTACTGAGTATATTAACTTCGAATTCGTAGGGAGACCAAGCAAACAAATTGGTCGATCCTTGTTGAAATTAATAATTTTTTTAGATGAGAACTTTTTAACAAAGGATTGGATTTACATGAAGGTCCATCTTGATCTAAATGAAATAAAAGTATGTTTCTCTTGAGATTTAATTGAATGAATTCCACTGCACTGTTATCAAAATATTGTTAGTGTTTTTTGAATAAGTAGATGATATATCCATATCTCATCAGCGGAAGTATATCTTAGTATAATCTGTTACTATAGACAAAATGAACAAAAGAACTCAGCTAGCATGAAATGTTGCTGTTTTGAATAAGTCTTGCTCCAACTCACTAACACATATGACATACCGCATAAATACTTACACAACCAGCACGCTATATATATACACACACACACACACATCAATTGTGCTTAATATTAACGACTCAGACCACAATGTTTTCACTTATCAGCATATGAAAAAAGACCTACGTATAACGGTGAACAATGGGGAACAAAATTCATGCTTTAGAAATCAGATGATGCCATGTAACTTGCGGAGACCAAAGGCTATTAGTAACTTACAAAATCAAACAAAACGATAGTAGAGTAAATTTTGCCCTATTGACAACTTCACACCCCCAATATTTTGAAACTTCTTTATAAGTATTCAAGGACGCTCGACTAC
The DNA here is from genome assembly GCA_003996215.1 of Jaltomata sinuosa. Classification (NCBI taxonomy): domain Eukaryota; kingdom Viridiplantae; phylum Streptophyta; class Magnoliopsida; order Solanales; family Solanaceae; genus Jaltomata; species Jaltomata sinuosa. The sequence continues at coordinate 32,604 of QJPP01003275.1, read as the reverse complement.
AGAAGCTATTCATATCATAAGGAGACTGGTGAAAGTTCCTTCTTTATTACTAGTTTTTTCCCTTTTCCTACCTGAACAATGACAGCTGAGGTGTGTTTTGATAAATAGTTGGTGATAATTGTTAGGTATATAGCATTTTAATATTAATAAAATGCATTATATGCTTGCCACATTGTTAAAATCACTTCCTTCCGTTGGTGGCTTTTGCATGTCCTCTTTACTCTCATTTAGAGAGACTCATTATGATGACATAATTGTCTCTTTTCACAACATTTGTTTCTTACACTAGTGGTGGCTAAGAGTTACAATTTTGTTGGTCAAATGGTGCATTTAGGAGCAAACATTAGTGGCTGTTATTGGCAGATTGTGGAAGTTTCATTTTCCATTTAATCCATTTAAATCACCAACTCTTTATTCCCTCTTTATTTGCCCATTATTCTACCCATTCATTTCTTGTAACTCATGTAACTCTTAGGCCATTTATCTACCCAATTTATTCTTCCTATTCAATACTAGGATGAATACCTCACCTATAAATAGAGGTAGTCTTGCATTTTTATATGTACAAGAAAATATAGAGTGTAAAAGAGTTAGTAAAAAAGAGAGTTTTATTAGTTGAAGTAAGGTGTTCTTGTGTTGGAGCTTTGGACTCAACTCTTGTCCAGAGTTTGTTGAGTTATACTTTGTGTGTGGGCTGTTGTATCCTGGAGGGGACAAGTCAAGAAGACTACTGCTGGACCGGTGAAAACATTTGCTGCAGTGGGCTTGAATCTCCTTAAAGAGAGCGAGATATCCGCGCCTCAGCCAAGAAGATAATTTATTTTCTTTGTAATTTTTTCAATTGTAATTGCTATTGTTATTGTAATTTTCACCAACAATTTTAAGGAGATTCAGACATGGCTACAATTGAAAAGTCCGCGGATGTCAAGATGGGAGATCTTAACAAGCCATTCCGGTTCAACGGTACCCATTTTAAGAGGTGGAAGGGTAAAGTACTTTTCTACTTAAGTCTTCTCAATGTTTCTTATGTGTTAACTGAGAAGAATCCAAATAAAGTAGATAACTCTTCCATGAATGATGAGGAACTTATTTCTCTTCAAGAGAAAGTTGAAAAGTACGATGGTGATTCCTACAAGTGTCGGTATTTTTTACTAAATTGTCTATCTGATAATTTTTATGATTATTATGATAGAACTTACTCTAGTGCAAAGAAAATTTGGAAAGCATTGCAGAGTAAGTATGATACCGAGGAAGCTGGAGCGAAAAAATATGCTGCTAGTAGATTTTTTCGTTTCCAAATGGTGGACAACAAATCAGTGGTAGACCAAGTTCAGGACTTTATAATGATTGTTGGAGAGCTCAGGTCCGAGGAGATCAAAATTGGAGATAACCTTATTGTTTGTGGCATAGTTGATAAACTTCCACCTTCTTGGAAGGAATTTCAAAAAACTATGCGCCACAAACAAAAGGAAACCTCTCTTGAGACGTTGATAATGCGAATCCGCATGGAAGAAGAAGCAAGGGGTCAAGATGCACTTTTGCAAATAGAAGAGAACAACATCACAACGAAGGTAAATTTAATTACTTCAAATAATGCTACCCCGGATACTAACAAAAATACTACTTTGAAGCCTAAGAAGAATAAATTCAAGAAAAATATTGGTAGACCTCCCAAGAATAATAATGGTGGAAATAACCAAGTAAAAAATCAACATGTTCAAGATAAGGGACCATGCTTTGTCTGTGGCAAGAGTGGGCATATTGCTCGATTTTGCAAATTTCGGAAACGTGGGCCTACACCTCAGGCAAACGTTACCGAAGAACCATTTGTGGCGGTGATAACAGACATAAACATGGTGGAGAATGTTGATGGATGGTGGGCTGATTCTGGTGCAAACCGTCATGTCTGCTATGACAAAGATTGGTTTAAAACTTATACTCCTTTTGAAGAGCCCAAAACCATCATGCTTGGTGATTCTCATACCACTCAAATTCTTGGAAAGGGAGATGTCGAATTGTGTTTTACCTCTGGAAGGGTACTTACTTTAAAAGATGTACTTTATACCCCTTCCATGAGAAAAAATTTGATGTCTAGTTTTCTTCTTAATAAAGCAGGCTTCAAACAGATTATTGAGTCTGATCAATATGTAATTGTGAAAAAGGGTATTTTTGTGGGAAAGGGGTATGCATGTGATGGGATGTTCAAGTTGAATGTTGAAATGAATAAAACTTCTACTTCTGTTTACATGCTTTCTTCTACTAATTTTTGGCATGCTCGTTTGTGTCATATAAATGATCGTTATGTGGGAATCATGAGTAGTTTAGGATTAATCCCAGTGATTAAAAAGAATTTTGAAAAATGTGAGGCTTGTAGTAAAGCCAAAATCACTAAAAGGCCTCATTTTCAAGTTGAAAGAAAAACTGATTTATTAGAGTTAGTTCATACTGATATTTGTGAACTTGGAGGAATTTTAACTCGTGGAGGAAATAGATATTTTATAACTTTCATTGATGATTTTTCTAAGTATACATATGTTTACTTGATGAAAAATAAAAGTGATGCTTTTGAAAATTTTAAAGTTTTTCTCCATGAAGTTGAAAATCAGTTTGGTAGAAAAATAAAAAGAATTAGAAGTGATAGAGGCCGTGAATATGAGTCAAATGAGTTTAATTCTTTTGTTAGATCATTGGGAATAATTCATGAAACTACTCCTCCTTATTCTCCTTCATCTAACGGTGTAGCAGAAAGGAAAAATAGAACTTTGGTTGAATTGACTAATGCCATGCTTATTGAGTCAAATGCACCGTTAAATTTTTGGGGTGAAGCTATTTTGACTGCTTGTTATGTGTTGAATCGTGTGCCTCATAAAAAGACTAAATTAACACCTTTTGAATTGTGGAAAGGTCATAAGCCAAATTTGAGATATCTTAGAGTTTGGGGTTGTTTAGCTTTTGTAAGGCTAATGGATCCCAAAATTACTAAGTTGGGTAAAAAAGTTACTACTTGTGCTTTTCTTGGTTATGCTTCAAATAGTACAGCCTATAGATTTTTAATCTTGAAGATAATATTATAATAGAATCAGGTGATGCTATTTTTCATGAAAATAAATTTCCCTTTGATTCTAAAAATAGTGGGGGTCAAAGGATTGAAGAAAATATTTTGTCACTACCTAGTTCTTCTACTTCTGTTGTGAAAAACAAAGAAAGTGATGATTTTGAATTAAGAAGTAAAAGAGCTAGAATAGAAAAAGATTTTGGTCCTGATTTTCATATTTTTAATATTGAAAATGACCCTCTCACTTTAAAAGAAGCTTTATCTTCACATGATTCTATATTTTGGAAAGAGGCTATAAATGATGAAATGGAATCACTAATATCCAATAAAACTTGGAAGTTAGTTGATTTACCACCGGGTTGTAAAACTATTGGGTGTAAATGGATCTTAAGAAAAAAGTTAAAACCGGATGGATCTGTTGATAAATATAAGGCTAGACTAGTTGCAAAAGGTTTTAAGCAACTAGAAGGCCTAGAATTTTTTGATACTTTTTCTCCGGTAACTAGAATTACATCCATTAGACTTTTGATTGCTGTTGCTGCAATTTTTGATTTACAAATTCATCAAATGGATGTAAAAACTGCTTTTTTAAATGGAGACCTTAATGAGGAAATTTACATGGAACAACCCGAGTGTTTTATTGAAGCAGGCCAAGAAAGCAAAGTTTGTAAACTTACTAAATCCCTATATGGCTTGAAACAGGCACCAAAGCAATGGCATGAAAAATTTGATTCCTGCATGATTGAAAATGGCTTTAAAACAAATGAGTGTGATAAGTGCATATATCATAAGTCTTGGAATAATTCACATGTTATTATTTGCCTATATGTTGATGATTTATTGATCTTTGGCTCTAACATGAATGTTATTGGAGAGACTAAAAATATTCTTAGAAGCCATTTTGATATGAAAGATCTTGGTGAGGCAAATATTATTCTAGGAATAAAAATTACTAGAACAAGTGATGGAATTTTCCTTGACCAGTCACATTATGTAGAAAAAGTTTTGAAAAAATATAATTTCCTTGATTGCAAGCATGTTGTAACTCCTTTTGATTCTAGTGTTCACTTGTTTCCTGTTCAAAGTGAAAATGATGTAATAAATCAAAAGGAATATGCTAGCATAATTGGAAGTTTGAGATATGTGACTGATTGCACTAGGCCTGATATTGCATATGCAGTAGGAGTACTTAGCAGGTTTACTAGCAAGCCTAGTAATGAACATTGGCATGCTATAACAAGAGTTATGAGATATTTAATTGGAACAAAAACTTGTGGTTTGTTCTATAAAAAATATCCTGCTGTACTTGAAGGCTTTTGTGATGCGGATTGGAATACCTTATCAGGTGATTCTTTATCTACTACTGGTTTTATATTTACTTTGGGAGGTGGTGCTATTTGTTGGAAATCAAAAAAGCAAACTATTATTGCTAACTCTACCATGGAGGCTGAACTAATTGCTTTAGCTTCAGCTAGTGAGGAAGCGAATTGGTTGAGAGATTTATTATTTCAAATTCCTTATTTTGAAAAACCAATTCCTCCTATTTTAATTCATTGTGATAGCACCGCTGCAATTGGTAGAGCTCAAAACCGTTATTATAATGGTAAATCCAGACCTATAAGGAGAAAACACAGTAATGTAAGATCATATTTGACAAATGGTACCATTAATATTGATTATGTCAAATCTGGTGATAATCTTGCAGATCCACTAACTAAGGCCTTAGCAAGAGAAAAGGTCTGGAGTACATCGAGGGGGATGGGATTGAAGCCAATAAATTCATAGTCATATATGAGGAAACCCAACCTGGGGACTAGAGATCCTATAATCAGGTTCAATGGGAAAAACGAATCATATGATGATTTTTTGTGAAATGCACTTTCTTTTTCCCTCCCTATGATGTGAGTGCATATTTACCTGTAATAGTTTGTGAAGGTTGAGTTTAAAAACTCTTAATGAAATTCTGTAGCTCGTATGAGTGGGGTGTTAACTTACAGGAGCACCCTCGACAGATTTCACCTATGTGAGTTTGGAAGTAGGCTGCTTCCTATGAGAATCAGGCTTATTCTCAAAAATACTCATGAAAACCGGGATAGCACAAGGCCGTAATGTGCTGGCTATAAAGCTCATGTTAACACCTTGATTATTATGTGTAAGCAGTGATATTTTATTTCCCTCAAGCAGTCATAGTTCAAGTCTGAGACCACTACGACTCTGGAATAAAAATTACTGTTTTACTAAGTAAGGGTTCAATGCAGAGCATACCTTTATTATGCATAATAGTCTACCTTCAGCTGATATACTCTCTTATCTAATATAAAAATGAGTGGGGGATTGTTAGGTATATAGCATTTTAATATTAATAAAATGCATTATATGCTTGCCACATTGTTAAAATCACTTCCTTCCGTTGGTGGCTTTTGCATGTCCTCTTTACTCTCATTTAGAGAGACTCATTATGATGACATAATTGTCTCTTTTCACAACATTTGTTTCTTACACTAGTGGTGGCTAAGAGTTACAATTTTGTTGGTCAAATGGTGCATTTAGGAGCAAACATTAGTGGCTGTTATTGGCAGATTGTGGAAGTTTCATTTTCCATTTAATCCATTTAAATCACCAACTCTTTATTCCCTCTTTATTTGCCCATTATTCTACCCATTCATTTCTTGTAACTCATGTAACTCTTAGGCCATTTATCTACCCAATTTATTCTTCCTATTCAATACTAGGATGAATACCTCACCTATAAATAGAGGTAGTCTTGCATTTTTATATGTACAAGAAAATATAGAGTGTAAAAGAGTTAGTAAAAAAGAGAGTTTTATTAGTTGAAGTAAGGTGTTCTTGTGTTGGAGCTTTGGACTCAACTCTTGTCCAGAGTTTGTTGAGTTATACTTTGTGTGTGGGCTGTTGTATCCTGGAGGGGACAAGTCAAGAAGACTACTGCTGGACCGGTGAAAACATTTGCTGCAGTGGGCTTGAATCTCCTTAAAGAGAGCGAGATATCCGCGCCTCAGCCAAGAAGATAATTTATTTTCTTTGTAATTTTTTCAATTGTAATTGCTATTGTTATTGTAATTTTCACCAACAGTTCAGTTAGGAAAAGTGAGCACCTCATAGTTCAGGTAGTAAACTCGCAAAAATGTGATACTTAAAAGGTGTTTTTGTCCATCAACTTGAAATTATAAGTGCAACAATACTTAGAACTACAAAATAAATAAAAAAATTACCAGAAAAAGACAAGTCCAGTTTGTCTTCAGAAGAAGAAGCATTTTCACTTAAAAGACGGTCAATTCGCTCAGCAACAGAAGGTGGAACCCTCAGAATAAATTGCTCATCCATTGCTGCAGAAATTAAGATTAAAAAAACTGAATCATTTTATCAAACAAATTAACTACAGAGATACCCTAAAAATAGTTCTACTTTGGATAAAGAATAAAAATTTAATAGGTCAAATTAATTTCTTTGGAAAAGGGGTTTTAATAATTGGGAATTTGGATTCTCTATTTGTCAAAGTAAAAGGGGAGAATTCTCACCCCAAAATAATGCCAATAAGAATTTGATTGAGTGTGTGTTGCGATGGTGATCGATGAAGGATACGGTGGTAACAGAGGTGTTTCGATGGAGTTTTCCGGTGGTTATGGAGTTGAGATAGAGAGTTACGTACTTTTTAAAATTATCTTTTGTTTTTATGGTTTGGTTGATAAGTGAGAAAAGAAAAACGGATTACATAAAAAAAAATTGAAAGTAAAAAAAAATCATTCTTTTAAAAATGGATTAAAAAAAATAGGTCAAATAAATTAAAACGAATAAACACAATCCATCAGAATTTTCCCTGCCGCCTCGATCCAATTTCACTACCCATGACCCAAACCCATTTAGAAAAACCCAACAAAGGACATAAAACATATGATCATCGTTTTGACTGTGAACACTATAAAAATAAATTCTTTCTGACTCTGAAAATCCAATTCATGCAAGCCATGAAAACCAGAAAACAAAAGAAAAAAGCTTGTTCAGCGGTGCAAACATCTTTTAGATTATTTTAAGGGGTGCACCATGCATGTCAAAGTTCAGCCGCAGCAATTAGAAATCAAAATTCTATTTTGCTTAATTTTTTTTTCTCTTTATACAGTGGTTAACCAAGGGAGGAACATAATAACGAAGCTCTTACTTTTATTGCATACACATCCATTGCCATATCTTCAATACAACAAAATCAAAGATCTAGAGAGGTAAACCCCAAAGACAAATAACAACAGAAAATAAAATAATGCAGAAAGTGCACTTGCTTTTAATAATACTACGGAATCAATTCCTTCTGTTGCTGAGAATCCTATTCAAGTAAGTCGTGAAGGCCAAACAGCACCTGAGAATCCCACGATCGATGTATGTTTTATGTCGATGGGTTTTTCTAAATGGGTTTGGGGCATGGGTAGTGAAATTGGGTCGGAGCGGCAGGGAAAATTCTGATGGGATGGGTTTTAGTTTTGTCCAATAAGAAAGCGTCACGTAATAAATAATAATTACAAAAATAAAGGCTGTTAGTTTTAAGGGTAAAAGTGAGCCAAAAAGATAGACGGAGGGGTATTTTTAGCCCAATAGATTAATGAAGGGTATTTGAACCTTTTCAGATAGTTCAGGGGTATTTTTGGCCCTTTTTCGTTTAAGTTTTTATTGCTGAATTACATATAAATACTTTTGAGATAATATTTTTTTATTTACTTATCAACCAGTAGAAAATAAGTAAGAAGTCAACTTGTTTTTCAAGAAAATATTTTTTTGAAAAAAACACATTCCATGAAAATATTCTCTTCATAACAAACACACCCTGAAAGTGACTTCATACTAGCTAGGACTCGAATTTAAATTTTTTTATTAAAAATAAAAAAATACTTATCATATATCAGGGACGGAACTAGATAAGTTTAAGGAATTCATTCACATCCCTTTCAACAAAAAATTATATTATTTTAAAATAGTTAAAATTATTTTTTAAATATATATATACAATAGATATTAAATTCTTTTCAATTTCTTTGTGTATTTATTTTTTTATAATTTAAACCCTCTTAGTGAAAAACTTAACTCCAATTGCTCATCACTCCACTAATTCAATAACATTTAATATAACTTCAGTTTAAAAGATCAAATTTAATGACTAAACATTGACACAAAATGAAGAATTGAAATAGATATAAATAAATACCTTCTATCATAAGACTTTTTTCTGTGAAGAAGTGTTAGTTTTTTTTTTTTTTTTCAAAAAGACTTTTTTTATCTTACCAGACATGCCATCCAAGCTAAGCTCTTGATTGGCCATATATTTTGAAATTAAAATTTGAAACTTGAAATTGAGTTTTTAGAGATGTGACTTCTTTAATTCGAAGTTATTTTTGGATATGTATTTTAGTTAGAAGAAAATTTAAAGTTATGTGAGTCAAAGTCTCAAAAATTCTAAAAATAGTATGAGCCAATTTTTGAAAAGTTAAAAATATTTGAAGATCAGATTTTCAAAATCTGACCAAACATTTTGATTTTTGAGAAGTATCATGATCATCCAATAAAAATGAGTGTTCATCAGCCTTTCATGGTCAAACAATTTTTTGAAGATAAATTTTCAAAATCTGATTCAAAATCTATGATCAAATGTTGGCTAAGAAATGAGCATTTGGTCATATATATTAAATATTTTTGTTTTATTTAAAAAATTAAAAGTTGGAATTGTGTTTGGTTATAGTTTTTGCAAAAATAATATTTATATTTTAAATGTACTTTTTCTAAAATATGATTTATATCCAATAATTTCTAAAACGCTAGCAAAATCACTTAACTTGATTAATTACTTTAAACAAATAGTCAAATTTACTCTCAAAAAGAAATATCACATAATTGATATAGTTATGCAATATCATAGATTGGTTCTCATATATGAATTATAAAATGTTATTATGCTTCCACAAATTTTAGGTACAATCACAAAGATCCATTTTCGTGATTATTATTGCACATAATGATAGTTAGGCTCGACAAGTGAATGTTGGGTTCCCTCACCTGAGATTTTTGGAAAAGTTCTTTTATATTATTTATTTTATTAGGGCTAACGTAACTTTTTTATATATATATTATACAATCTAATAAGAATCAATAAGCAGGCAGCAGGGTGTCAACATGCCTGCTTCTGTTGTCTGCTTATTCATTTGTGAGTTCGATTTTCGTTTTAATTTATTTATCTTTTTTTTAAAATTTATTATATATTTAAAAAATACGTAATAAGTTAATAATTTAAAATATTTAAAAGACATACAAAAAATTGATTGACTCTCAAAATTTTATCAGTGTCACATAAATTGGGATAAAGAAAGTAGCATATGTTATTTAAAAATAATGTAAATAGTGCTATAGATTACAATAATTAATAATTTAAATTTTTTAAAGACATAAAAAATTTAATTGTCTCTAAATTTTATCAATGTCGCATAAATTAGAGTAGAAAAAGTAACATATATTAATTAAAAATTACATAGAAACTACTATGAATCACAATAACTAACGACTTATAATATCTAAAAACTATATAAACAATAATTGAAAGAAAATATTTAAACATTGGACAAACAAATAAGTAGAATTTGAATTAATAAAATTAGTTCATTTTTTGTTAAGATCAAATAACTAAATCTTTGAATTAATCTATATCTATATATTTATCTATATCTATATCTATCTATCTATCTATACTATATTAAAAATGTGAAGAACTTTATAATGTGATTTGAATTTTTTGCCTTCATTAAAAGACTTCACTTTAGACGAAATTATCTTTTTACTTTTTGTCTTATATTCAATAATTCGAAATTAAATAAGTTTAACTTATTAAGACTCCTAAAGTTGGGGCTTTTATATTCTTAATTAGGAATTTGAAATTAACTAAATTTTATATTTTATATTCTTCCTTATTTAAACTATTTTGTTGGGTTTAGAAAGAAAAATTCTTCAAATTTACGGCAAAAAACATTCACGTTGAGTGTTGTTTCATTATATTTTTATTAATTTAATAAACAAAGAAATTGAAAAAGTACAATGGAAAAACTACAACTAATTAATGCATTTAGGATTTTTAGGTTTAGAGTATTCTCGCAAAAAAATTTCTTAAAGAGGGACATGTGTAAAATTAAAGAAAAATTTATCTTAAAAATTTTACGTTATTTTTTTAAAAAAAATTATATTATTATTAATTGACACATACGTGCAACGTATGTACACTAAACTAGTTATATTAAAAGGATGAAGATCTTAACAAATATTGATTAAAAATTTTTCTCTTCATTAAAAGACTCTACAGCAGATAAAGTTATTATTTATTATTTTTTTAAAATTATTATTTAATTATCTTTATAATATTTAGGACTTTGAAATCAACTAAAATTTTAATTATTAAATTTTTCCTTATTTTAGGTAGAATGTCCTAAAATAAAAGGACTTTAAAATAAAATAACATTTTACCTACAATAATTTATTATATATATATAACACCAATACCAATAATTAATGTGTAAAAAAAACAAGTTATTAGTGATGCATCAATTGTCAAACCTGCAAAAAGAAAATTTAATACATTACCTAGACACAACTTTGTAGTCGAACCGACAAAGATTGTGGTGGAGTGGTAAGTACTCCTTCATCCTTAATCAAGAGGTCTCGGGTTCGAGTACCCTTTGGGTACGGAGTCGCCTTTGTTAGGGAGCTTAAGAGGGTGTTTGGATTGACTTTTAACAAATAGCTTATAAGCTAAAAGTCACTTTTGACCAACTCTGCCCTTGGAGAAGCTCTGGGGAAACGCATCAATTTTATGGTGATATTCCTTTCTTCCTTGGAATCAATGGCTATCCCTTGATCAAGAGATGGAGTGCGAGCACACAATAGCTTCACAAAAAACAGTTCAGTTTTTGAACACTCGAATGAACTGATGGCAACATACTCAAGCTTATTAAGTGGTCTATCCAAGCAGGTTGGTGTCTCTAGATATTTCATAACTGTTTCAGCATTGTCGTCGCTACCCTGGACCTAATGTATAGAGAAATACCAAGTCACTTTAGCATCTCAAATTCAAATATATGAGGAGCAAACATGAACCAAATCATACATATATCTAGTGTACGACCACATATATGTACCATTTCTTACCCATATCTGAAGTTTACTCAAATTAGGAAAACTCTTGATTAACTGTAGAGCGCAAGAAGTCTGGTCCACTTTGCTGAAGTCAACACCTAACTGTAGATGCCATAAGAAGTTGAGCTTGGAAGGAAGCCCATCAAGAACTATGTTTGCATTCAAAAGCTTTCGGACAGACACAATAATTAGAATCAGTTGAATACGATCACTAATATCAGATATTCAGGTGAAACAACATGTTATTTCTTACCTCAAGGACAAAGCAACCCAAATAAAGTGTTTCAAGTGAAGGAAAGCTAAAAAGAAGCTTTTCCAAAGTTGATATTTCATCATGTTTCGGATTATCAACCACCTTTTCAAATTCAAGCACTAACCCACTCATTTTTTTGCAATTCATAAAGCAATTTAGCACGAGATAGTGAATCTTATGAACAATCAAGGACTCCAACTGTGGTGAAACAATCTTCAAGTATTGAGTGCCATGACAGAGCGTCAAGGTTAAATCGACAAGAAGGGGAACATTGATAACACAAAACTGTGTAGTTGTCTCAAAAGTTATTTCTTCCAGATGAAGGGTTGTAACATTTTTAAAACCAAGAAATGAATTTGGTTGTTTGAAGACACAGTTGAAGAGTTCCAAATGTGTCAAGGTTGGGCAATTAAATATATAAGAAGGCAGTTTATAAGTTGTATGATTGGTCATGTTAAGGGTTAGCTCCTTGACACCATTTCTGGTGACATAGCGCATCCATCTATTAATATTTGCATATGAAGACAAATGCACTGCTGAAACATCAAGAACAAACTTAACAGTATCTCCAATATGCTGTAAGAGAATCTCATCAACTGTTATTCTGAAAACAACTTGAGATTTTGCTCTTAACTTTTTGCAAAACAAGTTATTCAGCATCAGATATGGAAGCGATACCCAAATATTTCTCCATTTTCTGGACAAAATACTACTTCTTGCTGCGTCGTGAACCGGCAAGAGCTCAAGAATACGATCGACAACATTTCTTGGCAGCGCAGTAATTATATCTTCCCTTTCCCCTTCAACAGCAGCTCTTTTACTAGGTGCTAAAATAAGTTAAATGGTCTTAGGCTTCAAATTTATAATCCAAAAAGAAAAAGAGAGAATGTTGGTATACCTTGAGTCATGCTGGCTCGTGTTTTATGCTGAAACTAGAACAGTACCAAAATATGCCGGTACCGGTTCCGGCTTGGTCCGGATTACTGGTCAGCCTAATTTTATTTTTAAAAAAAAAAATAAAATTGGAAGTAGCCGTTGGGAACGGCTAGTGGGCCCCACCCAACGGCTATAACAGTCCCAAAACACCTCCTACCCCAAACTTTTTTTAATACCCCAAAATTTTAAAAATTATATTTTAGTCCTATTTTTTAACTATAAATACTCCACCCCTTCATTATTTACTCACATTACAAATCTTCTTCTTCTACTACTCTCTCAACTCTCAAGTTTCATCTATAATTTCTATCCTTTACTACAATCTTTATTAAATTATTTATTTTATTAGTTTGAAAGTTTTAGTGAATTATTTTGGAGCAATCTTCAAGTTTCATCTATCAATTTTTGATTTTTTTGGCTATACACGTCTGTTTTTACGCAAACGTTTGGTACATTCATTCCAACTTTCATATCTTTACTTATTTATTTTTTTGCATTTAATTTTCGTATTAATTTATTTGCTTACTTTTAATATTTTACTATGAAATTCGGTGATAAAAATGTTGTCAAAGGTAAAAAATTATTTATTGGTAGATTGGCTAATGCAGTAACCGGAAAAAGTAAAGTCGGTAGTTCTTCTAAATCCAAATCTAAAACTAGACAAGTGCCTCAATTAAGAATAAATATGGATGATTTTACACGTGTTGATGAAACTCCTTTTAATATTGATAGTAATACTCAATTAGATCATGAATCTTTACAAACAAGGTCTAGTAATTTTAATGAAGAACTAGATGAAGAAATAGAATATGATAATGAATATGATGATAATGATACTTATTGATGATGATGAAACAGAGCCGCCTACAGCTACTAGTTCCTCTACTGAACTCCCCACTCTCGCTCCCGCTCCTCCTGTACATCCTACTAGGGCTAAGCCCAAGGCTGAACGCCCTAAAAAATCTGTTGTGCGATAATTTCTGACTTAAATTGAGGATAAAACTCAAGTTATTTGTAAAAAATGTAAACGTACTTTGAATCATAAAACTACCGGAAAGGGGGTGGGACAGGATATTTAAGAACTTTGGGATGTTGTAAATTAGAATTTTTGCAAGCTGTGGCTATAGCCGATGCAATAAAAAATGGTACTCCTCTTCCTGATGCATCTGTAGGAGTAGGGGGCTCTAACATAATCCAATCACAGTTAAACCCTTCTAATGTTTCTGGCCCTAGTACACATCGCAGTTATAGTAGAGAAAGAGATCTTGAAGAATTAGCTAAAATGATTGTTGTTTGTGGCTTGCCTTTTAGTTTTGCTGAAAATTTCGATTTTGTTCATTATATTCAAATAGTGTATAATCCATCTTTCACAGGTTTTTCAAGAAATACCATTAAAAAAGTTATTTTTGATTATCAAGGACAACATTTACAATATCTTCGTTGTTTATTTTACTATAATACTTGTAGAATAGCTATCACTTCTGATATGGGTCGTAGTGTTAATGATAATGGTTATTTCACTATTACTGGTCATTGGATTGATAAAAATTGGAACATGCAAAAAAGAATTTTAGGTTATAGATGTTGTGAAATGCTGAAAACCGGTAGTTACATAGCTCAAACTATTATAAATGTTTTATAATTTTATGGAATTTGTAATAAAGTAATTAGTGTCACCCTTGATAATGCTTCTAATAATACAAATGTTGTTGATAAACTAAAATCGATACTTTGCCCTATTTATAATGACGATTTTCATATTAGGTGTGTTGCACACATATATAATTTGATTGTCAGAAATGACATAGCAATGTATAATGATAGTTGTATAAAATGTGAAACTGGATGTCATTTTATTTTTAAATATCAAGTAAAGTCTAGACGCGTAGAGTTTGAAAATCGGTGTCGTGAATTAAAACTCCCCCCTAGAAAAATTTCAAAAAACAGTGTCTACTAGATGGAATTCTTTATATAAAATGCTTAAAGTTGCTTATGAATATAAAAAGCCTTTACAAATGGTTTGAAATGCTCATAATTTAAATATGGATTACAGAATTACTGAAAAAGATTGGGATGACGTATATGAACTTAAAGAATTTTTAAAAGTTTTTTATTTAGCTACAAAATAAATATCTGGACTTTATTATCCAATTATTTGTTCAGTTTTACCAAATATATGTGCTATTTCTGATAAATTTTTTCAATACAAAAATATTTCACGGTTTAAAGAGTTCATTAAGGCAATAATTAAAAAAATTAGAAAATATTTTTTTCTTATTCCTCAAATTTATTTAACTGCTTGTTTATTAAACTCCACTTACAAAAAAATAGGTGCAACACGAATGGTTGAAAGAATATATTCAAATTTAAGTATTTTAGATATTATAAATAACCAAAATAACGAAGGTGACAAAGTTGACGAAGCTGACAAAATACCTAGTTTGTCTGATGTTAAAGATAGCATAAGAATTGAAGCTAGAAAATTGTATGACTTGTATAATTCTAGTAGAATAAATGATGTAGTACGTAATGTAAAACCTACAAGTTCTAGGCGTAGATATTCAAATGAAGATGATATTGATGATATGATGGAAAATTATCTTGGTCTTACTTCTAATGAAAGGAATATTTTGATGAATATCTTAATCAGGAAACGAAAAGTATTAAGGATGCACAAGGCAAACCTCAACTTTTAGAATGGTGGAGGACTCGCGGCAAGTCATTTTCAAAACTTCAACCGGTGGTTCGAGATTTGCTAGCTATTCAAGCATCTTCAGTAGCTTCGGAGGGTGCTTTTAGTGCAACAAGATTTCAAATTGGGGAGCATAGGTATTCATTAGCATCAAACAGCTTGAAGATATCGATATTGTTTAGAGATTGGATCAATGCCGAGCGAAGAAATTATGGGCGTCATAGTTTACCTGCCCAATTTGAATATGATATAGATAATATTTTGATAAATTCTAGTGAAGACGGCATGGATGCATTGGAGGATCAAGCACAACAACCACTTTCAGAAAATGTTACCAGAGAAATGTTAGAATATCTACCTCAAGACTATTTTCAAAGCTTCAAATATTAGTATGATAATTCGATACCTAATTCAACAGAACCCTTCCTAGAAGGTGGCTGCGTAGATTAGGTTCTCTTCTAATATTTGTAATACAAATTGTACTATTTAATTTTTATGAATAAAATTATAGGCTATTCGCCTTAATTTTTTTTAATTATTGTCTTCAATTTAATACAAGTCTTTTTTATGTATTTCAATTTTTATATGTTTTAAACTTAAGTTACAATTTGAAATTTAAAAAGTTTGAAAATTAAAAGTTTGATATAGTTTAAAAAGTTTCAAACTTAAGTAAGTAAGTTACTAAGTTAGTTATAGTTTGAAAATTTAAATTTAAACTTTTAAGACTTAAGAGTTTGAAAATTTAAACTTTAAGAGTTTAAAAATTAAACTTTAAAAAAAGTCTAACTTATTAAGTTATACTTTTAAAAGAAATATAAAATAAGTTATATATTTTTAAACTTTTTCAATTATAAATAATCAAATTTTAATTTAATTAAAATAAAACAAAGGGGAGGTCCGGTATACCTGTCCGGTACCGGTCCGGTCCGGTCCCGGTAGGTAACGGACCGGGTTGGGTACGGGTAAAAGTTCCGGTACACCCGGTACCAGTTTCGTCCCGATTTCCGATCGTCCGACCATTGTTGACCCCGGTTTCGGTCCGATTTCGGAATATTTTGGTCCGATTCCTAAATATTCCGTTCCGATTCCAGAACATTTCGGTCCGATTCCGAAATATTCCGGTCCAATTTCGAATATTCCAGTCCGGTAGTCCCGGTTTCGGGTCTGCTGTCAGGCTTAGTCATAGCCTGGTTATATTATTTTAATATTTTATTTATCATAAATAAAAGGTATTTTTTAAAGTTTAGTTTGAATTGCTCGATGAGTGAGTAAATTAGGTTAAGTTTCTATTTCTCATTAATTAATAGGGATATGGCATAAGAATTTGAACTATCACAAAATTGTCAGTTACATACTTAAATCATGGGAGGGTCCTATTATTTTCAAACTTATTTTTTTTTTGGTATTATTTACGCCTTAAACTATGTGAGAGTCTTATCACCCTACAATTTGATTTTTTTCGTATTATTTAAACCCCTTAATTATTTTGATCCAGTTTTTGGTGGGTTTTTTTATCTAGTTTTGGTTGTTGTTCTGGTGTAATTCTTTCTGCAATTTTGATCTTGTTTTGATTATATACCAAATAAATGAAGAAAATTTGTCAAATATCAACTTTACAAGTATAACAACTTCATAAATGAAAGAAACCTATGCAAAATATCAAGAATAATCTTATAGATATCAAAAAAAGTGATGCAGCTTTATAGATATAAAAATCAGTGAAAAAATGCACCTAACTATGGAATAACATCATCTTAATAGATACAACAAGCTAAACACAAAAACTAGTGAGATCTTTACAATTAAGTTCAGCAAGTAATGGGACCCTCATATAGTTCGGAGAGTTTAATAGGATCCTCACATAATTTAGGATTGTAAATACGAAAAAATTAAGTTCAAAGAATAATAAAACCGTCACATAATTTATGTATGTAACTGAAAAATTTACCATAGCTCAAAGAAGTTCTTATGCCATCCCTTAATTAGTATATATACACCCACTTCAACTTTCCTAAATCAATTATTTTTATTTGTCCATGAAAAAGAATATTTGAATAATTAATTCTTAGAAAGGTAATAACTTTGCATATAAAAATAAATTAAAAGAGTGAATTTTAGAAGAAAAAAACATAAATTTTATTAAAATATTTGTAATATCTTATTAAGTTTTAATTATACGTCGCTGATTATATTGAGTCAGCCCTGCAAACACTCTTCTCAATGTATAATTAAACTCACTTAGTAAATTCGACTCTTCCTTTCAGATTTATACTTCTAATTTTCTGTATCATCTCCAAGGTCAATGGCAGCTCCTTGTGCAGTGCCTTCATTGATGTTAACATGTTTTTATTGGTATCATATGGAATTTAATCCGCTCATTGTATTCGAGGTTATGAATTACTTTTTCTCAGAATAAAATGAATATATCTATTATTGGAGTAGCGATATCTCAAACGCCAACGATTTCGTCGAACTCAACAAATGACAACAAATCACGCATGACTCTATATTTATTTGTTAGAAAATATGCAAAGCAAGTTCAGAAATTTGATATAAAAAACTGAGGCTAGTCCTCTGAATTTATAGCCAACGAAAAGATAGTATGAAGAGGCGCTTATTGTGACTTATTCGAAAAGTCACAACCAATAAAAAAAGTCACAATACATTCAATATGGAAAGGTGTCTATTCAAAATGCATTAATTTAAAAAATACTTATTTATTTTCCATTCAAACCTCTTAAAGACCCAACAACCCCGCACATGATTGAAAAATGGGTATCTCATGAAAAACACTGCTATTTATTGGACAGATTTCTACATGGTCTTCACTAATATAGCAGGATGAAAATTCACTTTGTTCAAGAAAGTGACTAATAGTAGCAACAAAAGTGACTAATAGCAGCAACAAAGAAATCACTGTCACATTAAAATCCTTCAAGAATTTTATGAATTTGATATAATACAAGAATGTCACTAAATTTCATATCTTGTTCTTTCAAATTAAATTAGACACTAAATCTAATATTGACAGGTCAAGAATCCTTACATTTTTAAAAAAATAAAAAATAAAAAAATTGAGTACCATATTCGTGGACAATCGCACTAATCATTCTTTTTTAATTGCCAAAAATAATATATACATATTACTTTTATGATCTCATGAATATTTTCAAGTTTCAAGATAAGCCTAATTTATGTCTTACTACAAAAAAAATAAAAAATAATCCTCCGCATATCTCATATATTCTATCAAATTGTATACCAAACAATTTAATTTAAGATATGCAATATGAGATTACCACATAATAAATATTTATTCAGGGTAAAAAGATTAAAATGAAGAGTGAAAAACATAAATTAAATTCAATTATCGGGACATTATTCTTCATTCATTGCTTCAAATTTGAGAATTTTAAAAAAAATGTATGGACAATACTTGTACATTCTCAAATAACCATGTACCTCAAGTGAACCGTTGCATTCTCAAATGGGCACCTATTTGCTTAGAGAACATTAATAAAATTGTCTTGACGATCACAATTAAGGCAAAAAAATTTATCCTCGAATTGACAAAGTTAGAGTCAATTAAATTTTTTATGTCTTTTAAATTTTTTAAATTATTAATTCTTGTGATTTATAATACTTCTTATATCATTTTTAAATAATATATATTACTTTCTTTATCTCAATTTATGTGACACTGATAAAATTTTGAGAGTCAAACTAAATCCCAAAAAGTATTGATTTATTTAATCGATTTGGATCAGTTTTTAACCAAACCATGAACACTCCTACCTCCTGCTATGTTGTTCAAGTGTAAATTAAAGATATCATAATAGCATAACTTGAAGAACACGAGAGAGAGAGAGAGAGGGGGGGGGGGGGGAAGAGTTCTCGAACTTTTCATGACTGTCCCCGATAAAAATTGAAGTAGGTTGGTATGATAAAAATATTGATTTACATAATTATTCAATTCTGACTTCAAATCCTTCCCATCAAAATATCAGTTATCTCGAATTCTAAACTAACTTAATTATTGAACCATTTTGTCACGATCCAATATATATATATATATAAACAAATACTTGAAGAGAAGAAGTTGTCGTCGAGTGATCTAATCATACGAAAGGTCGGTAGCTACTGGTTGTCGGGTATTTACGTTGATTGGTGGTTGATATAAAGATGGGGTTGTTTTAATTAAAACAAAAATTCTAGGGCAATTTAAATATAAAAATAACTCCAAATGAGTTGGGAAATATGTTATAACTTGTTTTCTAAATTTGAAATACACCTTTAAATTGAATTTAAATTTTTTATGACTAAAATTTAATTTTCAAATAAAATAAAAAATTATTCAAGAAAAAGTAAATAATTTATATGACCAAACAAATCCTTAAAATATTGTGTTGAATTTGAAAGTGATAATCAAAGACAAAAGTTATCAACATTGCACCAAACATATTACATAACCCTCGAATTCCATATTGAAGTACGATTAAAATATCTCGATATATATGACGCTATTTTTATTTTTTATTTTAATAACACATAAATATCTAATTAAAATCTTTACTAAAACTTTACTCCCTCTGTCCCATATTAATTACTCACTATACTAAAAATAGTTGTCCCATATTAATTGATCACCTTACTAAATAAAGAAAGCATTAATTAATTTTTTTCCATATTACCCTTATAATTAATTTTTTTTGAAAGTGTTCACATTTATTTGTAAAGTTCAAAAGAAGTTTTTTAAAGGGTAAATTAGTAAAACAAGCTTTTTATTTATTATTTTTTAATATGCGTGTAAAAGAAAAGTGTGCAAATAAAATGGGACGGAGGGAGTAATATATATGTTTTTTGGTTGACTTGAAAATAAACAAACAATACAAGCCACATGAATAAGGAAGAAAAATCAAATACCCATACACATGTTCCATATGTTTGTAGATTTACTTGGTTTATTTGTATCTTTTTGTGTTTTTTTTCACGTGGTCCTTGTTGGACGGTTTCACAAATTTTGTAATCAAAAGTGAAATTTTTATGAAGAGGTTTTAAGTTATTTTGAAAAAAATTATATTCACCCTATTTAAACATTTATTAGATTTTTTTAAACCAAAATTTCAAAAGTTTGACTCCATTAAAATTTTAAAGGAAGTATACTAAAGAATTCATGTTTTTCAATACTAATTTCTTAGGTGCATCATCAGTTATCACACATCAAATTATTAGATATTTCTTTTCTCACCTAAACTATAGCAATAATTCAAATAGAAAGAGAATATTTTAATATATGAATGGTGATAGATGAGATGTGAAAATCACGAAAAAACACAATAATTAAGGTGTGGTTTATTTACCATTAACACTATTTTCAATCTAAACAAAATTTCACCTTGTTTTTACAAAACAAATGGGACCCAAAACTCAAGTTTAAAGGTTTGAATTTCCCATATATTAGCTCGTGTAGTAAGGCGTGAGCTTCTCCTCATTCACCTAACCACCAAAGGAGCAATTTCATGGAGTCTCACTCTCTATATTCTCAAACCATTCGCGCCAAATTCCCTACACAATCTCTTCCTCGTGCCTTCAATGGACCAAACCCTAAATCTCTCTTCTCATTGCCTTCTTCTCCAACTCACATTTCTCCGGTGATGCCTCTTCTCACATCTTCACGGCGGCGACTCGAAATCCACCGCCGGAGAAATGCCTCGTTTACTCGGCGGCGGAATTCGAGTTCGAGCTCGAAGTTCCTAGCGCGTGCTGTAGGAAGTGATTCAGGCGGCCAATTGGATGTGACTAGAGAGTTAATCGTTCTGAATTCTGCTTTGACTTTGGTACTTGGCGTTGCGAATCGAGTGCTTTACAAACTTGCGCTTGTTCCGATGAAGGAATACCCGTTTTTTCTAGCTCAGGTTACCACTTTTGGGTGAGTTTTTTGTTATTTCTCTTTCAATTTATTGTATGATCCCCGATCATAGATGTTACCTGTTTAATTTGATTTGAATTCTTTGTACTTCGAAGCTAATTTATTACTTTCTCCATTTCAAAAAGAGAGGCGCGTACTATTTAAGTGTATGATTGTTTTTGTTTCAATTTTTTCATGAGTGAAGGGTGGAAAATACACCTTAACTACCCTGGTTTTTTGAGTTTCATACCTGAAATATCAACCCGGGTGAGTTTTCCTACGTGAACCACCACAAACTATTTATCAAAATACACCTCAAATAATCAATTGTTCATTTTTCCTACCTGAAATATCACCATCTTTCGCGTAGGAAAAGTGAACAGTTGATAGTTGAGGTGTGTTTTGATAAATCACTGGTGATAGTTTATGTAGGAAACTCGCACACCTGAACTTTCAGGTATGAAACTCAGAAAACCGAGATACTTTTAGGTGTGTTTTTGATCATTAATTCTTTTTTCATACACTTAAAAATATTTTTAACGTTAAAAATTCATGATGTTTAGTTTTACTTTTTAATTTTCTAATTTGTAATGATAAGAACTCATGACTCTCATACTTCCTACCTGATTCTTTTTAGAGTATGTTATAAACTCACATAGAGATAATTGTTAGCGCAGATTTCTACGTGAGCGCCGAGTATTGTGAAGAAAATGCAGGAAATTTAGTTGTATGACTCTCCTGTCGTGAGTATAGACTTACGTATAATAACTTGTTTTTAACTATTTCAAAGATGTATCATGTATGCTAGTTACCTTAGGTTAAATGGAATTGCAATTACATTTTAGATTAAAAAAAATCCTTTGAATGTAGAAAGCTCATAATAACTGTAGCATAGTTGGCCATAGTAGCTAGTAAAAAATATAACCCAGATTTGCAATTACTACAGTATGTTGTCCCTTAATGAACTTGCAAAGATATCCATAATCAGTTCCCTTCAACAATGAAAATAACATATTTAGGGTGTCCCTTAAGAACAGTGAAAATATTCCGTTTGTTACTATTTATAGGAAGATAATTGAGTGGATGCATAGTTAAGAGGTTAATTTGATTTGTATATATCATCTTAGTGATAGTAGAAGAAAACCATTAAAGTAATTGTTGAAGGATAGGTTTATAAAGTAAGCCTCACATCAAAATTGAAGTTTTTGAATTCTGAAAGTTGTGACAGTTGCATAGGAGTGGAAACATGAAAAACATTTTGGAACTTTTCAAATTGAGAAGAGTATCATATAAATTGGAAAGAAGGGAGTAACACAAACATCCTTAGTCCTAAAGTTTCACTTTGAAAAATCTGATTATAACCAAAGGAGGATGAGGATGAGGTACCATCCAATAAATTTATTTCCTTTAATATGTAAAATCCAGTTCCAACCTTAGTTTGTGAGTAGAGACACAATACTCTTGACCCATTTGATTTAGCAATTGATCACCTTTTGTATTTATGAAGCCCAGAATTATAACTGGACATTGTTCCTAGTAAATTTTTCTTGCATTGAAGATGCTGGGGGTGGAATGTTGAATAGCTCTGTAATAGTTTTCATCCCTCTTGATCATTGATTGCTTGAGACCAACTCCCGTTGCAGTTACACAAGTGTACTTACATAGCTCTATGCTATCGTATCTTAAATTCTAGCATGTCAAAACATAAACCATCTACTGTTGTTACTTATTAAAAGAATGTAAATTATCAACATGTTTGACATACCTTAGATGCGTAGGAAAGTAAGTGACAAGTGAATTTTTTAGTCTTAGGGGTCAGCGTTTGCCTACACTCAAGTCAATGACTAGCTGAGATAACAATCTGAATTAAAAACTCAAATATGCTGGTCAAAGCAGGTTGTGGAAAAACATGTCCATAACTTTGACTTTTAGTAGGAAATGCCATTATCTAATTTAAGGTTTTTGATCCTAGTTAATCTATGTTTGTTTTACTGCGTAGGCTGATGTGGTTCAATTAACTTCAGGTACTTGGCTATTTACTTATCCATATTGTATGCGAGATATCGTGCTGGTATTGTAACAAAGGAGATGGTGGCCTATCCAAAATCACGTTTTTTGCTCATTGGTTTCCTCGAAGCCCTTGGGGTCGTATGTGGAATGTATGCTGGAGGTATTACCTTGTACTTAGGAAAGTTCTACGATAATAAATTGAATGTTTCCTCTCCCTCTCTAGATTAATATTTCTGCCTTCATTGGGAAAAAAATTTAGTTTAGATCCTTTATGTTCTACTTCTTGCTCTACATCTCGTCTTTCAACAAATATTAGGCTTTTATCAGCTATTTGCTGCTTTATCTAAACCTGAAAAGCAATAATGAGCTCCACAGAGAATGAATATGGATGATTCTTTGAGTCATGAAGTAATTTCTGATTGCTTTCTTTTTGGTATTTTACAGCCATGCTTCCTGGACCAGCCATACCAATACTTAGTCAGGTAACACTAACAACATTAAAATTTCCCCTTTATTGCCAAAAAAAGAACATGAAATAGTTCCCAAGTTACCTTTACCTTGGCAGTAGATTCCAAGAGCATAGAAAATGAGATGCCCTTTTCTGGTGTAGTAACACATCCAATGCATCCTTGCTTTTCCTTTAGTATCCACAAAGTGCTATTAGAATTCAATACTCCATGTCAGTAGTTGTTGATGAATTAAATGCATGCTTGGTGACTCGAATTTAAGATATAGATAGGTGATAATTAGCATTTTTATGTTATTTTGGCTGTGCACTTCAAGAGCTCATATTGGAAAATACCAGAATTCTAGATGGAATATGAGCTCAACATTTCATATGCACCGTAAATTAATCAATTAACTACACCTATTAGCGGTATACCTTAAAACAGAATTTCCCGAAGGAAAAGGAGAAGTTATAATTTATATAAACGTAATGGTCTATTAATATGGGATTGACGAGACATGCAATAGAGTTAATGATAGGCTGAAGGTTTGGAGATAGACCCCGGAGTCTAAAAAGTTCAGGTTGAGCAAGATTAAGATAGAATACTTGGAGTTCAAGTTCAATACCATTACTCACCTGGTAAATGTGGAAGTGAGGATTGATACACAAGTCATTTCCATGGGAGGATGTTTCAGATATCTCAGTATCTGGGGTCAATAATCCAAGAAACTGAGGATATTGGCAAATTTTTATTTTTTTTTTAAAAAAGGGAGGGGAGGGAGTAAATGGGATTTCTTATGTTTTAGAAAAACAGGGTCTGTGTGGAAGTATCTACATTATCAGTATATGAAACATATTTGTAGGGGATCAGCAAAGTGATTTTGGAGTCCTAGGATTCTGGCGGCACGGCACAGTGTCAGTAGTAGTTTACTCATTTTTTTGTTGCATTTTTTGTAGCCTTACTGGCAGCTCTTTTATTTCTTGATAATTGAATCATGAATTGGGAGTAGGCTCTATAATTTGCTGAAAATTCATGTCATAACCAACTTCAAACAAGAAGTTATAATTGTATCCACGAGATTGCTTAAGAAAGTTCTCGCTCGTTTATAGTAGAAACAAAACAAGATTGCTTAGCAAAGACCTTTTTATTGCAGACCTTCTTGGTGTGGCAGTTGACTCTCTCTGTGTTCATTCTCGGACGAACATACTCTTTGAATCAAATTGCCGGATGCTTATTGGTTGCTGCTGGAGTGGTACTAGCCGTAACAAGGTCACACACTCTTCTCCTTTAGGGTTCTAAGAAATGTTTCTTCTTAGGTTGTAAGTCAAATTAGGATTTTGTTGATGACCTAAAATAAATAATGAAATTGTCCACTGTCACAAATTAATCTTTAAGATGAGGTGGTCATATACTTCGCATGGTATTAGAGTAGGCAAATGTCCTTAGTTCATGTCTCATTATTACCTATCAACAAAATATTTTCACGTGCTTGACCCAAAGAAAAAAGAATCGGATCTGCACATGAGGAGGCTTGTTGAAGACTTGAAATGTCCCTTATTTAACAATTCAAGATTTTAGATGAAGTGGTCACCTATTTCGATATGGTGTCAAAGCATGCAGATATCCTGAGTTTTATTGACATTGATGGGAAGACCCCCCACACTAGATGTATTTTAAGAAAAAGAGCATCTCAAGCAAAAAATATCAGTTTCTACAAAGAGTAACCAATAATCGATACTAATAGAAATCTTATACTAGTTCCAAAAATTTGCAAAATTACAAATAAAACAAAATTCCACTAGTATGTGGCGGAGTGCTTTCAACCCCTTTAAATGTTGTACGGTTTATTTCCCGTCCATGTGGTCCATATGAGTGCCAGACAACCACCTCCATTGCTCTACTTTTTGTTTACAATAAGACTGGCTCTACTTTTTAATACATCGTGTCAGTGCTTAGTTCTCTACCCCAACAAAGGTTAGGGGTAAGGTCTGCTTACACCCCACCACCCCACCCCTCCCTAGACCCCACTTGTGGGATCACACTGGGTATGTTGCTGCTGCTGCTGCATGTCAGTGCTTAGTTGCCTATGTTCCTAGTAATTGTATAATATCCTAAATTCCATGCTACAAGCCCTGGTATGAGCCACACTGGTACTTCATGTGTAACTCACTAGCTGCCAAAACCCTCTACAACTTTTCACCCTTCCAAGATCAATAACTGAATTACAGTTCTAAGGTCTATTGTACTCCAATTCCCCCCCTCCCCGGACTCGGTGAAATTACTATTTTGCCCACATTCTTTTAGTGTACACTCTGATAGGTTTTGTACCCTAAACTCATTCCTTGTGATAGGGCCACCTGAATGCATCATCTACCTGAGAGTGTCTCTAACTCGTTAACACAAAAAGGAGCACTCCAGTCTTATTCATAAAGCTACAAGGGAACCTACAATATCTTACTTCTATTGACAAAGTTGTTTGGGAACATCCAGAGCTTATAATATATTTACTTGTTTTTTTCATCACTTAGCTACTTTCTGTGGCTGGTCCTTTTGGCAGATAAACTGTTATAGCTAGGGTTAGGAAGTTTGTTCTGCGTAATCAAGCAGGTCATATTTTTTTTGAACTGTTGTTCTGCTTTTATTTACCTTGGCTCTTGTGATTGTGGAATGCAGCGGATCAGACTCCAGCCAGATGCTGGCAGGAATTGCATTTGTTTGGCCAGTATTGATGGTAGCTTCAAGCGCATTCCAAGCCGCTGCATCTGTTATTAAGGTATTCAATAAATCACGGTATACCAATAGTAGTCTGGATCCTTAAATAATCATTTTAAGGGCTTTGAATGTGCAGGAGTTCGTTTTTATTGATGCTGCCAGCCGACTCAAGGTGGGGATATCTCTTTTACAGAGCTTTTTGTGTGCCTTCACTTAGCTTTGAATATGGGGTGCATTAAAGATACTCCACAGATCTCCTTTTAGTTCTGTTGGTAATGCGTAACGTATAGGACTGATAGATCTTCAATTTATACAGGGGAAGGTGCTTGATATTTTTGTTGTCAACTCTTTTGGATCTGGATTCCAGGTAATTGGCATGAGCAGGAGAAATTTTGGTACACTAGCTTTTGGTTCCTAAAACTCTGTCCTTCAGGGTTCTTTGTTTCAGAGTTGAATGCTTACATAGTACTGATTTAATTAGCCTGAGGCCCTGAGTCAAATGCTAATTTCTGGCTTTTCTGTTGACTTAGTAGTATTCATATTCAGCACCATTTATTCAATTCCGGAAGTAGAGTGGAACTAACTACCAACTGCTGGCTTTTGTTTCGACTTAATAGTAATCATATTCAGAACCATTTCTTCAATTCCAGCCGTCAAGTGGAAGATAAAAAATACTTTTGCCCAGGCATTGTATAACATGAATCTAGTTCTTTCGCTGAAGCTACTTGCAGCTACACAGAGCTCATGGCCAACAGTTTGTTCTGATAGGGAGAAGAAATGTTCAAAAGATTGCAGTACAATATGCAAAGTCTCTTTTTAATTTTGATTGGATCCTGAGATGTTTTTCATGGATTTTCAAGCCACTCTGAACTCTTTATGCTCTTCTTTTTGCAATTTATGCTGTTGCTGAAGTGTTATTACAGAATCAATAGTAGTTGTAAGAACGAGACAATGGTATTTTAGTAAAGAATTGCTTTTTATACATATATATATCACAAACACACACACATATACATATGCCTAGTAGAAAATTGCATTTTCAGAGAGAGTTGATCTGTTGACAGTTCAGCGACACTGTATTCTGAATGTTGCTTTTTGTAATGTCTGTTTTATTTGTAGGCTCTTTTTGTTCTCCTTTTTCTGCCTTTTCTTTCAAACTTGAAAGGCATACCATTTTCTGAGCTCCCTTCATTTCTTAAGAGCGGTGCTGGCTGCTTCTTCAACATAGGGAACAATATTTCAGGTGCAAATCTATTCTCTTGGACTTCTGTGTGGCTTGCATAAAAGGTCAATGTGCTCATTTCAGCATTTGTATAGTGAGTTGGCGAAGGTCATGATCTTCTACAATCAATTTTTTTTAAGTTCTGCATTTTTTATTCTCAATTGCGAAAAACTCCCCATTTCTACCCTATAGAGGGCGTGTTTAAGGGGGTAAGACCCAGATGTGGCTTCTGCAATCCTGCTGAGGCCAGAGTTTAAGCGGACCTTGATTTTATTTTTTGGAGGAGCTGGCGGGAAAAAAGACTTGAACCTAGAGCATTCTGGCAGGAAAGTGTTGCTTACAGGTTACATTTACAATAAGCACCTGTTTTCTTCAGAAAAAAAGGGTGGAGATATTTTGTATAGTATAAGTTTATGTACCTGTTAGTTGTTAGTAGATTGCTCTAACTTACATGTCCATGGAACTTGGGGGCAGTGGAATAATAAAACACAAGCATAGAAAGTGGTTTTAAAGACTTACTGTTGTTGCGACTCAACTAATACATGTCTCTTAGGATTTGGTCCATAGCTGTACTTTATCAGTGAAAAAATGAACAAAGATCTAAACAAGAGTGAGAGCACAATTTTCTAGCAATTTGCTCGAATTGGCCATTTACTGCTTGCGTAATGTTCATGTCACGAGCATATGTTAGTTTTTTAGCAGTTATGATGTAATCATCACAGAAGTTAAGTAGCTAAACAAAAAATTGATTGTCTTTTCCCATAATAGATGTGAAGACGTGATTTTTTTTCCTCAATAAATGAATTATCAAGTTAGAAGCATTTTTCTCCAAGTAATAAATTCATGAGTCTTACTGACTGTCCTTTTGATACCTTCTATTGGTCAGGTTGTGATGGAGCACCGTTGCTACCCCTTCTTTACATATTTACAAATATTGCTTTCAACATATCAATTCTCAATCTTATGAAGATTTCGTCTGCTGTAATTTCATCCCTTGTTGTGATGTCATCAGGTTCTCTCTCCCTCTCTCACAGACACAGTGAACACAGTGCTTAGAGGTGTTAGTTACATTTGAATTTAATGTAGCCCTATGACCAACCAGATTCTTTTTCCTTTTTTCTTATGTAGTGCCTTTGTCAATATATCTTCTCTCCATGCCACTGCCATATCTCCCAGAAGGTTCAAGTTTGAGCCCTTTTTTCCTTCTCGGAAGTGCTGTCCTTCTCATTGGTCTTATCCTGTATAACATTCCACGGACTCAGAAGCGGGACACAGAATTGTGACTCATTTGAATCATTGCAACTGATGTTCTTCTATGGAGACTCTGGATATAATAGTCATGATCTTGGAAATGCATTGGGCCAGAAGAATCTATAATCTCCATTGTTCCCTGGTCATACAGTGTGGCCTACCACCAAATGGATCTGACAATATCATGGTAACTTGACTAATCCTTCCACTGGTTGTCATCATAGGCTAAGATATTGTTAATCACCACAAGCAAGGACGCATTCTGGATGTACCTGCAATGTTAAACGGTCTTGGCATTACAAGTGGATTACAATACCAAAGCGTTCTTGCTATGACATGCCTAAGGTGGGTTAAAGAAATTAAATTGGTGGATATGTTACTGAGGTTTTGCATGCAGAAGAACAGTTGTTCATTTTTTTTGGTAGGCAGAAGATCCAGAAATAAAACTTCTACATAGTCATATATAGGCTTATCAAATAGTGAAATGTAAGTTAATGTAATTCCAGTTCTCCTATTCTATTCTTTCAGTGAATATTAACAAGTTATGTAAGACAAACATCTCTAATTCTATTTTTCTACCGAATGGCAAGAATGTCAATCTGTCACAATCTTGAATTTCAAGGGCAGGTGCTATCGGAGAACAATTAGCCGATTAGATTTATGAATTATTATAGAGAATTCGTTGGTAGAATGGGAAGAATTTGGGGGAGGTTGAAGGAGATAGTGCATCAAGTTGTTCGCAAGGGTCAACTTGATCCTCTTCCCCAGAATTTCAGATGATAAAATCCGGAGAGAGCCACCGACTCCAACTACCATCCATGCTAGATCTGACTTGGTGGCAATAAGAGAGGCGATGAACATTACATGCTGTCAAATACCTTATTGACACAGTTGAAACTCAGAGACAGTTCCTGCCACCAGTTTCCACATAAGCAGCAAGTGTTTCATCACTGCCATTAATAAAGATAAGAGTAAGCTTATGCCACTTTCATTTTGCTATTTTTGAATTCAATGAATCGACACCACACAAACACAAGAGATGTTGAATCATCTTGATTTTTATGTGCGTTTACTAATTTACAGTGTGACCGCTACATAACAGACTTGATCACAACCAGTTCGTAATCTCCCCTAAATTGATGAGAAACAAAATTCTTGAGATAAATAATGAAAGAGATTATCTTGAAATCTGATTCATGGCCATCAATATACCTAAGCCTTCAAGCAAATTAAGAAAAAAGCATCATATATACCACTTATTCTTTTGCTGAAAAATCAAATTCAGAATGTATTGTGAGGCTGTAAATTCTCTCTTGTCAACCCACGCTGAATCCGATCAATGATCAGACAAAATTGAAGCTTACGCTGATGATATCACACCAACTTATTGCTAGTTTAGTATTGAGAGTGTGAGAGTAGAGTGTATGCAAACCTTACCTCTACCTCCGAGTACCTCTCGGAGGTAGAGAGGCTGTTTACGAAAGATCCTCGGCTCAAGTGAAGCAAATTAAAGTAGTAGTGCAAAGGAAAAACGGCAGGGGATTTATTGAGGAGGATTTTGTCAAAGTGGCTGAATTTTTTGATGCTGCTGTGAAGTTGGCCCGTAACGTCAAGGCTGAGACCAAAGGTTTAGTGTTTTTCATGTTGTCAATTCTGCAATGTATCAGAGTTCCTCATCATACAATTTGTTATTAAAAATATCAGATTGTATACTTACATACAATCATAGGTTTCCAATGAACGTAGGAACAAAATTGGACTTTTTCTGCTTATTATACCAGAATGTAAAATCTGTAGACTATAAGGATAGCATTAGAATTGACCTTACCATCTATAAGGAGTCAATTTCCCTACTAGTGCATCATTGCAATTGAATTGATGTATGGTTGTTGAATGACGAAAGATTGTGGATTAAAGTCGTCAATGTGATTCCTACCAGGATTGAACTTGTCAATGTGGTGGGTATAATGACTTGTTGGCCTATGGGATTTTGGGATAAAGATAAGTTTATTTTTTATTCTGAAAAAGAAATAATACTCTTTGATCCTAAAACCCGTGAATTTACACATCTACTTGATAAACCTAAAGAAAACTGTGATATTTCAGCTTTAAGTTATAGGAAGAGTCTAGTTTCAATCAAAGGCAAAAATGTGTGTGATAGGGAAGGAGATGTGTTGGATCATATTCAAGAATTTTTTGAAGATTCTGAAGATGAAGATGAAGAAGACGATGATGAATAACTATGAATTGAGGTAATTTCCTTCTTTCTCATTTTTGTTTGGATCTTGCATTTGTTACTGCGAATTATTAGTTGTTTACTTACATGAGAAGTCCTATTTTAGTTGTAGGAAGAGTCTAGTACTTCGTTTACGTGTCTATGTGCCTATATAAAGGCTTATGATTAATAAAATTAATATGAGAAAAATTTCCATTAACATTTCTATTCTATTTTCTGCATCTCTCTCAAAAAATCATAACAATTTTGTTCATCTTTGATTGATTCTATAAGTTTGTTATTGAGAACTTATATTTTCAAGGCTTCTCAGCCAAACAAAAAAAAAAGAAAAAGAAAAAAAGGAGGAATTGTACTAGGCAGATGTTAAGTACGTTTGATTTACCTTATAGAGCAAAAACCAGAAGTATTTTTCTCCGATTGCGATTTTTCATATTATATTTTACTTTTTTATAATAATATTGTACCTACAACACCAATGATATTTATTATAACATACACTCTTTGTAAAATTATATCTCTGTAATAACCATATTCAAATATTATAAAAAAAGAATTTTTTTATTTAACTAATATTTTGTTTTCGTTTATAACATAAAAAGTAAAAAAAAAATTGCATACTTTTGTTTATAATAGTTAAGTGAGGATTTAAATGTCAAATATCAATATATATATATATATAACAATACCTTATTATAATAGTCATGAAACTGATAAATAAATATTATCACTATAGATAAATTTGACTGTATAATCTAAAATTTATCAAAAGTAAATGACAGGGGAGACCATTTTATGGCTCTGAATTTAAAAGCACTTTTAATATGATCACGACTTTTATCCATTTTCAGAGAAACATACTTACCCGCATCCACATATTTGAGTGGCTATTTATTTTATCACTTAAAAATAAATTTTATATTAGATAAAACTATAATTTAATTATTTTTCTTATATTTAAGATTTTAAAATTTGCTAAAACTTTGGTTACTAATTTTTTCCTTATTTAAATTATTATATGCAAGTGTAAATCTTACACTATAAAATTAATAGTTCACCTTAAACGACGACATCATACTAATTGTTATTATAGGAAACAAAATATAAAATTTCATTATTTACATTCATGAATAATAATATATATAGTCCTATTAAACTGAAACAATTGTTATTGCTTATGAATTGATTTAGTGCATAGTTTTCTGCTCACTTCTTAATGTATATTTTTTATTTCAACAGCAACGTTTATCGCACAGCATGGAATTGAAGAAAAAATTACAAGAAGCCAAAAAGAGAAGTTTTTATTGCTACAAATTTCAGAATTTTTTTATCGCATGCTTTCTTTAAACTCTTTGTTTATTTATTTATTTTGTTTCGAAGTTTGGTTTTGCAAGAGACTATGTCGACACAACGCAAAAAATTACATGGAGTGTCCCCAAAAGTGAGTGATCTTCAATTTTTGTCCCCCATAAGAAAAGTTTTTAAAAAAAACTCTTGCTTCCTTTTTTTATGTATAGAACAAATACATTTTTACCCCTCTACATCATAACTCTCCATGTTCATTTGTCTCTCAACTTTTAATTTTCATTTTTCCTTTTTCTTTTATCTTTTTAATTTTTTTTTCTTTTTTCTTTTTTCTTTTTTCTCAATTTTTCTTAATTCTCATTTTCTTTTTTCTCAACCTTTATTTTTTTTTTCTTTTTTC